>JAQGDQ010000231.1:232500-356515 GCA_030141605.1 Tubiluchus corallicola
TTGTAACATGAACGTGACGCTTATCAAGCAGAAAAAGTGAGAGAGAAGGGATCCAAAAATGCAGCAAAAATTCGAAATTGTTCCTGACCATTGCGCAGACATTCCGTAGACACCATGCACGCTGACCTGCCCTGAGCGTGATAATCTAAATTATCAGATGTTGACATCAGTAAACCACGAGGTAGACTAGTTTTCCAGAAAAGCTTTTTTCTAGGCAAAAAAAAATTACGCAAAAACTTTTTTGCCAGAAAAATTAACTTCCCAAAAAGCTTCCCTGAAAAGATTTTACCTAGAATTGGCATTTCCCTAAGTTTTTTCTTAGGACCGTCATTTCATAAAAAAATAAAATTCAGAAAATGTGCTAAATCCTTTTAAAAGAGCAGATAATGCGCAGTGTTTATTTAACTACGTGTATTGATTAATAGTGATAAGTTGATCAAAAAATTTTGTCAACTCGTTAATGCAAGAACATGTATTTGAAAACACAGAATGACAAGGTAGCGTATCATGTTGACCTATGCATATACGCAATAGTAAGTGATCAAGACGTGTGCTTGGCTATCAAAGCTAAGCAATGCCAAACCTGGCAAGTGATTTGTTGGGAGACCGCTCAGGAATTTCGTTCATTTCTCCGTGTTTCGAGGCATCCGAATGTGATTGTGACATCTCTGCCAGTTCCGTATTTCATCTCAGATGATTATCGTGATAATGAACTACGATTCTATCCACAAAAAGGCCTGTAAAAAATCTTGCGAAGGGACGTATTTTATTGTGCAAATGTTGACCTAGATATTCACAAATCTCTATAGTTCGCAAAGCCTTGGTATTTTTATTTTTTATAATCTTTATATTTCAAATTCTATGAAAATCAGTTGAATTTGAAATGATTATATGCAGCAGATGATGCTATGCAAATTACTTTGAGGAAGCAACTTCATCCTAAAAACAACTTAAAATTGTAGCAACAAAGTTTCAAAACAAAATATTTTTCCAAAACAAAATAACAATTTAAGAAACAATGTCAACCCTTAAACGTTGCATAATTTAAATTTTTTGATTTCTGATAGTCATTAGCCAACGCTCTGTAGATAACTGCAGGAGAGCAGAAAGAGGAAGAACGAAAAAGAGATTGGGGCGAAGAACAGAGAGAAAAGAGAAGGGAGAAAGAGAAGGAGGGAGGGAGGAGAAAGGAGAGAAAACAAAAGGGAGAGAGAGCTAGAGGGGGAAGAGAGAGAGAGAGAGAGTTGTCGGAAGAAGCTAAGAGGCAGAGAGAGAGAGAGAGAGAGAGAGAGAGAGAGAGGCAGAGAGGGGGGAGGAAGACAGAGAACAACAAGGGTGAGAGAAAGAGGCTGAGGGAAAGCGAGAAGGAGAGAGAGAAGAGAGAGAGGTGGAAGAGATAAAGACAAAGGGGAAGAAAAAAAGAGCGAAAGAAAATAGGAGAGAGATATAGGGAGAGAGGATAGAGAGGGTGCGAAAGAGAGAGAAAGAGACAGGCAGTGTGGAAGGCGAGATGAGAGAGGGTAAGAAAGAGGAAGGAGCAAACAGAAAAAGGGAAATCGAAGGCTACTAAAACAGCAGATTTAGCAACTAAAAAGTAGCCGTGATTTTTCTGTTAAATCTTTCTGGGGAAATGCTTTTTTCTGTGACGAGTTTTCTAGGAAAAATATTTTCTGGGAAAAAATTTTCTGCCTATTTTTTTGTGAAGTCTATTCTGGGAAACGGACCTAAACCGTAAACCACATCGCAGCAGGCATAAACAAGTGATAAATGCGGTCATGCCCCTGGTTCTTGATCTGAATTCGTTCAGTCTTATTCGTTTTACAGTTCGTTAAGGTGGAAACAGCTGCTGTCTTTGATGACTATTAATTTATGATACTAGCAAAATTAACTTATTGTCGTACTGAGGTTACTTGTCATTGATAACTCTGACTCTAGAGTGAGATTGAAGAATAAGCTCGGATAAATCTAGGCAATTAACCTTTAATAAATGAGGGTGACCGAATTCATGAAATGTCATGCATGTTTCGAATAACCTTTCCTTCCAGAGTTTTCCATTTTTTGCTTTCGCAATGCACTTGTTATTTTCTTAGCTAGTACAGACATTTTGAGAGATAGGGCCTACAGCTTGTCGAAGAAGCCCTATGTTATGTGCTGTAACAATAATTAGCGAACTAAATTGAGTCAGATAGATCTTAATCAGTTAAAATAATTAGGCGCAATTTTTCAGCAATTTCTATGAGCTGCTAATAAATCATTTGTTGCAGCTTTCACCAGATAATTACATAAATCACCTGAAAATTTGAATCTGCTTGTTTAATTTATATTAATCTTATCTTCAAGAAATGACGGCGTTATGAGGCAGAAAATCTGCGAAGATGTGTTCAATGAAATGTTTAGGCAATACAGTAAGTTTAATAGACTAAATGTGATCAAAATGTAGTGGTGAATAAACAAGTTGCTTTAATTTTTTAGCCTTCAACAGAAATTAATTTTTGTTTGGTTATTTGTTATATACACTAAAAAATTATGTGCAAAAGTTAATGCAAAACTCCTAATAGCTAATATTTGACCAGGTTTTCAACATTAATGCGTGACAGTGAGTGACTGAACAGAGACTGCAAAAAGTTTACAATTTTAACTTAAGTAATTATAATAGGCTATGCAAGACGAGGGACAGATCAGATTTTAACAGTCATACCACATCATTTGCTGAAAAATGTCTAAAGATATTTTACGCGCAGAATTCTCTAACTATGTATCTTACCTCGCGAGACTGAAGTTACTAGGTTTAGAATCTCTTGAGAAAAGACGTTTGAAAACAATCTAGTCATATGTTATAATATCATACACAAAGAAGTGGATTTCGAATCTGACATGTTTTTAGTGGTGTGATAACCGATGACACGAGGCGGAATTATCCTATAAAATTATATGTGAGACGTGTTTCCAAAAGTAGTTTTGCTCACTTCTTCCCATATCAATATGAAATTACCTAGCATCACATTTAAATGGATGTCACTTGCTCATGTGTCACTATGAATACCAAATTATTCCGGAAACGTTTAAACTCTATTAATTTAAATCAGTCTTTTGTATTACAATAGACACGTGCAAACAAATTGCATTGTTCAATGTTACTTTATTTAGAATAGCCTGTAATGTTGTGTATCATTAAAATTTAATGACCTATCCCTGTGCTCTCTTCCGCGCCCTAATGACAATTTTCACTGATTAACAATAATTTAGTGTCTTACTTTTAGCTAAACTGACCTAAACTAAACAGTCTAATACCTTGAAAAGATGATTCAAAGTCAAAGGTTAAAGATTAAAAGTCCCAATCAACGGTAACTCACAACCAAACTTAGTAGTTAATAGTATTAGATGGCAGATAAATTTTACTTGGCTTGCCGTCGACCTTGAGTGAGTCAAACAAAGGTCAAGGATTCGGTAACAATTCGCATAAGTAGAGCCGCTACCACCAAGAAAACTTGGCAGTTGCCTAGGGCGCCAAATTTTTGGGGGACGCCAAAATTCTGGAAGTAATTCTTTAATTTTTAAGTTTAGCTTTAGCACAAGTAATAACATAGTACATGCGTATGTGTAACTACTTAAATGTACAATTTCAAATGCAAAATACTTTGATTTAATGAAACAAGCTCTTTGGGTTATTTTCCTGCCAAAATATATGATTAACCCACATTAACACGGATCTGTCTTCCCTCAGCAAACACTTTCTACTTTTGCTTTACCTGACTTCATAAGATCGCATCATTGTATACAGATATTACTGACACGTTACCCTGCTTTTGACCACAGTTTACATTGCACACATAGAACAGTTGAGAGAGTAACGACTCCTCCATTTAATTTAAAAACGTTTATTGCAATACCGTTTGTCTAATTATGGCAGGTAAATTTATAAAAATCGGAACCTTTAGAAAAATACGACAAAACGAAAGGTAAAATAGCTGGCGGACACCGAATAGCAAAAAGACTCGCCAAAGGACTAATTGCAGCCAAACCAGATTTATGGCTGTGAAAATGATGAAACTAGTGAATTCGTGTATATGAAAACGAAGAGTTTGTTGTTCAAAATTTTCATGAAAGGCTGAGTGAAAATCCAACCGAAAGCATCTACATGAACAGTGTGCAGCAGAAATTTGGACATTTTTCTTCCTCCTTGAAGACCCCGGACATACAACGGGGCCATAGATTTAAATTTGAATTTAACCGGTGCATGGGGGCCGTGGGGAAAAGGTTGGCAGTTGAGAAAGGGTGCTAAAAGTACTTTTGCCTATATATATATAAACGCACGACTAAAAACATGTCAGATTCTAAATTCACTTCTTTGTGTATGATCTTTGTATATATATATATATATATATATATATATATATATATATATATATATATGGCGGCAAACTACCTAGAGTCGCGCTTTGCGTATAAGATGTAGAAGGAGCCAAACGAAACTCTAATTTCGCACTAAAATGTTACTATAGTAGCTGTTGTTGCGATGCACTTTACTAATGTAGATACTTTCAAAAGTCTCATTGGTCACAAAAGTTCATTTAAATGCACAGGTATAGTAACAGTTAGCGAGGTGTATATTTGTGATCATTGACCATCTATAATTACTTTGACAGAACGTCAGCCATTTTCAGAGTGATCTTTTCGCTACCTTAACACACACTATAATATAGGTTTATTTCTGTTGACAACGATTGTTTCTGTTACAGAAATGCATTAGCAACGCTTTCTTGTTGAAAATAGTAAACCAACGGACTAATTTACCGTCACGCTTTTATTCTCTGGAAAAGTTACTAAAACGAGTTAAGCTAATTTTGCACAGAATTATTGTTGTTCAGGGTCTCATTGCACGTCATTAATCTCAACATTGCGATAGTATAAATGGCAAACTGTTGATAATAACTCGCTGAAAAATTATGACGCATGGTCGCTAGATTAACAACCGCTAACAATAAAAGCGCATTGAAGTCTCTAGAGTATAAAGATAATGTAACCCTTTTATTGTGGCTTTCAACATAGTGAACGTTAAGAGGCTCATGTATACGTATTGTTATGCGTAGTTAAAGCATGTTTAAAATTTAGTTTATTACAATTTTAAGAAAGACGATATAAACTTGAAAAGCTTATAACAACAAAATGTTGCATGGGATCACATTATTGCAAGAAAGGGACAAATTTTGCAGGTCTAGTACAGCTTCAGTAATACACTTCCTTTTGAAAAATACATTTACATTTCCATTAGAATAAAAATTTTGAACAACTGCTATAAATCGAACATTTTGCATTCTCAAGGGGAATCCTTGTAGGCCTGAGTTTGTGTTCAAATTGTAAAATTTATGTTGTGTGGCTGCATTATACGAACATAATTAGTAAAGGTACCTTTTGCAACTGCGGCATAGTATCATAATTCCAGCTTCACGTCTGCCAAACTCAAATGAATCTATATAATTACGACGAACATGAGGGTGACCGGAATTTAGCTGCTGCATTCTACAAAAAATCATGTTGAGCTAATAAATTTTAGATGGGCACGCATTGAAACCGAAATAAAAGAGTGTCAACTACTAGAGAAAAGCCAGAAATCATCGCACAAATTTACCGTGTTTACTCTATAACTGCGTTGTTTTCCCGGATTTTGCTCTTTGGCAAGTGATAGGATAAAAAGGTTTTCTTGAAACGAATGAAAGCCTAAGAGCAGAAAGACGTAAAGAAATAAAGAAAGAAAGAGAGAAAGAACGATGAAAGAAAGAAAGAAAGAAAGAAAGAAAGAAAGAAAGAAAGAAAGAAAGAAAGAAAGAAAGAAAGAAAGAAAGAAAGAAAGAAAGAAAGAAAGAAAGAAAGAAAGAAAGAAAGAAAAAAAAGAAAAAAGAAAGAAAGAAAGAAGAAAGAAAGAAAGAAAGAAAGAAAGAAAGAAAGAAAGAAAGAAAGAAAGAAAGAAAGAAAGAAAGAAAAAAGAAAGAAAGAAAGAAAGAAAGAAAGAAAGAAAGAAAGAAAGAAAGAAAGAAAGAAAGAAAGAAAGAAAGAAAGAAAGAATGAATGAATGAAGGAAGGAAGGAAGGAAGGAAAAAAGAAAGAAAGAATGAAACAAACAAAGAGAGAAAGAGAGAACGAAAGAAAAAAGTAAGAAAGAAGGAAGAAAAGAAAGAAAGGAAAACAGATGTACAATTCCGCTTGTGTAATACTTCCGCTTATGTACAATTTTTATCATATAGAAAGTGCACAAAAATGGATAATAAAAGTTGAGAAATGATGTGTAATTTCAATAGAGTGCAGTGCACATTGAGCGTCTCAAACCAAATTGGCGCAAAAAGGATTTCAGTATGAAATTACGGTAATTCGGAATTGAATTAACAACAAGGTGTCTAAAATATACTCAAGCCGACGTGTAATGCTAAGCCTCTAACTTTGAACATTTTGAACGGTGCTTAACACCAAGATGGCTGCCAGGTAAATGATGGATTAGGAGAAAATGAAATAAATGATTAATCCTCAATACCACTGGATGATATGAAACTCTGTTGGAGATGAACAATTGGTTGTTAGTGCTGCTCCAACTGTTGCTGCTGCTGCTGCGGCATTTTGTTGTTGTTGCTACTGCTCCTATGGTTTTATGGAGGCGTATGTTTCATCAAAAGCACGGCAACACTATTATTGTCCTTCAATGGAAAGTAACTTCTGAACTATTCTGTTAAGTCAAAGTCAAAAAGTTACATTTTGTTCAAGATTTCATAAAGAATTAGCCTGAGTCAGTCGCTAAAATAAAAGTTGTAGGTCGCTAACTTTTCTTTCTGCCATGTATTTCAAATTGAATATTTTCTGTATCTATCCATCGACAGAAGATCGATTCTGTAATATTAGAATTTCAGCTCATTGTCCCTACGTACCTTCTTATTCCTCTTGTTTTAAATTTAATTCCTTCCTAATGTCTGTGGACCTCAATAATTCCTGATACTTTTTATCAGAACTGCGTAACAATGAACTGACAACTGGACTGAATTGTAGCTGATCGAACTTTGACTAGACATTTTCTTGCAAACCTCAGACTCTCTTTGTTGCAATACCTACCTACTTATACCCTTGTCGGACCAAGGCATTTTCAATAATGAAGAAATCACATATTAACAAATGACTAGCAAGATCGATTTTTAGTTACTGGATACTCCGCAATATTGCACATTTGTAGTCTTCTAGAAAATCTGAGGTTCTCAGACGACATTGAACTCACAACCTTCTGATTGCCTGATGAGTGTCATAAACACAAACCTACACGTACAACGGATACAATTGAAGCTATAGGTAAAATAACGTGTTTAACTAATGTACGACTTCTCCAGCTATAAATGAAAAACCTTGAAATTATTCACTGAGACGACACATAACAAATACCAAAAACAAAAACCTAGTTAGAAAATCTAGTAACCAGAATAAAGCTTAAAAAACTCTAGAAACATGACAGTTTGGCGTATGCAACAGTGGCACTTGTCTCGTCTGCTCGTACTTAATATTCTCACATTTTCTCAGCGAGATGAGCACTTTGAAGCTTAAGAGATGGCATCTGTAAGTATGCTTGACGTATAAAGAGCTTTTCGGGACACGCTGCCTGTGCCTGTCAATCTATGTTCTTTAATGAAAAGAGAACTGGTCCAAGCTGACATAAAGTAGTGATGGATGCATAGCGCACATACAGGGTGTGATAAAAGGATGTTTTCATTGTATTCTTTTCAACTTTATTGCGTCCTCTCGCCTTGAATATCGTTAATAATAGTTATTAGTAATCAGTGTAAACTTGTGTTATCTCAAATTAACTTGTCCTACGGTCGGCGGTGCCACAACTGACAGTTTGTACAATAGAGTCGGTAGATTATTCCCTTAGTGCGGTTTACGCATTAAACCAAAACCGGATCCAATCTTAAACTGTAGGTTAAAACAATCTACTTTTCAAGATATTGAAAAGAAACATACTATTTTTTCAAAAATGACTTACGTAAAAGAATTATTACCACACAAACACAATTTCACGTTCGCGCCACTAGTTCTTCGCTGTTACATGCATTTCGTCATTCGCTAGTTAGACGGGCACTACCGCTAGCATTTCAGAAACGCATTGCACAAAAAACAGGTGCTGTACTTCTCAATTCAGATGTGTTAGTTTCCGCCGAACTACACACGTTCGGCAGCTTATGCGTGAGCACAACAGTAAATTTGAAATTTGAATTTTTATATTAAAACTTGCCTAGTTTTAGTACAACACACTGAATATCTTACAGTAGCACTGTACTTCAATTTTCACACACGTGCAACACGCTCTTGGAATATTTTTGCCGTTGAAGATTATGTTTGTGATGTCATCAATAACTGAGCTCGCCCGCCGTTAATTAAGTTTTTAATCTATTATTTAATTATCAGAAACGCTTTTGCAATATTCATTGTGTTAAAATGTATACTTTTGATCGGACTTGAAAATGAGGTAGTACATGAAATATCGTCCTGTCTTCCTTTAAGCATGCGAAACATTGCTAAACAAGAGTTGACGAACGAGACCGAGACATTCCGAAAAGCATTATACACAGTAGTATCACCAGCCTTGACAGAGAGGATCTAGACTCTAGTACGTCATTGATGAAGGATCACTGCTCAACCGAGACTCGCGAGCACTGATGTCGTACGCAAAAGAAAACTGCCTTACATTAACAATTTGCAATCTACATTTCTAGAAAATAACAGAACTTATCCTACAACCTTATCTCAAACGAGTCCCCTATTGCAAGCACACAATGCGCATTTGAACACTTATTGAGCCGTCTATTCGAGTTTATTCATTTACGCTTAAAACTCTTCCATTCGCTAAGAATCCGGTAGAAAATTGAAGGAAGACTAGTGCTTAATGAACGGCAATGCTCATTTACATTTCTCCAGAGGCTGAGATTTACACCCATTAAAGAATTCTCTTGAAAGCGAAAATCCGTCATCGCCTTTCAAAAAACATTTCATTCAACTGCTGTCTTTGGTGTTCTACCTTGTGTTTGAAATCAAACTTACTTACTTACATGCTTAGTTACCTGCTTACGTGCTTGCTCACTTGCTTGTTTGCTTGTTCGCTCACTCACTCACTCGCTCACTTTACTTACTCATTCACTCACTCACTCACTCACTCACTCACTCACTCACTCACTTGCTTCCTTAATAATTTACTTACTTGCACAAGCCCATGGCTTGAAAGTTTGAAAGTTTTGAACTTCAGACAGCGTGAAAGTTTTGTGATAACAACGTACGCGTAATGCGATTTTTTTCATCACGAATAGAACTTTTTGTGATAGAGGTATATTGCAACGCTTCGTAGTGGCGATGCGCTGAAGCCTATAGCTTAGCACCCACGAGCTTAATTAGTGTCACGCGCATGCTGCCACCAGTATCCCAGAGCCGCGTACTGTCCGAAGCTCTGCAGTATCTGTGACTTCAGTACCTGCAGTCCTAACACCCGCAACGTGGAATGTCTGAAAAGCACTAAGAAACATCGTTTATCTACATGGTGATAAGTTGATGATATGTGGCGTCCTGTGCGACAATCAGAATAAAATTTGTGAAGACGAGTCACGTGACTGATTTTGTCGGATTTCCTATTTACTCAACAAACAGCATGTCTTTGGAAAGGTTGTGCGCAGCTTCTTTTTGCGTTTAGTAATTTTTGTTCAACTGGATAAGCATCATTGGAAAAATTCCAGACATACATTTTTAATTTTAAGTCTGCTAACAAAAGTGCGAAATATTTTGTACGGTAATTAAATGTATTCAGTTTTTACTCAGTCAATTTTGTGCGCCACATCAAGACCGAGAATGTTTGGACGTCACTTTGATTTTTGTTTCCAATTATTATACCCCCCGCGCCCCAAAAACATATTTTGGGTGATTCAGTGGCTAGTGTTTGAGTCATAGCCTTGATAGTGAGCTGAGCGTAGAAGTGTGACAAGTTGTACAAAAAAGCTCAAAGCCTCTGGGGTGGAAATTTCCACGAGTACCCGTTCTCATAAGATTTTTAACCCCTGAAACAGGACTGTTATTTTGCCACATTAGTATTGATATATTACTTTGATTCAAAATTTATTTCGTAAATCAAAAACTACATAGCATTGTAAAAAAATTTAAACAGCTAATCTAAATTTTAACAGAGACTAGTTGAAATAAAACGTGAAGTCAGAATGACTGATTTGTATTACTATTTGCATTGATTCTTGATTCTATAAATACACTGTCTTTTTGATGCCTAGTGATTGGTACATGTTTTATTCAGTTATAGTACAAACCTACTGTGAAGTGTGGATTCATCAAATATTTATTGTGTTTTACTGTTCATCGTTATTTTAACATGTAAAGCAACGAGAGAGTTACTCCGTCGGGCATAGTCAATTGAAAAAGACTGAATTTGAAACGACTTACAATAGCAATGATCTTAACTGCTTTCCGTCTCAAGTTTAGCGACCAAGTGTTAATATATAACCCACAGTCAAAAAGTAAAGAATGAAAGGGGAACATTAATAGAAACGCAACATTTGTGTTCAATCGGTTGTAATAATGTGTATTTCCGGAGAGATATGACGCGGAAGCCTTGCACAGGTGAAATGCGCCTGCTGTTACGTGCGTTTGAATATTTTTATGTTTTCTTCAACACTGCAAGTCTTTCAAACTCAGGAAAACTTACCTTACCTTACCTTACTTAGATTACATTGGGTTAGGTTAATCAGATCAGATCAGATCAGATCAGATCAGATCAGATCAGATCAGATCAGATCAGATCAGACTAGACTAGACTAGACTAAATTAAACATGGCAATTTTGCTTGCAACCCAGTTAAGCGACGCAATGGCTGTTTTTAGAAAAGTAGGATCTTTTATGATCATTTATATGAAATAAGTAACCCCTGCAGCTACTCAATTATAGAACAGGGAACGCTGACTTGGTATGAAGTCTTAAAAATTAATCCCTGTTCTATCAAAGCCAACAGTCCTTTCCAGAAGGCGTTTTTATACAGACAAATACAAAGAAATTATGGAATTCAGTGGCGCCTTGGTCCTATTCCTGCCAATACTGAGTTAATTTAATAACGCATTGAAAGCCATTTTGTTTCTGAACAATTTTTCTTCCCGAGAAAGCAATTACATTTTGATTGTATCTCTGCTTCGACGGTAGATAGATAAAAATAAATGGTAAGTAACTGATTTTGTTGCGAGCAAAACCATTCACTGAATGCATCGCAATGTGGTTAAGTCGAAGGAATTGGTTTTGAAAAAAACTGGTGCGTAAGTGTGAACGTGGCTTTATTTTTCTACCCAGCATGGCGCCTTATAGAACGCTACCTGTTGCCTACATCATGCTACAGGCAGCCTGCCTCATTAGAGTTAATTAGCTTTACCTTGCACCAAACAATCTTGCCTTTTGTGACTTACTGTAAAGTTAATTGCTTGTTAGCTCTCACTCACTTGGCAGAAAGAAACAGAAAACGGTTTTCATTTAATAAAAGCTGATTTTCTTCTATTATGTAGTAAATGTTGGCAAACTTTTTGAGCCAAAGAACAGAAATTGACACCAAACTAATAGTTAATCTATTTCTAATGAAATCAATGACTGTGCTCCTGTTAACTTTGACAAATTTCATCGTTTTCATTTTTACAAAGTAACAACATTTAAATTTGCTGTAAAGACGAATGATAAAACTAAGAGTTATTACAAAGCTAAAGGCCTAGTATCGCATATGGATCATTGTAATTTGGTAACATCTGTATTCAAAAACAACCGTGGATAATATCTCGCGGACTTAGACTGGCATAAACTTCAAACGTGCTACCACGCATTTTATCAACTTTTTGCACTTGCTATTTGCTGCATTTGAAAAAGGACGGATGGACAGAGATAATCAATTTAATATAAGGCTCCGAAGCAGCTATAATAAAAAGCTGAAGACAGACAGGATTTCCGTCTTGGTAATGGCCTGGATAATTGAGTTTTTGTCTGCGAAAATCGATTACCTGAATTAGTTCTTTAAGGTCAGACCGATTGTGCAGTGTGCGTAGATGTATAATGTACAGCTTTTCTTGGTTATGCATATTCATCTGCCAGGCGAATGACCTATAGCCTACGGAACAAAAAAAACACAGTGGCTTCGAATGCCTTATCAGGTTTAATTTCTTTACGTCAATTTCTTTTATTTGACTTCATGAATAGAAGGTTAGTATATTCATTACAAAATAATGTGTAAAAACGGAAAAGTAAAATCTAATGTCGATATAAATACATTCCTCCTAGATAAATTTAGATTATGATAATGACTGCCATTAGGGACGTCTAAATATTACAATTAAACGTGTTTGTACCAGTAGCTGCTTTTATGTGAATTTTAGGTGCATGCCGTGGGAAACTTTTCTTGGCCGGCGGAATGGTTTTGAAAAATATAAGATAAAAGTCATTCCGAAAAAATGCATTTTCATTAACAAACTGAAATTCCGCATTATCAGCTATATTTACGAAAAACGCATTTTCTGCAAAAGATAGAAAGTTGCAACATTTCGAATACATCGGGTGGCGCAGAAAAAATGTACCGAACTCTAGACTATACATTAGAGTCGAATGCCCTACAAAGTTGAAATTTCGCAACGTGATATTGCAGTACATAGATTTCAGACTGCGAAAGTCGCAAATTTGTAGTTTTAGTGGTTTTTAAGTTATGGCCGAAAACCTTTTGCGTGTTAAAAAAATTAATGCCACAACAGTGTCGGCTAATCATCAACTGAAAAAAACACGTTCAGCGACGTATAAAACACTCAGCACACATAGCAATGCAGTAAGGAAATCAACCAGTTTACATCACGGTCATCACCAGAGAAAATAAAGTACTGATTTGTTACCAAGAAAAAACAAGACTTAATTCTCTGGGCTACGGTATTTGGATTTCTCTTAAAGAATTTTGAATTTTTGAATTTAACTTTTTGTTTCACGCTCAAGGTGTATAGTATAACACAAACAATCACACACAAAATATAAATACTATTAACAAATATACAAAAAAATACAAAAGAGAAAGTGCACAATGGTCGCACAGAACCGTTTGACGCAGATGAACTAAGACAAATAATTGTTGAGTGCTGGAACCCAAATACCCCTTAAAGAAGTGAAAACGAGTCAGCTGTAGGAAGAAACGCTTTTGCTTAGTTTGCAGTGAAAATGCTACACTATGTGAGCAATTTTAGCAATAGTGACACAAAGTTTTTTCCATCATTTATTGTTTTGACTTTTTGGGTTAAAACTTCTGTATCTTTTGTGGAATCTAAAGGAACAACCTAAAGTTTTTGGTGTTTATGATAAGTGACTGTAACATCGGTGCGGCAGTTTTCAATTAATGCCGTCATTTTCTTCACGGAATTATTCGCTAACGTACCTGCACGTTAACGTCAAGTTAAATTTGTTTGTGAAAGCCAAGCGGGATGTTCAACGTCATATTTTTCCGAAAGTTCTCAGTCCCAAGTTCGAATCAGGGGGCAGGTGACACCACAATTCTTTCTTCGTTCTCTTGAATACTATTATAGGCTGTGTAGTTGGTCCATTCAGAAACACATTTTGGCGAATACAGCACGCTGTTTTTCAAACTGATTGATCACAACAAGTACATCAATTTCCATACCCGTAGTGCATGGTAATGAAGTCCCAGCATGTGTGTCATTTACTGCAACTTCTCTGGCTTTACGATTTGCAAGACATTTAAGTCGGAAGCTTGTACTTTTAGGCTCCATTTCAACGCAGTAACACTACAAGAACAGATTACGCATTTATTTGCTTGTTTATTTCAGCATATAAACGACCAATATGGAGCAAATACTCTAAAACACAAAACTATTAGCACTCTTTGCAGACTGAAATATTTAAAAACACCGGGCTGCTTTAGCGTAACCTGATGTAAAGTTGATTATGGTTACATAGAACATAAAGTTACTCCACAGTATATCGCAGAAAAAGTTTGTTCGGTGATATTTTCAATGCAGCCAGAATGCTTAAATTTTAAGTTTTCTTCGTGACTGAAAGTTGTGCTTGTTCGAGGCTTAAGTGACATGATTAAATGCCTTTTGTAATAACACAGGATTTTCAACATTCCTGATGTAGGAGCACGCAGCAGTCATACAATATAATATTTCGCTAGCACACCAGTCCCACCGGGTATAATATCAACACGAATCACCGTGCGGTTTACTTCTTGTAACAGCTGCCGTCTCTCGTATTACTTTAATATCGTTGTCATAATTATATCAGTTTATTTTTCAAATATGAAACTATGCTCAACATTGTTAGTGAACGTATGCTGCGGATTGCAGAGCCTCCTGTAGTGATAAACAAGAAACCATCTTTCTCTCTTTCTCTCTCTCGCATGCTCTCTTTCTCTCTTTCTCCATCTCTCTCTCTCTCTCTCTCTCCCTCTTTTCTCTTTCTCCCTCTTCACTCTCCTCTCTCTCTCTTTCCCTCTTTTCTCTTTGATCTCTCTCTTTTTCTCTCTTTCTCTCTTTCTCCCTCAGTCTCTCTCTCTCGTTCTCTCCCTCTCTTTCTCCCTCCGCACTTTCCCCTTTCCGTCTTCCTTCTCTCTCTCTCTCTCTCTCTCTGTCTCATTCTCTCTCTCTCTCTCTCTTTTGCCCCACATACTTATCCGAATTTTCTCTCCATATTTTTCTTACTTTCATTTCTCGAGCCTCTTTCTCTTTTCTGTCCCTAATATTCCCTCAGTGTCTGTGCACTAATCTCCCTCCTGCATACCTGTATGCTTTTAGTCTCAATCTTGACTCTCATCTCTTTAATTATATGGAAACATTATCCTTTCTCTTTTGTTCTCCACTCATTAAGCAAAGTAGCGTGGCTTCGCAGTCACTCGCTCATTTATTATCGAGTTTTCTAAACAGTGTCGTCAAGTTCAGTAATTTATTTCGGCGATTTAGCCAGGCGGCTCGTTATTAAATTTTCACGCTTGAAGGCAAACGTGATTTTTGACTTTCCCGCTTCTCCATTGCTCGCAATCTTGACATCCTTCCTTTGAGCAGTTGATAAGAGGTGGCAATAAAATTTAAATGCAATGAGCGGATTAGAAAGTAGCAGCATGGAGGCTACTGAATGACTGCAAGTTAATGATTATCCTTTTTAATAGATAGGACTTACTTTTTTGCGTTTTACCTTGTACGAAAAATTTGTTATTTCCAGTACAGATCAGTAGCCATAGCTTGACAAAGCTTGTAAAATTTCACTTTTTGTTAGAACTTTGTAATAGATGTGACGAGCTGATTAGTCAGATGTTTGTTGATGCTGAATATCTTGTAAACCAATAAAATGATTTTGTTGTTCCGCAAATTTTAAAATTAAAGCTGGCACTCGTAAACTATGTTATATTGTCCATGCCGGCAGTGGCTGTTTAATTTTAACTGTTTGTCGTATTAATTGTTGTAAATTATGTAAGCCAAGGGTTGTTATAATTGGCACGAGTATAATCTCTCTTTTTTAAATCTTAGCCAGAAAACCTAGTCAGTTGTCCCGCTACTCCCTTACAGCTTTGCTAGATGATGAATTTTTTGGGTTGGCCCTATACAACGCGTCGCGCGTGCCACTTCTTACATTGCCTTGGTGACAAATCCACATCTCATTTAGTCTCTATAAGGCCTGTGTCACGCAAAAAAGCTGTAAGGAGCAAGCTACAAGGCGTCTTCGATCTCCCTTTAAAGGCGCAAGTCGTAATCCGCAGTATAATCCGCTCTGTCTAACTAGCAAGCCTTTTTTGCCACAATCTGTTTTTTGCCAGGAGACACGAAACTACTATATTTTAGTATACTAATAGTTACCATATTTATAGCTTAATTTAATGTATCTATTTATAGCAAGATAGTCCTTAGTAACTAGATAGTAGGCTGAAACCACACACAATCACAAACCACACAATCTACAAACAGAATAAAACAATACTTGCTCGATCATATTAAAAAAAGCCTCGCTGTAAGCTTAGAAATTTATGGGAAGTTTGTTTCATGTTCACATACAGACGACTAGATAATGCGTTAATATGATAGAACGGTTTATTGTCAAATATTTGTATTAGTTTCAAATTTTATTGACGGTTGTTTAAGTGATATTACTCATTAGTCACTACAGAATAACAGATTTCTTTTTACGGAACAACAGATTTGTCAATCACATGCATTGTATAATACGACTGGTATGCGGCCTCCTGCATGTAGTATACGTCTCTTACGTCTGTTGTTAATAATATATCATTCGTAAAAATGTGTAGTAAATATATGTGACATCAAACTTTTTAATGTTTGTGTTACGTCGGTATTATGAATTTTCATGATAAAATGAACTGTGTATAAAAAAAACTTAATTACACTAATTGTCACGTAAGCGACAAGCAAAAAAGCCTACGGCAAATAAAATTAATGGCCAAATTCATTTCACGATAAGGCGCCTTATGCCCAAAACGGCTAGTAAGGAGTGTACCGCTGATTGTGGCAAAGGCAAGCCGCGATGGGCAGTAAATGGCAAATGGATCATCTGTGTGACAGGGCCCAATAAACAGAGCATATTAATTTTTTACAAGGCGCCCTTTTCTCCTCGCGGCTTACGCCTTACGGTTTACGTCCAGCTCTGTGTGAGACGGGCCTAAATAGGCGCAGCAATATCATGCATGTATTATATTACATATCTTTCCTGGTCTCAAATTGCATTATCATAATTACGCTTACGCACTGTCACAGTTTTATTAATGATCAAAATAAAGTCTTGAACTGATCAATTGAGCAACATACGACCGAGTAAGTACATTCTCCATCAACCCTTTATTGTCAGAAATAGGATGTTAGTAGTCATTCATTTCCCACAATACCCTGTATCGATTTTCGGAATGATGTATGGTTTAGCGAAGCCGACGAGTAGGAAAGATTTAATAAAGGCAATGAAGAATTAATCGACTCCGACAAGAAGTTTGTTGCTGTAGCGAGTAGCCAAGTTCAATAATAATAACATGAAAGCGAAAAGCGCGAAAATACTCGGCCATTAAGTTAAAGAGATTACACACAATGACTTTTAAACAGAAAGGGGAGGGACTGATAAATGAAAGAAAGGATTTGGCGGGCCAAAAGGGGAAACCATCAGAAAGTTTTCACGGAGAGTTTTTAACAGAAAAAGGCTAAAAATCATAGCTAGAACATGAGGCTAAGAAATATGTTAGAATGAAACAAAAAACTTGAAAGAGGTGCATTTTGAAGACAGAACTAATAGGGAGAAAATGGAGTGAGGAAGTAAAGGAGTTTGAAAGAAAAAGAGAAAGTGAAAGAGAACGGGAAAAGAAGAAAGAGAAATAGGAAAAGGTGAGATATAAAAAGAGCAGGACAGAAAATGAAAAAGAAAGGTATTAAAATGTAAAGAATTATGAAATGTAAAGGAAAGAGAGAGAGGGAAGAGAAGAGAAGGAAGAGAGACAGCTAGAAATAGAAGGGAGACGTGAAAAAAGAAGAATGAGATGAAAATGGAAAGAGTGCTTGTGTGTGTGTGTGCGCGCGCGTGCGCACGTGCGTGCGTGCGTGTGTGTGTGTGTGTGTGTGAGAACAGAAGCAAGCTAAACTGTGTCTGATGTATGAACCGAGTATTAATGTATGCTCTAGTGGCAAAACGTCAAATCGGTTTTGTCTTTCAGACACACCTTGAGCGATTTTCTCACATTCCTTCCCAGCACCTGAGGCATTTCCTGCGTTAATTAACCTGCTCAAAGTGGAAGGAAGCCATGCAGTTTGCGCACACCACCAATATAGAAGCAGTGACGCGTTCAACACAATGGGTTGCTAATGAGTTTGGCTCGTTGCAGCTGCGCCTACAGTCAGAATCTGCATGCAGCAACAAACAACCGTCACACGTAAATACAGTGGTGGTGAAAAATAACATTCAGAAAATGTATAAAACAGGACCCAATCTTAAACTGTAAGCCAAAATAATCTACTCTTTAAAATATTGAAATGTGACACTATTTTTCCAGAATGCCTTACGTGAAAGAATTATTACCGCACAAACGCAATTTCGCGTTCGCACCACTAGCTCTTTGCTGTTACATGCATTTCGCCGTTCTCTAGTTAGACGGGCACTAGCGCCTGCATTTCCAAAACGCAGGTCGCGTTTTATGACCAGCTCGCGGGATCGAACTTACGACCTCCTATACGGAAAGCAGACACTTTATCTTTCATACGATATCGTCTGTTATATATCCAGGGGTAAGATCAACATTCGACAAATTCACCCGCACCCTCTAAAACTCTCAGATGCCGTCTGTGTCGCTGAATATTTCATACATTCATCAATGTCACCACCACAGGCTTAAATTCTCCGATATGAGTAATTAACAATAAACGAACGTATTCACCACACAAAACACTTTGAAATATAACTTTTGCAGGCATTATGACATTTCCTAGATTTAAATTGTATATAAAATGCAAATCATTATATAAAATGCCTAGGAAAACAACAAAACAATTGACAAATCTGACAGAAATAAAATAAATCTGTTTTATTTCTACATTAACTAAAATTCAGTAACTAGGAAAGTGTATCCAAAATCTAAGAATTACATACTTTGTATGTAAACCTAAACAAACTTTTGCATTAATATCTACGAAAAGTGGTTTGTTTTGGGCTCCATAAAATGAATTGGCATTCTACCGAATGCCCCTTTTCCCACTTTGCTTGCAACATATACAAAAAAGTGCTTGAATTACATATTAATGTTAAAGCGATATTATAGGTCTTGCGCAAAAATGACTTAACAAATATATTGGCAGCTCTTAATTTTCATAATATTTCAACTCTCCTTGGCGCAGTTGTCATCATTTTTACCAATATAGTAACGGCGAATACACATAATATCTTATTACAAAATGTAACGAAAAGAAATCGCAAACAAAAAATGCCGGTTTTTTCATTACATCTGATGCTGAGTCCCGCAGGGAGAGTTGACATTATTATGAATAAAATTTTAGCAGCTTTTAAGTCACTTCTGTAGTCATTTCCTTGAATTGTGTTAACTTTTACGTACCCAAAATTTTCTTTACGTGCTTCCGGGCCAGGTTAGTAAAGGGTAACTAAACTGGAGTGGAACAGCTGAATATAACTAAAATCTAAATAATTTAGCTCATTTAGTTGTTTATATTTATTCATTCTTTCGTTTTGTTGTTGTTGTTTATTATTTGTTTATTTGTGTTTGTGTAAGTTTTTTCGCTGCTAATCGAGCCAAGTTATTGAAGAGTAACTCGAGTGGGATGGGAACAATAACTGAATTTCGCTAACATCCAATTAATTTAACTTATTCATTAGTTTATTCATTTTTTATTGTTATTGTTGTTTGTTCGTTTGGTTACTTACTTATTCGTTTGAATATTGTTTATTTACTTATTTACTTAAAAACATGTATTTACGTCCTGTTTATTTCGTCATTTGCCATCACTTTACTTGTTCATGTCGTCACTGTTGCTGATATTTTTAAATGATTACCGATGTAAATTTTAATGTAGTGAATGTGCCTCTAAACGTTTTTTGTCTTCTTACAGGTGTATCTGTTGCCTCTAGCATCTATTCTCTGACTGCTCTAAGTCTAGATAGGTACCTAGCCGTCAAGCATCCAGCGCTGTTCCGAAGAGTTAGCAACCCCAGCAATGGTGTCAAACTGCTCGGACTCATTTGGTTAACGTCCATGATATTCATGATGCCTCTCCTCTACATCCGTCGTGTCTTCTCTGATGACATCGAAGAGTTTCACATCGTCATCTCTTTCTGCATCGAAACGTGGTCAACCAATGGAATACAAAATGCCTTTGCTATTTTTATGCTTGTCATGGTGTACACCATCCCCTGTTCTGTTGTCATTTATTGCCACTACGTAGTGTGTCGTACTCTCAGAACGGAGATGATCAGGGAAGACTCGGACTGCAATGGCACTGGTCATAAAGTGAGTCGACGTAGCATTGCTCGCATGTTAATAGCTCTAGTGACATGCTTCGTGTTGTGTTGGCTTCCGTATAATATCACCTCGCTTTGGTTTGACTTGCAAGCTAACGTTCACGCCAGCAATGTCTTACCATTTACTTTGCTGCTTGCTCATGCCAACAGTGCGGTGAATCCGATTATATTTTGGTTGCTCAACAATCACTTCCGTAGCGGCATGAACCGCGTCATTAGTTGTAGATGGTCCACTCGGTATCTGGTTAAGAAGCGAAACACAAATCCTCAGATTGTCATCCATCAAGCACCGGCCTGTCAACCAATGTGTGAAGGAGGCGATGAGTCCAGTTCTTACGGTTATGGCAATCGAAGTTATGACACAAATTGTGCAGCCTGTCGACATGCTAAGAACAAACAGAACGCAGGGGCGCGTGTATGACCAGAACATGTTCAATTCGCGTTCTTATTAGCTACAATCACTGTGATTTTGACATACATATTAAGTTTGTTCATTTGGCCTGTTTGAATGTAATTATACGCATTAATCGAGTTCCACTTTATACTTATAAAAATAGATCGTTTTAACAAATCAAAATTGTATCTCAAAGTATGAGAATCCTGTCTATGTTTTGGGCATGTTTCCAACACAAGGTCTGTTCTGAACTGAATCAATCCACATTTGAGCATGCATTTTGCTTTTAAGTATTTTTCATTAACTCAGTCTGCCTAATCTAACCAAGCACAATTCATCCAAGTGTTCTATTCTTATGGATCCGAATCTGGTCAGGCCTTGCATGTATAATCCTAGATGCTTTGACCAGCTACCTCACAACCAGTTACCAAAAAGAATAGTTTTTTCAGTTCACTCGCAAAACTGCATGTTTTGAAGAATGCAAATTGAATCATCACTCGTAAGCCCTGTCTTAGTCCTGAATGTTGTAATATGTGCGTTCAAGCAAGCATTGCATGTAGCCTTGTGTAGTGGAATCAATCTTAAATATTTGTCTAGTTTTCTGAGCAGAGTCAACTATTAACTGGCTTCTCGTAATCACAGCTTATACCGTAAGCAGTATGTAACTTACACTGAAATGTCTGTCGTTATATTTGCCCTGAGTAATTCCATAATTTACTCTTTGAGTACTGGCACAATTGCGCATGTACTCCATATTAGACACTTGTAATCAGTCAAAACTTCGTCTCGTATAAAGAGTTTTGGATGAAGGGCTTTTATTTTACTGGATGTTCATTCCAATACCGCGATGATGCCAAAAAATTACGGACAAATTAAAATAATTTCAAAGATTTCAATTTACACAAAAGAGAAGAGATTTCATAAAATTTCATATTAGTGAAACAACCGATTTATAGCTTACTATTTTTTGTGGTCTTACCGAATAATGATAGATAACAAATAAACACAATGAAATTCAAGAAGATTTTGCTTTCGCAATATTAATTAAAATAGATTCAATACCGACTACATACGTTATAAAACTGCTAAATTTAAACTTCCGATTTTGATTTTTTTGTATTAGAGTACACATACAGGAATTTTGTAAATAATTAAAGTATTATTTTATTTAAAGATTGGGTATGGACATATGGTTTGCTTATTATCATTATTAAACTGTTTAAATCTATTAATACGTTTATCGAGCTCCTATATTTTTATAGTTATTATTATTATTGTGAATTTTGTCTTTGAGTTGCTCATGTTTGATGAAATATAAATTTAGATTTTTGTCTCAGTTTTGTTTTTGAAACTTTCGAACTCTTACGCGAACTGCGAGGGTACAAAACTTTACACAGTCTTATGATGAGCGAAACAATTAAATTCCTTGTCAAATTTAACTGCATTATTTTGGCGTCATTTTGTACTAAATTAAAGGACAAAAAAGCACTTTTCAGTAAACAAAGTTTAAAAAACTCGTTTTGAAATTTCATGTCGCTTACATGTTGTCTTGTTGAATAATGGAGCTTGCGTTAGCAGCAACGCAGTATAAAACTCAGTGTTAAGCCCAGCCATTTTAACGGTAAGTGGTTTGAAACAAGTTCAGATTAGCATTGCGTAAAGTTTGAACAAATAATCAAAGCATTCGTAATCCGCTCTTCGCTAAGTAAAAGTATAAATTAGATCTATACTGATCTAATAATAATTGATCAAGAATAAGATCAATAGTGTTTTTTGCTGAACCAGTGGACTGTGGTGCACTTTGGGATGATGTTACAGGGACGTTTTATTAGCTAGCTCGAAAATTTTTAAATTGTTAAGAATGTTCTTGTCTATTTATATATGCCTTTCAAGCAGGTAAGCATAACGCTAAGTAATTTAACCTTGTAAGGAAAGTTTTTTTCTTAAAAGGCATACTTAAAAATTCCCTTTTCTTCCCCTTTAAAGTCTCGACATGCTATTAGTTTTCCCTAGAAACTGGCATAAAATTCGATACTATTGTTAATTTATGTAATAATGGGAATAAAATGACACACACTATCGTATCCATTGCAATTTCGCTCGCAGACATGCTTCTAGATTTACTCTGTTTAAGTAAAACAAAATTGGAATATTATATAATTGGCTAATCTGTTATCGAATGACTCATATAGACGTAGCTAATCACATATTTAGTCTTTGTCGGAAGTGGTGCTGACAAACTACTGGCGTAGCAGTGTCTGGCTTCGTATTGGATTAACTGCTTAGTTTACCTGTCTTAAAAACAAATTTCTTTTATTTTTGAATTCCGTCTCGTTAATGTCTGTAACAGACGTAATAAAAATAATAAAACAGCAAACCTTTTCGTGTAAACTTGATTTGCAAGAGATACCTAGTTTCATTGTATCCGATGACAAAATAAACGATTTCCGGTTTTTCTGACAAATCTTGTTAATCTTGCAAAGAAAATCAGACTCACTAACTATCTGGCCTGAGAATATTAACTTTATTTCTTGCGTGTGACAAGTGTGACTACAAGGCTTGTAAAAGCAGGGAAGTGGGGCAGGAAAAAGGAGAATAAAACTAGAAGGTTATTGCATCTTAACAAAAAAGTGCCCGGCCCACCAGTTTTATCCTCTCGAGAGAAACGCAAACTTATTTGCTATTCCCCGGACGGTGGAGGGGGGTGTTAACTATAGTGTGCTGACAGCCTGAAACGCTTGTTTCAACAATTTGGATCAAGTTAAACTAATTTAAACAAGCGACGAACACATATGTGGGACCGGGATCTGACAAGTATGAAAGATTGATAACAAACGAACCACGTGCCTTAACGATATTCGAGTGTAGAGTTTGTGTATGTATTGTAGCTTATTCAGTAACTAAATCATTTAAAATAACACACATTTAAAATATTAGTAAAAGGGTGAACTAATGTTTAAAAATAGTGTACAGTGATGTCAAATAAAAATAAATAAATATAGTACATTAACAAAATCACTCCTATATCATACTATGCAAATACCTATCCGAAGAAGTAAAATATTTCGTAATTCTTTAATCAAACTTACTAAATAGAGCTGTTAGAGTTTACGACACCATTACAATAATTATAATAGGATATTCTCAGATAATGGGAAAAATGGGCAGAAGACAGATCAATGCATATATGGGTGTACAACTTTCTATATTGTTGTAGTGTGTATACGAAGAAGACCAAGAACAAGAGATTAAAATATGGGCATAAGTATTACAAAGATTTTACATTATGATTTTGCAATTATTATATGAGATGATTGTATTAAAGAATTACATTAGTAACGGATGAATACGTTTGCCTACTACATTATAACAGTTAACAGCCTAGCTAATAATACATGATATGATTAGAAATGTATACAAGCTAGATTTCATACTATGTAATCATAGTTTTATAAGGAAGTTACGGGATATCGTTGATAATAAGTCTCCGGGAGATGACATTCATTGTCCAGATTGCTGACAAAATAAATAGTGATCACAAGAAGTCGATTTGGTATTAATAGGTTTAATTGCCGATTGCTGATTAGAGTAAATAGACAGAACGCGAAATATTACGACTTATTGTTCACGATGCGAAGCGTGTTCACTTGTTCACATATTATCCTGTTTGCGACGGCGGATCCAAGTAACCAGATTTATTACAAAATAGACACGGTGCATCGAGATTCGCCATATCGGCGCATTTCTCGACAACTGTATCTTGAAATTACTGTGCTGTAAAGATGTACGGTTATATTTTAATTATTTACTTATGCCATTTATTCGTATTCATGAGGTGCAAACAACACAAAAAATAACAATAAATGCTTGAAAAAGAGAAAAATGAGACAAATTACAGCATAGTTTAAGCTGTACAATGTGCATGGTGAATGTTAACTGGAAAAAAGGAAAAGGAAAAATCATTATGAACTAAAGACATAGCCAGATAATTAAAAATTTCAACTAACTGGATCTTCTGAAAAAAATACTTGGCCTCTACAGCACATTTCTTTTATAAAGGTAATAAGTGTGCAATAAGCTTTAATTGGAATAAATCAATAGTAAACTGTTCTTGAAAGCAAATCAAAGACAGTACTACTTGTGCTATCGTTAGGCTATTCTATAGTCAAAAGAATTGACTATCGTTAAACAAAATTAATAGTCTCTCAGCCTACTTAAAGCTAATAAACTACTGAAATTGTCTTAGAAGAAATCTTTTGTATGTGCTTCTAAGAGACATTATCAAGCAATCAATTTCAAAATCATACAAGTGCAACCTCGGAATTGAAGGCTTCATTGAAGTTCAGACAATGAAAACAATGAAATATGACATACCTTCCGTTTACAAGGCTAAAATCAACTACGAATTGTAACGAATGTTCTGAAGGTCTATCTATGATAATGTCTTAAATTTCTTGACATAAGGTCTGGTGGACTTACTAATGGTGCACTGAAGAATAAGGACTTTTCTTACTTAATGTACTTTGACTTTGTATAAGCATTTACAAGGTTATAAACATGAAAGTATTAATATATGGTTACTAGATAGAGTGGGCCTACTGTCGCTTTTGGTTGGTTTACGAATAGGTATACCGACTCATTCATTAACTGACTCAGATTCTGGTTTCTTTGATTTGCACACAGGATAGTTGATTGTAAAGATTCATTCCTAGCTTGTTAGGTATATGAAACTGTGCATTGGTTGTGATATTGGTAAAGAGATTAATGAATTTTAGTTAAGAAACTAGTTGGTGTTTTCCTTCAGCATAACACCATTGATAAGTAGTTCACATACATACTTTTCCGAGTGATTCAAAATACTCAAGACTCTCTCACCCTATCTCGTTCTCTCTCTCCCCTGCCCTCTCCTTCCCTTTCTCGCTCTGGTTCGGTTTTCTTTTTCTCTCAATCTCTCGGCAGCCTACTCTTCATAATTTTCCCATTTGCTCAATAACAGTAAATCTACGATAATAGCTGCCTTCACGTCTTTTCAAATCACTAGGGAGTTATGGTCAAGCCTAAAATAACTCAGGCGTTGCAGTACAACAGAAAAATATCAAAACTTGCACGTTAGCAACAGAAATGCTACAAATAACTAATGTAAAAGTGCTAAAAAAAACTTGTCAAACAATAGTCTTTAGTTTCCGTATTATGTAAAGCCACGTGGGCAAAAGCTTCACAGGGGTTATTCTTGCACAAGTATTTTGCATCTTATGGCCGCATGCACACAGACTGAATGCAATACGCTATTATAGCTGTCACTTCGAGTAAATGCAATCATTTTGTGTTTGACACTTAAATTTTCATCCATGGGCCTGCGTGTGACAGGTAAACCGAAAAATCTCTACATGTCCTTTACGGTTTTTATTAAATGGACAGTGGTAAGTAATATATGGATGATGTAGCATTAAGATAAGCATCACTATCTCATATTAACTTCACAATGAACTAACTTATCTACGTGAACTTGATACTCGTAAGATCTCTTCACAAGCTCCAAAAACAACCTGCATTTATATTCACTCGCTTAGTGGTGACAAATAAAAGCAACATCCAGCTTTTACTTGATGCTTAAAACAGCCTGCGGAGTCAGTCCGGTGCTGCTTATATCTCAAGTTCGAAGTTAATGTGTATTTCCGACGAGACGATAATTCTTATTTACCCCTGGCATGTAAAGTAATGTTGATGACTGGTAAATAATCACTCGGCATCAGAGACACCAAAGGATACATAGCTTGTCAGCAGTCGGGCTTGCCATGCTAACTAGGCAGTTAACATGAAAAAGCAACTATATTGGACATAATTCCACATTAGGATCCACTCTAACATTCACAGGTCTTAAGGTCACCGAGTTCGCGGTTGTCAGCCTTAGTTATTAATCAATACCATTTAGGTACCATCACTGTCACTCACTCGTTACAGTCCATTACATGTCACTTAAAGTTGCAACGCGTTACTGTCCATTACATGCATCCTGGTCACTCAAAGCTGCAACTCGTTACTGTCCATCACATGCATCATGGTCACTCAAAGCTGCAACTCGTTACTGTCCATTACATGTCACTCAAAGCTGCAACTCGTTACTGTCCATCACATGCATCATGGTCACTCAAAGCTGCAACTCGTTACTGTCCATCACATGCATCATGGTCACTCAAAGCTGCAACTCATTACTGTCCATCACATGCATCATCGTCACTCAAAGCTGCAACTCGTTACTGTCCATCACATGCATCATGGTCACTCAAAGCTGCAACTCGCAACTGTCAATCAGAGGTCATCATTGTCGCTCAAAGATGCAACTCGTCTCTGTCAATCAGAAGTCATCACAGTCACTCAAAGCTGCCACTCATTAATGTCACTCAGAGGTCATCACTGTCACTCAAAGATGCCACCCATCACCGTCAATCAGAGGTCATCAGGGTCACTTAAAGCTGTAACTAGTCACTGTCAATCGAAGGTCATCGTTATCACTTATACATGTTACTCATCACTTAGAGGCCATTATGGTAACTCAAAGTTGTCACTTGTCATTGTCAATTAAAGGTCGTCATGGTTACTCAAAGCTACCACACGTCACTGTCAATCAGAGGTAATCCTGGCCACTCAAAGCTACTACTAGTCATTGTTAATTAGAGGTCATCATGGTCACTCAAAGTTATCACTCATTACTCTGAATCACATGTCATCGTGGTTACCCAAAGCTGCCACTCATCACTGTCAATCAGAAGTCATCATGGTTATTCAAAGCTGCCACTCATCCCTGTCAATCAGAGGTCATCCTGGTTACTCATAGCTATCGGATCATTAAAAATAACACATTAACAATATTAGTAAAAATGTGAACTAATATTTAAAATTGTCATCATGATCCCTCAAAGCTGCCACTCATCACTATCAATCAAAAGTCACCATGATCACAGAAACATGAAGGTGAAGTCATAGTGCTACCACGTTTGAGCCAAAAAATCATTGCTTTTGCTGGTTTCATGTTAGAAATCACATTGTTTTGCCTTGGTTACTGAAACATATAGACTGTATGGCTGAAATAACGACCTCATCTTATTAGAATCATACATTTCATTAAAACTTAAGTGAAAGAATGCACACCAGTTTGACAATAAGAACTGTTTTCTTATTGTTTTATTTAATACAATTTCTTAACATCCTTGAAGGTACAAAGTTGACTGAAATTATGAAAATATAAGCAAAGTATCAACAATAAACAATGGCAGACGAATCAGCCTAAATTTCAGATCAATTTCAGCCTAACGCCTTGCAAATTCTGCATGGTACAATCAATAAGAGATCAGTAAGTTCGCCATTGATTGTGAAGTGACAGTCTTCTCATCCACTTCAAAGGAAAACAACAACATAATCATCTTCTGTTGTTGAGTAATGAGTATCTTTGTCATCACGTAATCACAATTACGTGCTTGTTAACCTTCTGAGAAAAACTGATACTCTTTCGTCACTGCAAACGTTAAACATTTACTCAAAGTTCAGCACTATATTTTGCACATGATACTAGTCAAGCTACTCATCGCCATCTTGCGGAAAATCCAATTCATCGGTTTCCTCTTCAACGGAATCAGTTCCACCTCGCTCTTCAACAATCTCCACCTGCACAATACCTGTCCAGAAGGCATAGCTGACCATAGCGACAATGGCCACAATGGCAGCTACAATTTTTTTCCGTCGAGAGTCTGGGAACTCAAGAAGGCGAGCCTGCTCTTTCTTTCTCTGTTCCTCCGTTTTCTGTTGTTCCTCAATTTCTGCAGATAAAAAATTATTTACTGAAAAAATTGGACAATCTGTTATCATATTACAGGGCAATCATTAGTACGCTAACAATGTGACTGACAAGCAAATTTGATTATTTCTCCTGATGACCTGATGACTGATCATAGAAAGATTTTAGACATTTCTTTAGACAAGCATTAAACACGTTAATTATTGTGATCTTAATGTCATGACCATGACTGATGATGACATAAACCCACAAAAAATGAAATTTTGGTAGCAGATGGGAAACATGAAAAAGTGGAAAACAGCCTGGATTTGAATGAAATACCTTCTTCTTACAATATGGTTATCCAACTATAACTATAAGAAATGAACTTTGGACTGCATAGCTCACTGGGGAATATGGTGGGCCTAGTGGTCTAAGGTATTTGTAAGTTGAAGATCATTGGTTCAAATCCAGACTGTATTCTAACTTTATCACATTGATTTTCAAATTTAATTTAATTAATTGCTGTTTTGTACCATCAACAGAGATGCCTGATGCAGCTCCCATAGCTACAGCCCCAAAGAATCGACCTGTTCATATCGCACTGTGATACATGTGGAAATTCTACTTAATTCAAAATTAAACTTCAACTTCATCATAAATTCAGCCAACCTATAAACTGAATAGGCGAGCGTTTTGCCAAGACTGTAAATTTATAGCTGGAAAACAATTCTGAAAAGACATTACAAACTTATTTTAACTGAACAGCATGTATATGGCAGCTGTGATGCCTGTAAACCTGACTTTATTAGCTTGAGGAAAAGGTTAACGCATCTGACAATGTGCTTGAGTGAAATAATGAGCGCTTGCAGACGTACTAAGAAACTAAACTTTTATAGTTACAGACAGACAGGTAGCAAACGAAATAAAGATGCGTAAAAACACAAACGAACACAGTCGAGTTAAAAGATATTTTTGTGTAATCCCAATTACAGCTTATTTTGTTTTGCAGATTTGTGCAATATCCTCTATAATCTGTATTGCACCGACTCCACAAAGGCTCTTCGGGCTTGATTCAGGTTAAAGCCTCCACATGACTAAATCTAACCGGCTTCTACAAGGAAAAATCAAGATTACGGAGAAAACCCACATGGCCATGCCAGGTAACAAATTCAGGGTACAAAACCTGATGTTTTTTTTAAATCAGGTACCACAGATTTAAATCACTGTTCCAGGCTAATATAATAATAAAAATTCAGTCATAATGATTTGAGAAAAGTTCGTGAAAAAGTGAAGACAATCACGTCAAAATAACTGTAAAAATGTATATTTAAAAATCTCAAGTTTCTGCAATCTCTATGTGTTTGCAGTATAACTTGTTGACTAATTGTTGCGAATAATCGATTTCACAATAAATACTGGCAGTTTTGTGTTATAGCAAGTTCAAGAAGCAGGTTACTTTTAATGGTGTCGTGTGGTTGCTAATTTGAAAAGGGTAGAAGTGCGTTTTCGTGTCAGAAACCTCGGTGTTAGTCACCTTTCACGCAAAGCTGAGAACTTTAATTAAACCCGTAGTAATCAGCGATGCACAGCTAGTCACAGCCCTGCAGTACGGCTAACAATAGAGTTGTAAAAGCGTAGCATTGGGTTTTCGCAACTTTCAAGTTAATGAAGATACACACTACACTGTTATATGAATGCACATTATTCAAAGAATACTTCCAACTTTGCTGGGAATTTAACTATCAAAACATGAAACTGAACACTGTTAACGTTAAAGCTGAGGCACAAACGATTCGGTACAACTAACCCAAAAAAGACATTGCTATACTGAAAGGTATTTGTATGTTGGATTATTAAATAAAGGTTATGGTGAACTCTAACCTATTATTTTCTGTCAATTCGTAAATGTGAGACGTTATTTGATCAATTCGGGGGCTTCATAAATACAGCTAAACGTTTTAGTTACTTGAACTGCGTAAAATTGCCAAAAAACGAAATACGACCAAGACACGAGCTCAAATTAGACGACAAAATCATCAATTAAGTAGCAGGAAAGTTACTAACTGGCCAGGGCCTTTTACCGCAGTCGTGAACGTGAATGGGGAAATTTCTGAGTTTGCTTGTACTTGTATACAGCATAAACATTATACTCAATGTTCAGTACTATCCTGATAAGCTTAAAATATCATAACAAGCAGCTTTCAAACCGGATAACATGAAACATTACTTCACTGTTCGTGTCATCGTCTTCCGATGCGTTTTCAACACAAGAGATGAGTATTCAGGAGGGAAAAGCACACCGGTGCACAATACACGAGCGAAAGTAATGCAACTTACGGAGGAAAGGGTTTGTCAGAGACAACATCCCCAGAGACATAGATAGAAATAGAGAAAGAGAGGGGAGCGAGAGAGAGAGAGAGAGAGAGAGAGAGAGAGAGAGAGAGAGAGAGAGAGAGAGAGAGAGAGGGGAGAAAGGGAGAAAAAGAGAGGGGACGGAGCGGAGAGGGGAGAGAGAGTGGACAGAGAGACAAGAGAAGCGGGAAGAGAGGGATCATTATTATTATAATTCTTTATTTAAAATTTAAAATTGAACGCATATACAGATATTTACATAAAATACATACAGGGACCCTCTATTTGCAGGGTATGGTTAAAAAAACTTTGTAAATAAAATAGCTGTTATATTCGCAAGACTTTTAAATACCAATAAATCAATATACCAATAAAAGAACAACTAAAATCAAATAGTACCAATTTACACAAAACGACCTGTATAATATAAAAGTGACAGATATAATATAAAAGTTCAATAATTTATACTAAAGTTTGTAAAAATGAATCACAAACTAACTCAGAGAAAGCAACTAGCAGGTTTTTGTCTCGAGAGGTATAAATTTTACTAATGTTTTGAAATTGTAGGCTATTTGCAAGCGCTAATCTTTTATTTTCGTCGACCAAAGTACAATTAAAAAGCAAATGTTCAACTGTTTGTGCTTCCTCTGAGCATATACAGGCATTTTCGTGTATGTATCCAATTTTAAAAAGAAAATCTTTAAAGTTACCTTGCCCTAATAAAATACTACAAGATAGTTTTTCTAGCCTTCTGCTTTTTGTATGAAAAGGAAGGTCTAGTGGAGTTAAAAATACATTTTCAGGAAGAATAGACAACTCCTGGCATTGGTAGCGAGTACGGCATCTATTTTTCCATAGGTGTGTTATAAAATGCTCAATATCCTGTTTTTTGTACTCAAGGATATTCAGTGGTATACTACCGTAATCAATAGTACGTGAATTATAATTTTTACATAATTTTAAATATTGACCACTAGAAGCCAGTGATTCTCGAATGAAATGTCTATGACCGATTGTGGGATCACGACTAATCTCTATTATATGAGTTTTGACTAAATCTGAATCCGACATTGCTAGAGATTTTAGCATAAATTTTACTGTGATTCCCTTAAGTATAATATCAAGTGGGGGTAGCCCACAAATTAACTCTAGTTTGTCTTTTGAGGGGTGAAAGTGACAACCAGTAGCAGTTTTCATAACGTCATACAACAGATCGTCAAACACTGAGTGCTTTCTTACCATCCAGGTTGGAGCAGCATACATTATAATTGGTAAAACTAAAGTCTTAAATAGAGCAATGATAACACTGAGACTGAAGCCTTTATACAGCATGCTCTTACGCTTAATTGACATCCACCTATTCCAAGCTTGTCTTCTAACCTTACTTACATGATTTTCAAATGACAAATTACTGTCGATTGTAACTCCTAAAACTTTACTACTTTGCACGTAACTAACATCATTGGTTCCAAATTTTAAGCAGTCGTTTAAATCATGAAGGCCAAATGGAATTACTTCAGTTTTTCCTTGCGAGCAATTTAGTATCTGCCGCCATTTAAAACACCAATTATAGAGTTTATCACAGCACAGCTGACTAGTTCTAAGCGTTTCATATTCGGAAGAACAAGCTACAAGTATTGTTCCGTCATCTGCATATTTAAAATTATCAGTATTTGATATTGCTAAGATTTCGTCAAACATGTCGGACACATAAAAATTAAATAGCACCGGGGAGATGACTGACCCCTGTGGCAGACCTATCTTACAACAGTATTCCTGAGAAGTATAGTTATTGACCTTGCTGCGCACATTCCTTTCATATAGAAAAGTCTTAATAAGACCCAGAATTCTACCTTTAAAGCCGGCCTCATATAGCTTAAACAGTAGACCATCCAACCAGACGCTGTCAAAAGCGCGCTGGAAATCACAGCAGATAGACAGACAGACATCATTTTGTAGTAAATGCTTTTGAATATTTGATATTAAGCGAATCAAATAGCGACCGGTATTGCGACCTGCCATGAAACCTTCCTGCACTTCGTCTATCAGATCATTTTCAGATATGTAAGTTCTCAATCGATTTGACAGTAAACGTTCAGCAAATTTGCCAAAATAGGATGAGAGCGTCAGGGGTCGAAAGCTACCAGGATCCGTATAATTTGTTTTGCCTTCCTTTTTAATGAATATTACATTGGATTCACGCCAAACCCACTCGCTTTTACTTAAACAAAGATTACACAAGTATAGAAAAACGGCCTTGGCCCAGAAGCCAAGGTGTTTAACCATCAGTGGATGAAAGCCATCGCAGTCGGTGCTTTTTTTTGCCTGCGTGACTGTTTCTTTTATTGCAATGTTTAGTTCATCCATTGTAAAGTTACAGTTTATAGCAAGGGGCACCATGCCTCTATAATCATAGCGAGAAACTTCCCCCTCTACTTGCTGCTGCCAAAAATAATCAAAATTTGCACCGTTTACGTGATCTCCACTTAAAAAATTTTTGTATAGTACCTCACAAATATCTTGATTTTCGCTATATATGTTTCCTTCATATTTTAGCATGCCGATATCTGAATTTGCTCTACCAGTAAATATTTTCTTGTATTCTCTCCAGAATGCATTACTTTTACGAACATTTAAGTTGACACACTTTTTATAAAGCCAGTTATCAGCAGCTGTGCGAAGTTCTTCATCAAACTTATTCTTTTCTTCAAGATACCGGTTCCTATTGTGAATATTAGAATGCTTTAGATAGATTTTTCTCAACCTTCGTACATTGTTTGACAAAAAACTTAAGTTTTGAGTCCAAAACGGTTTTGAGTGATTACATATAACTTTCTTTGGTAGTACAGCTTCATTGCTGTTTTTTATTAATTTCTGAAACAACTGCCACAGCTCAATAGGGTCCTCTCGCATTATAGCATCGTTAAGGAGCGCAAAATTAGAGCGCAAACTATTTTCTAAATAACCTGACCAGCTATGCCAATTACTGCTTTTGAAATCGAAGACAGTACGCTTTGCTGTTGTGCTATAGTTATGGAAAGATGCACCTAACTTAGTAATGACTGGAAAGTGGCCCATTAACGGAGCTCCACTAAACAATTCAACCTCGTCGTCAACGCTTTGTGTCACCGGTAATGACGCAAGATTGTTTGTGAGCAATACAATATCAATGATGCTTTTGCCGTGGGCTGATTTAAATGTTTCAACCAACGGTGCAACAGGCAGTACTGGATATGTGCTAGACCATACAAAGTCATTTAAAAGTTGCCCATGTGAGTTAGTTTTTACATCCCACATAAAACTTCTACTATTCAGATCTCCAGTTAACATAACACCGTCTAGGCTTTGTTGATCAGAAAATAGGCAGGCCTTTTTGAAAGAAGCTAGCATTGATTGCATGTGCTCGACTTTGTTTGGCAGAACATATACAGAAGCTACAATCATTTTCAAACCTTTGCCTTTAACTAAAACCCAAATTGTATCTGTGTTGTTATCTTCTAATTCGTGTAGTCTGCAACTAATCAATCCATTTTTTACGAATACTGCACATCCACTTGTATTTGGGTCCTTATTTTTGACATAACTTTGATAATTAGTTAGAGTCACATCATCGTATTGTTTAGCTTTCACTTCCTGTACTGTAACAATATCAAAGTAGTAGGAGTTTACATACTTGTCTAACGCATATTGTGAACGAACAGAAAAAGTATTGATATTAATTTGGCATACACTGAGACACCTAGAAGATGCAGCCATTAGATACGGTTAAGTCTTTTTAACTGATCTAAGTATGTAGAGCAATTCTTGGAATTGGCTTCATGCTCACTTTTGCCATTGTAGCACTTTATCTCTTTGCTGTTGCATTCAGATGTTTTATGCAGATTTCCGCATTTACCACAGTTGGCTTTATTTCTGCACCACTTAGCAACGTGTCCAAAAGACTGACACTTGTAACAGCGTAAAGGTGTTTGTTTTCGGATATATTGTTCTACTTCGCACAGAAGATGTTTTATAGGAATTCGCTCCTGTATTGCACGTTGTAGTTCAACGTCTGAGCTAAATTTCACCTTAACTATTGGCATATTGGCTCCGTTCTTCCGTTTAAATCGCTCTACTTCGATTACTGGGAACTTCTGTTCAATTGCCGCCTTTATTTCGTCTTCAGTCAATTCCGGGTCACAGTCTTTGATCACTCCAATAGAGTACTTATTTGGTTTTCTGACTTTCGTGTCGGTACCCATATAAGTTGGGTTCCATGAGCTTATTATTTCATCGGCAGTTTCAGAATCTTTTAACTGAATTTGTATGTTTCCTCGAGCAGTTCTGTAGGCTATTTCAAATCTTGCACGTGGAAAATACTTACACAGATTTGTTTTAATTGATGCGCTGGTCTCTACAAGTTTTTTGTCTTTAACATTTTCTATTATAACTGTTCTAGCTGGATCATATTGAACAATGGGATTTTGTGTATTTGGAAACTGACGTTTTCGAGAAGTAACAGACGTTTGCATGTCTTTTTTCACAGCATTGCTATAGGAAGTAAGGCCGGAAGGTCTGCGTTCTGTTCCCGACAGCTTTTCTATTGATTGTTCTATCTGATTTAGTTTATCCATGACAGGATCACCTGATATTTTTTTCAGCCGGTTTAATATTTCGGTCAGCTTGTTGATATCGTTCTCTTCCTGAATGAAATGAATTATTTCAGTTTTTAGTAGATCAAGGAAGCCTGCTTTGCTAGCATCATTCGGCGCTTGGGGTTTTGGCTCCGACTGCGTCCCAATAGTTTCAGTCTCAGAGTCTGATTCGTTATCATTTGAGAACTTGTGAAAACAGCCAACGCACACCTCGCAGTATATTTCTCTTTTTGTTATTTCCTTACTGCGTCTACAAATAGTACAGCTTTTCCTGGCTAGTACGCCAGAGGTACTCATTTTGAAGAAGGTATAGCGTAATCAGGATATAATATATGCCTTATAATGCCCGAGGATGTCAAGGGGAACGTCTTTGTCACAAGGAACTGATTTTCCTTAAATTACCATTGATAGTTAACGACCCGATTAGGGCCTTTTGTGTAGGTCCTCCACTAATTCTCGGCGTTTGGTTTTCGCGCCAAATCCACACAATATAGTTCTTATAACAATGTTTATTTCGTTGATAACTTTAATAAGATCAATTATCACAGAAGGGAGAGAGAGAGAGAGAGAGAGAGAGAGAGAGAGAGAGAGAGAGAGAGAGAGAGAGAGAGAGAGAGAGAGAGAGAGAGAGAGAGAGAGAGAGAGGAGAGAGAGAGAAAAACAGAGAGAGAGAGAGAGAGAGAGAGAGAGAGAGAGAGAGAGAGAGAGAGAGAGAGAGAGAGAGAGAGAGAGAGAGAGAGAGAGAGAGAGAGAGAGACAGAGAGAGAGAGAGAGAGGAAAGAGATCAGAGAAAGAGAAAGTGGGGAATATAGCCTACAAAAACAAGTCTATTACTTTACTCAACAGCACTGACATCGTACCTCGCCCTGTAAATATATAATAACAAAACATGAACAATACAACTCATGAGCGAACGCTTTGCTAGTAGAATTCGCTATCACCAACATATGTGATTTGATTAATGGTTTATAATTTATTGGGTACAAAAGTAAACAGTTACAATGAAACGAGTGAAACGACACATCCAAAAAAAGATATATATGTTACAGACCCAATGGATTAAAAACAAATAAACAAAATAAAACAAAATAATTAACAGTATTATTAAAAGTGTGCACTAGCTAGCCAGCTTACAGTTTTAAGTATTTCAGTATCAGAACTGCTACATAAGAATATAGACTGTGCGTCTGTCGTTAGATTTATAAAATCAGGATATAAATCCATTGTAATTTGAAAATATTTAGCTTTAGTATTGTTATGTTTAGTACAACACATTAACATAATTATGTTTTTCGTCTTCGATTTGATTTAGACCACAATAGTTACATATTCTTAGATTGAGGCATCCTACGGGGCTTATGGTGCTGTCCGGTCTCTATAGCTAGACCATGCACGTTTATTCGAAATTTTGGTAAACTGTTTATTAACAAATAGTTTTCCAGCACATAATTAAGTTTAAATTTACAATACGTTCTCAATTTATTACCTTCGTTAATATTAGTAGTCGACATTGTCCATCCTGTCAGGTACACATCTTAAATTAACCTTATGTTTAACAGAACTGAGTAGTTTAATATCACTTTAATATGCCGAGATAAACTAAGACAGCTTTAACAAAACATTCCCAACTGTTGATGCCATTTTTACTAGTTATAGATACATGAACGCATTGTATAAGTTACAGACGAGTGACATTACATGTAGCAAATTCTTTATAGCTTTACAAATGATATCAATATCTAAAGGATAGATTCCTAGTTCACCATATATAGCATTCATTTCACGGATTTGTTATTAATATTAAAAATGTAGCAGCACAACTTCAAGTCTCAATTAAAATAATCACAATAGAGTTCAGAGAAAGCTTGAGTAAAAATACTTAGAAAACAACACCCCATATTTCACTGCCATGTAGTGTGACAGGTTTAACTATGGTATTAAATATGTGTATTAGCAATGATGTCGAGGCTGTTTTGGTGTTTATCTATTAAATAATTTCAATAGTTGGCAACACCTGTAAGCACTGTGACCATCATCTATAAACATAGGAAAATAAAGGAATCGGAAGCGTTGAAAATTGACGATTTTTTGAACAGACATTTCCGTTTTGAATGGATTAGTGCCACAAGAATGTAACGCATTACAGTTCAGCAATAATGCGAGTTTTTCCATACGACACGACAGTTCGTATTCCACACCGCATTTACAATTACCGCGCAGCGACAACAACAGAATAAAATGTGCGCACCCTTGCACTTTCGATTACCCCCATCTTATCACATCTGTCAAAAGAGTGAAAATAATGCACTGTGACGTTTCAAGCCGAGGAAGCTTTATAGTCGAGTTGCTCTCTTATTCCTGTATAATTTGATCGATTGACGCATCAGCTTGCTAGTAAATTCCCCACCGATTATGCTGATTAGACACGGTTAAAGCGCATTTTAAGTGGTTTATAATCACGCATTTAATCACATATATTATGCACGCTTTGTAAATGCAACACGGAGCTGTAAAAAGCAAAAATCAAATGCATTTTAGACTAAATTCATTGATTACCAGCTATCTTGATTGAACCTGTAGTAAAATCAAGAACAATGCAAAGGCGGTTTTACTTACGCAATGTAGGAAAACGAATGTACTTAGCATAATAAAATTATTAAAAATTTAGTAATAAAATTTGATACGAAAATTACCACGGCAAAAGTAGGTATCGACGACATGCTGTTGTGGAGACCATAAATAGCGTATTATCAACGTCTCAGAGTATTACGTACTCCATCATCAGGGAAAAATGTGTAATAACAATAATAAAAACTAGCAAATCAAAGAAAATATAAAAAATAATCAGTTATGAATATAATAATTAGTTCATAAGTGAGTAAAGAATTAAGTGACAGATTACATGCAATAAGGTTATTGCTACTGCTATTGTCGTTACAAATTTTTAATTCTTTTTTCTGACGATAAAGTAATATGCTCTGAAATGTTGATTAATACATTGTTTACAGTTTCTACAACAGCATGTTGTCGATGTTTACATTTGTCACCGGGATCAGATTCTCCTAATCTAACTTCATTTTTGCACAGTAAACCACACATGCAGCTTGTCTAGCGTTTGTTAGTGGCATTTTACCCTAATTTGGTAGAAGCCGCATTACAGTATTTAATTAAACACGTACGCAAAAAAGCAAGGCAGAAATAAAGGATGGCGACTCAACATAGCAAACAAATTACTTGTCTGCAAAGATCAGCATAATTCTGCGACACATGAATATAAATTACTCATTTAATTACGCAACTAATGATCAACAGCCGAGAATAACGTTTTCACGCAATTTCTCGTCTTTTCAGATTAAAGTAAAAAACTCTCACAACCTTTTAATGTAGATTAAAGGCGGATTCTGTAACTAGGGCGGCGGTATGGCTTACAAAGGTATACTAGGCCTACACATGGGACACATACAGCAAATGCCCATCAGCAAACTCTGTATTAGTTATTGAAAGGGTTCCATGAAGATGCGGGAGGAGGGAACGAAAAAAGGACTCTATGGAAATTGGAAAGACGTACAAAAGAATATGAGCCTGCAAGGCTTACCAAAATTACCGCTTATGCTAAGTATGTTGAGTTATGACAATGGAAAATTTCCTGCAGTACAAGAGTAGTTTTAAGACAATCGATCTTAGACAAGGGGTTTTAGGCAGCTTGGACACATTGGTTATCTGGACACAGAGGCTATTCAGACACTAGTGTCTTAGACACATAGGGTATTAGGGTACTAGGACATAGCAGTTTGAACGCATAGATCCGTTTGCATACAAGGTAATTTGGACATGTGTCGTTTATAGATAGTCTGGGTACAGGTTATTTGGACATAGACTGTTTAGACAAGGTATCATTAAAATGCGCAATAAAATTTTTTTGTTCATTCAGTGTGTCACGTGACGAGCATTTTGCCTGACTAACTGCACTTTGGCAGGTATGAAATAATTCCGACGTTCTCGCCATAGTTACTTATTTCAGCATGAAAGCCATACAAAAAACGTCTAAATACCTATTATTAGAAGTGTCCAAATTACGTTGGTGTTCAAATAGCCTATGTGCCCAACTCACCCATGTGTCCAAATCGCCTTGTGTCCAAATTACCTATGTGTCCAAATAGCTTATGGGTCCAAAATACCCTGTGTTCAATGTACAGATGTCATGTGTCCAAAGTGCCAACGTGTCGAAAGGACCTACGTGTTCCAAAGTTTTGTGGCCAAGCATCCAAGCTGTCAAAATGTCTGTATCGAAATGCTTGCACACCAAGATAATCAGCATACTTGCTGTAAAGTGTAAACACGCCACAAAGGCAGTTTGTGTTTATTCTTTAAACTGCGAAAAACTTGGAAAATTATATGTGATTTCAAATCTCTGAAAGAGCACATAATTGCTTTTGCTCTTCTATAGAAATCAATTTATTTTATTTTTGCTTATAACTAGACTGTTTCTTAGGTAAAAGTCAATGAAAGGACATTTTAATCATAACGAAAGGATTTTGAAAAGACAGACAAAATTAGAACAAGAACGATAAGAAATGCCCAATTAAACTTGCAAACTTGTAACTGCCTCGCGGTTTTGATCCATCAACTTCTGAAGACGTTTCAATAATAAGAGTATTTTAATGGTGTTTTTCTATCGCATTAAATCACAAAATCGACTAAGAACTGTCCAAATACGAGATCTTTAGAAACACTAATAAAGAGCATGTTTGCTGCTTCTGTTAGAGTCTATAGAGAAGTGACAACCGAGATACAGAAGCAGTAGCCAAATCACAGTAAGTAAATTGACCTAGCGTGTATCAATCTGATGGTTTACAGACGATAATTGCACTTGACTTCATACAGACATTGCCTTTAACAAGAGTACATATAAATAGCACAAGCACTGATCAATCAGTGAGAAGCAACGTTAGATCAATATACAGAAACTTGCTGCGCTGTGGCTTAAGCATAAGAGGTCAGTAATGTCAATTAAGCTTACTTTTATTCACTTACTCACCTACTATGCTGAATACATCGTAACGTTATACAATAACCATTCAGTCTAAACTACACTACAGCATGTGCACGTTGTGTACGCATACTGTAGAAAAATACTTTTTTTCAATTTCTGTGCACCTAGAGATGGTTACAAATTAAGTCAGATTGATCATGTGTTTTGGAAAAAAGGTTGCAGTATCTCAAATGTACTAGGAATCTCTCAGACATCTTACTCGTTGTTGTAATCAGCAGCAACGGCAGCAGCAGCGGCAACGGTAGCAGCAGTAATATACCAGCAGAGCTGTTAAAACTTTTTAACGACGTTTTTTACTACTGCACAACGCTTCCAAGTAAAAATAATTCTTATCTTTTTTATCTTAAATAGAAATCGCCACGGTAGTCTGCTGCGTGCTTTATTTAAACTAAAACCTACAAGCCTTTCATTTATCAGCAAGTAATATGACGAAAAGCCCACGCTCCCATGCAGGAAGCCAGTTTCTGTTGATGTCGTCACACGCAGAGGAATTTGCTGCACTTTTAACGACATTTAACGGTCGCGCCGATCAGCCTGTTAACGCTGATTAAGGCAAACTCTAGATGGTGAGAATGGGAACGAACTCATTGGAAATCCGTAATCCAAATGATCAGCTAACAGCTTTGCTCATGACAGTATTAAATCAGGATGCGTTTAATTAAAACAATTATATTAAAATCAACACGCTGAAAATCGGTAATAGCCCGCACTGACCAGAAAATGGTCTTGGAATAAGTGAAATAAGGTTCAGTTTGAAACAGATATCATAAATGATCATATCATATGTTTCAAAGTCATTTCGGCATTTTTTTATTAACAAAAAGTTGCATTTATTTCTTTGATGAAATCACTTCTTTCAAAGACAAGACTGACTCAGTCTGCGAGTGGGGTAATATAATTTTTTATGAATAATACTGGGCACCATCTTATTTTCAACAGAAACAAACTCTCTGCAAGCAGATAATTTATAATCCCAAGCGAGTAGCAAATATTTACTTTGAAAAGAACTGATAATTTGGAATTTTTGAATTTAAAAGACCAAATATCAGTTTTCAAAGGTATCATCCTTTACATCAAGTTTGAATGATTCCTTAGATTAACAAAACGATTTGGATCATCTAGCTTACAAGGTCAAAGGATAGGTCAAAGTCAAAGGCTAAAAGAATAAAGCCACTAAAAACAACTTGAACTACAGCCTCGTTGTAACTGAAAACAGAGTAGTGATACAACAATATATAACTTGGGTATATCGTTTGGATTAAAAAACTTACAGACATAGGTACACTACCAGTTAAAAGAACAATAAATTCGTCAGCGCAATACACAATGTGAATTACATCCAGTACAGTTATACCCAGTACAACCAGTAATATATATTATTTATGTATGCATGTCATGCAACCTTAACCTTGCCATTTTCCGAGCTAACTCATTTAGAATGATGATGTCTCATTCAGTTTCTCAGTGCCAGCGCAGGTGTGTTTCACTTGTAATCACGGTAAATCAGTTTGATGTTTATTACATACAGCACGTTGTAAAGTTTTTTCTGGTTTAGAGTATGTAAGTGAGTGGTTTTATAGCTCTAAAACTGCAATAAGAAGCAACTAATCAAATGGACAAAATCCCCCTTTTTGTTCACCAGTTGTCCTATCCTCTGACAAACACAATCCATTACTGAATTACTGTATTACACAAACTTGTTTCCAAGGTTACTTTTATAATTAGGAAACCTTCATGCAAATAACTCAACCATATTCTTAATCAAAACAAACGTTGAAAACACAATTATGAAATCTGCAGTACACAAAGCTTGAATTAATAAGTGACAAAAGGCAAAACGACGCATACTCGATGATGGCAATTGAATTGACACAACAGGCATCTACTATCTGATTTCCCTTTCTCCGAATAAGTGTGTACTGATCCATGCAAGATGGCATTCAAAGCCGAATTAGCTTTGAGGACAAGTAATGACATTTCCAGACAAAGAAGAGGGAAGCAACAAGGAGAGAATCAGCCAATAACGTCTGGAATAGTTTGATCAACACATCGCTAATAAGCTCCCCGAGAAAGTCTAGAGGTGACAATTTGCTACATTACGTGATTATTAATGAAAAAATCCATTTGTTCACAGCTGTGATTTATTTGCGTGTGAATGAGCTAAAAAGCGGCTTAGTGAAAACTTTCTCCTTTCTCAGCCACACATCCACACAAAGGTACAAGTACACCATTTCTTAAAGAAGTTGTTGAAAATTTTAATTGACACACTAAATCTAACTCCACTCATTGTCACCCTTCTCATTCTCATTATATTGCAAACACACTTCAGAGGACACTTACGCTATACTGCAAGATAACGGCACTCAGAAGGTACTCACCTCATGTAATACTGCAAGCACACTATTCAGAGAGCACTCGTGTTACACTGCAAGCACACTATTCAGAGAGCACTCGAGCTATACTGCAAGCACACTATTCAGAGAGTATTCGTGTTAGACTGCAAGCACACTATTCAGAGAGCACTCGAGCTATACTGCAAGCACACTATTAAGTGAGTACTCGTGTTATACTGCAAGCACACTATTCAGAGAGCACTCGAGCTATACTGCAAGCACACTATTCAAAGAGCACTCGTGTTATACTGCAAGCACACTATTCAGAGAGCACTCGTGTTATACTGCAAGTACACTATTCAGAGAGCATTCGTGTTAGACTGCAAGCACACTATTCAGAGAGCACTCGAGCTATACTGCAAGCACACTATTCAGACAGCACTCATGTTACACTGCAAACACATTATTCGGAGAGCACTCTCGTTATACTGCAAAAACACTTTTTAGAGGGCACTCGTGTTATACTGCAAGCACACTATTCTGAGGACACTCATGTTACACTGCAAGCACACTATTCAGAGAGCACTCACGTTATACTGCAATCACCTTATTTAGAGGGCACCCGTGTTATACTGCAAGCACACTATTCAGAGAGCACTCTCGTTATACTGCAAAAACACTTTTAGAGGGCACTCGTGTTATACTGCAAGCACACTATTCAGAGGACACTCATGTTACACTGCAAGCACACTATTCAGAAGGCACACGTGTTATCCTGCTAGCACACATTTCAAAGAAATTTTCACTTACCACGAGATTCTTTGACTACACCCAATATTTCAATAATGGGAAAGTACAGGTAATTTTGTCGAGACTATCTCAGGTCACAGTTTCGGGAAATAAGAGAAAAAATTCACACCATGCATCGCGTATGGATGTGTTTAACGACTGTCTGAGCTGTAGCAGATAACTAACTACGGAAGCACCCTTTAATGACAGGTATTTAGCAGTCTATTACTAATCTCCTGTACCTTTAATATATTCCTCGTACACGCGGCGTAGCCATTTATAAAACACATTTTGCTGCAGTAGAGAGTATCGGACGCATTCCGAAAACTCAAGTCTGCCTTTTAAAGTTTTAAACAAAATGCATAGTAATAATGTTGCTACCCTATATATAAGTCTCTCGCATCCACTGCTCAGGTGACTTTTGACAAAAAAACAGACAAACAAAAACATACTTATATAAACAATTACATACTTTGCAGACTAGGGGAAAAAAACCAACAAAATATTTTGTTCTTAAAATATAATTATAATCAACAAAGGACGAACATTCTACATAATGTTTCTCTACAATTCTTTCAATTTATTTGATCAGTAGACGAATATAATATTAATAGACTGGCACTCTGGCAGATACATCGTATTTACATACTGAAGCCAGGTTAAACGGCTATAATACAAGCAAAGGTTGTAGACAGCGTTACACAATTTCCAAGCGAGAACTTTCTCACGAAATGGAACGTGGAATTAACTCGTAGTTGTTCGTTCTGTCAAAAAGGTTTGCGAAAAAATAGCAAAAAAACACCCATTTTGGCATCCGCGCTAAAACCCGTCTTACTCTTCCTATGCCCAACTCCTCCGCAAAGTTTCAAAAAGAACTGTTAAGCAGTTTTTGCGTAACCGTTTTAGCAAACAAATTAACAAACCAATGGCGATGAAAACATAACATTCCTTCTGGAGGTAATCACATATAACAGCACATTTTACAAGGATCTTTTGTGCATTTGGGGGTGAAGCAAAAGGGGCTGAAAATTGCATCATAAAGTACATGATTAATTTTATATGCAAAATGCAAAAAATATCCAAATTGAGGAGATTGGTGGGCCGTAAACATTTTTGTAAATACCTTGTCAATTTTACGCTTTTTTCACATTTGTTTGTGTAAAGATTTTGTACTTGTGCTTTTATTTTTGTGCATAATACCTATTTGGAGGTTAGCGGATTCTTGTACTTTGTACTGTTGGGCAGGCTGAGCTGGTTTACATCTATTTAAAAGTTTAATGCAGTTGTACTTGGCCTGGAAATAGAGACGTAAATAAGACATTTGTCATGTTTACAATTCATCATCAGCGCACAATATACTGTACATCAATAGGACCTTAAAACACCAAAGACAAACGTCTCGCGAGAAATCTGCAAGCGATACTAAATAATGCATACAAGTCATTCTCAAAGTGATCAGAAATGAGACTGAAATCTGATTTAGCGGTGAGACGAGCACAATAACGCTACAGTAAGCTGCATTAATCTAACTTAAATGTAAGTGAAACTTGTCATAAAGTGAAAGTGAAATATGTCAAAGAGAATATTATTTCTTCAAGGAATGTATGTGATCTACGAAATTCGAGTCTACTCGTTGGCTTCTCAAACATTAATGTAAAATCTACTAGTCGACGCAACATTCATGCGAGATCCAATATTTAGCACAACTACAGTGTATAATGGCTTTACACAACAATCTGTAGAGACTCGGGAAAGAAAAACAACCAAATTATACAATCAAAGCGAAATGTCAACCAAAATAAGAAATAAAAATTGAACTTAGCAAGATTAATCTAATAATCTCCTAGGCGATGTGAAAAAGGCGTGCACTTAGCTTTTGCTTTTAGAAAACCAGACCAGCAAATCTAAGTAACAGTTTCCATAGTTCTAAAGTACCAGCTACAGAAAAAGTACGGACTAGAACAGAAGCAAGTAACTCAAGATTTGGTATATTTATAGAGACAATAAATAAAAAAAAAATGCCAGACGAAAGTAACTATAACAAGAATTTTCGCAACTGCGACATAAAAAGTACACCGTTTAGAAAATTGTCACAAAATTTGACTAAACATTATCTGATCGTCTGACAGATTACGGAACACACAACTGTTGGTGGAAAATAACGCCACAAGAAGCATTAGTAGCTTTTGCATATATAGGCCTACAAAGGTAAAACAGACACCAAATGCTCATTGGGTTTTATTCCACTTGCTAAACAAAATTATAATGAATAAAAAATTGCTACCGTGGGTGCAAAAAAGGCAGAAACACCAACTCACATTTGGTGTTGAGACTGTACTATTCAGTTGTCTAACAACAACGAATTATGATAGGAGGGAAAAGTTCTACAAAAGGCAAAACTGGCTGAATTACTTTCTAGGTTAGCGGACGGAAGGAAACCTAGCTGGTTTACTTACTATACTGAATGCACGGACAGAAAGAAGAGTTAATAGCATCCTTACAGCATCTTGCTGAAAGAAAGAGTCAAATAAAAGAGATGACTGACTAGCTTGGAGACTGGACCCAAGCACGAAGTGAAGTGCAGGTTCAACAAACCCACATAGTATCTGCATGCCTTCTTTGAGAGAACGAAGGTGGAATAAAAGCTTGTTTGTTTGGCTGGTTTCTTTGTTGAACAGGCATGTGGAAAAGAAACTGAATAGTGAATTGTGCAGGCTAACGAAAGGAGATCTGTAGTCGCTAGAAATTTAAGTACTTGTTTTGGCGCAGTGCGGCAAAACAGCAACAAGCATTTCCAAACTTTCACCCTGGCATAACAACATATTTGCATACACTAGGCAAAACAACATATTTACATGTGTTAGTTTCAACTGAAGAGATTTAGAACAGTCGGGAAATATTGTTGAGCAATGTGCATGTCCTCCCAGGCGTCTGTAACTTAGCGAGTTTTATCTCGTGTTTTCAGCAACAGCGCAGCAGTGAATCCGTCTCTTGGCAGTTAACAGGTTGTCACTGGAAGCCCTGAAGCCATTCTGCGCACGTTAACTGCACACAAAATAATGGTTGGTTTGCAGTTGATAGACATCATGCAAACAACATGAAGAAAAACAGCATTCAATTCTGATAACAAGAACGCGCTGGTAAACACTATCCAACGAACATATTATTGGCCTAATAGAATAGCCAAACAGTAACAAGTCATAACACTATATTGGAACATTGCGTGCCAGGTTGCTTAACTTGCTTTCATGCATAATCCTGCAGCCAGGAGGGATGTTTACAGAACATACCCACAGGAAATCGTATACTTCAGCCAGAGGTCGCCTTTAAGTGAATCTGCGCGTGATCACATATAAAAGGATGGCCGAATTCCCTTTTGGCTAATAGCTATGGCCACTCGCATCAGTACAGTAAATTTATAACCACGTGCATCTAAGTGTACGCGAAAACATGTATCTAATGATCCATTAGACGTACAAGTACTTCTGTACCTTTCATTGCTTTCCTCATTTTCACTCTTTCATTGACATCTATCACGGTTTACAAACACTCCGCGAAATTAACCCCAATCGTCTCAAGAAATGTGGCAAATACGTCAACCAACTTTCGGACATTGTCTTTTGTGTAAAATCGTGCTTTATTCAAAAATCAACAAATGAGAGCAACCCTCAATAAAGATTTTCTTAACTTTAACCAGCACGGTTTGTCATGACCCGTTTGATGGATAAAGAATGATGCAATAAACAAAAGATGACAGCTAATCTATATTTTCTGCACATTTGAAGCTTTTAAAGTGTCGAGCAACCTTACAGAAATGATATTAAAAGGAAATGTGAAGAAATAATGACTGTTTTGCTGAGACAATCCAACTCATATGATAGATGCTTGAACAGCACTTTAGGTGGCAACGATGACGTAAGGTGTACATTGACTCTTGCAAGCCACTCGTAGAACAAAATAACATTCAATGTAAAATAATCTTCTGGGGTCGAATGACTATAATGTAGCACTACTAGTGATTGCTTTATACGCAGGGAAGGTCTAAGGGCATCAAATGCCTGCATATAACACAAACACTGAAAACAACATTCAGATGGATTAACTCACTACCATTTTCTCTAGCCGATCAGTGTTAAGTGTTCGGAATAGACGTATTTTATGCGACTCATACATTTGTCAGCCATCAAATCATCCAGGGTTCGAGTGAACTGCATTCAGTTTTTAACGGGACACGGGACAGTATTTACTCATTTCTTGTGACCCACACCTTGGTTTCCGTTATGGTTTGCCTTTGATGTAATACCTTGGCGACTCCCTAGCTACTTACGATTTTAAGTTTAAATGAACTAAACGACTATAAGCAATCTGCCAGTAAATGAAGTACTACTAACCAATTAACCACCAATTAAACTTACAAACAATCCTATAATTAATCAAGCAATCAAGAAGACCAAAGATCGCCTTAAACATCTTAAAAAAGCAGCTATAAATATTTTAAAAATCTTAAACATCTCGACTACATCTAAGCAGTCTGCATCCCATCTTTGGCTAATCTAAGACATTTACACAACGTCTTGTGCATTACTGAGTACGACAACAACAATGTCTCTGGATGCTCGTTAGAGTTAATGATGTTAGAGTGAATGGTGTGACGTGCTCCCAAATGAGATGTTAATACACTGGTGTTGTGGCATAGCTATTGCTTTCACGCAGAAACTACTTGATGACACTTATTCTTAGGATTACAATTTCGAGAGGCGAGTAGTCTGTCAGCGCTTTCAAGAATGCATTAAAAAACGAATGCATACCATTAGAAAAACCTTGAATCACCAGAGGAATACTTGTTATCACAAAAAATGTATGTCACACTATTTAAAGAAAAACCGGGTCCAATCTTAAACAATAGCTCAAAACAATCTAACCTTCAAAATATTGAAAGCGAACGTAGTATTCTTTCAAGAAGAACTTAAGATAAACGCAATTTCGCGTTTGCGTGGGTAGTTTTTCGCCGTCATAAGCATTTCACCATTCCCTAGTTAGATGGGCACTACCGCCTACATGTCAGAAACGCGTTGTACAAAAGACGGTGTTATACTTATCAGTTCAGAGTTGTTCAGCTGTGACGTAGTGCACACGTTCGCGAACTCATGCGTGAGCACAGTGTAAACTTGAAATTTGATTTTATACTTAAAATTTGCCAAACTGTTGTATATCACACTGAATGTCACATAGTAGCAGGTACTTCAATTCTCGCCTTAGTAAACACGTGCAAACATCCTCACGGAATGTTTGTGCTGTTAAAAATTATGTTCAGCTGAGACGCCATTAATAGCGCCCGCCACTAATTAACTTTTTAACCTATTATTTAATTATCAGAAATGCTTTGACATTACTATAGGTATTAAAATGTATGCTTTTTACCGTACTTTAAAGTGAGATAGGATGTGAAAAATCATCCTGTTTTGCTTTAAATCTAAAGAAGTGCGTAAGCAAAATAAATACAAAACACGCGCCAATATTCTGAACAAATCAAGAAATTTCAGTCAGCTAATACAGATGTCAGTAAACTAGGAAACTTAAATGTCTTGTAACCCCCTCCCCCGCCCAAAAAAATTCCTACTAAATCAATTACTAATAGCGAGCAAATAACATAACATCAGCTAATGGCTGATAAATTTAATAAATTTTTTGTTAAAGTTGTATAAACATTGGCAAAAATATTCCAAATATATTTTGTATTTAACTGGTAATTTTGATCATGAATGTAGATTTGTATCTACTAATGAAGTAGCAGTGTTCTCATTATTAACAGGTCATAAGGGTAACATAGCTCCTGGTGCAGATGTTGTCATTCCAGTTCAGTCACTTCCAAACCATTAACATTAATACTATTATAATCAGTCATTTAATATCAGTATTTTTGCAGAACAGCTTGAACTCAAGAGTAAAACTAATAGTAAAATATCTGAATATCGACCAATTTCACTATTAAGTGTTTTCTCTAAAATGACTGAAAAAATTCCATCTAACAAATTTTCCTTTTTTCTTTTACAAACCAAATCTTATAATTATGGCTATCATTTGGCTTTCATAAGTCACATTACAGGCATAGCCTTGACAATAAGCTAGGTTCTGGTCTCACCACCACCATGTGTCAAATTGTTTAAAAAAAAATTAATTAATTAGACTGACATTGAAGTTAGTGCTCAAATTATACACTTTCTTTTATGTTAAAATTTTAAATTATTTTTTCTTTCATTTCGATTATTTAGTTCAAAATTGTAAATTTTGGTTAATTATTATAATTATGTTTTCTGCTATTACACTTTCTAATGATGAAAATTGGTTGCCAATTACATTCATCTTATAATGTAAAATTGATAACAGTGTCATATTTAATACTATATAAGCTTGGCTATTTAAAGGTGGGTGACTGGATAATCTACGGGCTCGTCGCCACCCTTCTCGTTTGCTTCGATCATATTGCATGTAATGCTTCTAATCTGATAATCTTATGGAGTTAATAAAATAAATTCAATTGTACTGAAATTTGAAATACTAACATAGCGTTCTTCTGAGAAGGAATGCCTCCTTTCAATTTTATTTTATATACTCAAACTGCTACAGTCATGATTACTGTCAGACCGTTTGTATTTCTCCTCAAACAAAATCTTCTATAAGGGATTCTGAATACAAGGCATTGGCACAAACAGTTCAATTAGTTACTACCAAGGTATAGGCCTTCAAGGTATTTTTAATTAGCAGACGACATGAAAGCTAATTGGTGATTTATGAGCTTAGTCATATTTTGCAGCATCTAAGCACTGTCAGACCTAAACAAAGACTAATTAGTAACAATTATAAGAGAAACATTTATCAATTTAATAGCAAAGCTGCCTGAATCTCATCTTATATTTGACTTAGAAATAAGTACATTTAATGAAAGCCAGACGTGTTGTGCTTGCGTGCCAATATAGTTTTCCAGTTTTTAAATTCATTATTCCAAATTTACTTGCTGCGACTTAGATTGACCTTTTTGCGTATGGGCTTATTTTTCTTACATAAATGCTAAAAAATAGTTGAGAAGATTGCTCTTAACATGAATTACTACGATAGTAATAAAGTACAGGAAAAAATACCCAGTATGAGTATATGTTTCAGAGGCGGACTGAAAGATCATGTCCTTTCGTTTCTTTAGTCGAGATTTTTATTTATCAGAATTTATTTAAATCTCATGAGTAGTCTCACGTATGTTTTAAATCGATCATCATTAAGATGATTAATATTTTATACAATTTACAATTCGAATAAACCAAGTAATTTAGATAATGTACAGACATAATGTAACCACTCTTGTTCACATTAAAACAGCAAGTGATGTTTAAGTTGAACCCTTTACTTCAGTTTGACTATGTGGTGTTTTGAGGTAAGGCGATAACAATAATTCTAGCAATTACCGTAGCTTCAGCTAAATTCATCCATATCTGTGCATTATTATGAAGAGGGATTTTTAGGGTAGATGTGAATTTTCCGTTTTTTTATGATGCATCTGATAAAAGAGTGAAAAAAAAACTTCAAAGCATGTTATTTGATTCAAAATGCAAAGAATTAATCATTAGCAATACAATAGTGTAATTCATGTGCGATTTGAAAGCACAACAATATCCTCCATTGAAGAACACAAGTGAAGGATTACAGCAAAAACTAAGGCCTTGTGTAGTTGCCAAATGCTTTCCATATAATGAACAATTTTTGGGTTACTCACTTGAGATATAATCTTATAAACAGATCTACTTCGCTGTGGAGCTGGTCCCATTGTAGTTATCGTTGTTCGTGTAGTAAGTTTTTAACTAAGTTTTTAACTAGTTTTTCTGCTGCAATTTATACAATAAAACAGATTCAATGGCTATGCTAGATGGTATTCTAAATGGCATATTCCAAGCAGAAAAAACTCAATTAAGGGAGTAACCCAAAGCTTCACATATTGGTTTAGTTGTTTCAAATGCTGACAAGCATTTTGAAAAAATAGTCTTGTTGTCAACGACGATTGAACCTAGAAAAAATGAGTTCCTAGAGGCATACAACAGATGAAAGCAGCAAAGCAGCAGACCTGTTTTCAAAGTTTTGGTACGCCAATTGATTGGTATAATTCTGGTTAGCAAGCACGCGAGTTGGTGATACTGCCTGGACCTTAAGAATAAGATTTGCCCAAGTATTACAGTAATATGCAGCAGTCACCTTTTCCACTGGCTAATATCATAGTTACGTGCATTATTGTGCATTACGTGTATTAAACAAGAGACATCATTGAAATGCAATGATTAAAAGCTCACTGGCGTAAAATTGGTAAACTGAGAAACAATCTCTTTGTTTTCCACTGGACTTGATTTCTTCTAGAAGTAATTTCACGCTACTTCTTATCCAAGCCACTCAGATTGAGGAAAGAAAATGCTGGATGCACTTACATTAATGGAAAAAGCCATTTACACAAAAATGCCGCTCAGGACAAAACAGATTTAAGAAAAAAAAACGTTTTCAAAAACAAAGCTGTACATCCCTAATTTAACTGCAAACAGTATGGCAAGAACAAGAAGTGAAACTAGCATAACTTTCAAAAACTGTGTAAAAAAGAAAACCACTGAATCAAAGTAACATCTTTTATTGAATTACGGCATGTACACGTAATCTGTAATAACCACCTACAAAAATCTGCTGAATAATAATTAGCAGTGAGCATCAAACATTTGGTTTTTTGGTTTGACACTAAAATTATGGATTGAAATAATTAAGTACTTGAACTACATACATATTTTATTATTAAAAAATCTGAAAAATTAGCACAGTTTAGCAGCGATTTCTGTCCACAACTTTTAAATCAATTATTAGTGTTTTTACTGCAGAAGAAGATCAAGTAATATGCATGATCTTTATGAAACCGCTTTTTATTAGTGAATCAAAAAATTTATTCGAAAGTCTTTAAAACTGCATTCGAAATGCTGAAATTCCGTTTTGTTCGAGTTGAAAAGTATCAAATTCATTTTTTGGTAGAGAATGCTCATCCATAGTAATAATCAAGGATCTCATATATCGTTTAGCCTCTTACGGATTTGTAATCGTCCTTGCTCAAAGATACAAAAAGAGGTGTAGGATGTCACTTCTGGAAACCATATGACTAAGAAAATAACATTCGTGCAACATGATGCTTGCCTAGTGCTAAAGATGATGATAAAAGCTAAAAGGTCATGTTTGTGACGTCAAAATTACCTTGATATAAAGATGAAGGCTGAGTGTGCAGAGGAAATGTTTTCTATATTTCTAACATGATACAAAAATTACAGACCAAAAAAATTAAGACCACTATGGAATCAGGGAATAAAATTTTGGGTTACACAGCACATAAGGATTTTTGGGTTACGGACATGGTTACACTTGTAACTACAGAACTTTTAAATTTGATAGTACTTGGTACTTTAGTCATCAGGATATGCAACAATTCCCTAACTGCTAATATCAAGTATATAAATGTAATAGTCACGCTGATGACGATATTAATAACAAAAAATAATTTAAAACATAATGAAAGCCCCCTAGGTGACAGATTTTATTTCTGCCTTCATTTAGGGGTGCGCGATGTGCCAATATGGACATTTATTACATACACGGTATGACAACTATTTCATTAATTACATGTGCCTGACATCTCTGAAATAGATGTCTCGCTCTATGATTATAAGAACTCCCAGACTGCATAATTATACACATTGAATTATATCAAGATATTGACAAACCTGGCAGTTGCAATTATGTTCTGTATTTACTCAACCACAGCTTGTGATAGTCATTTTAATGTGATAATAAAACAGCAGCAATTATAGTTACATTTTCGTGCATTATTAATATCAGCACTATGCCACTAACACACAACATTCACTGTTACATTGTAATGAATAACACATGCTTGGTTTTCCCAGTGTTTTTCACTTTTGAGCCGAATTTGCATTACCATATTTCACTTTATTTTTCATGCTAAAAAGTGTAATTTCGAATTAAAGCAAAACCGGACCCAATCTTAAACTGCAGGTTAAAACAATCTACTCCTTAAAATATTGAAAGGGAACATACTGTTTTTTCAAAAATGAATTGTGTGAAAGAATTATTACCACACAAACACAATTTCACGTTCGTGCCACTAGTTCTTCGCTGTTACGTGCATTTCGCCATTCTCTAGCTAGACGGGCACTAGTGCCTGCATTTCGGAAGCGCATTACATAAAAACAGGTGCCTCTCAGTTCAGATGTGTTAGTTTCTGATGAACTACGCACGTTGTGAGCACAGCGGTAAATTTGAATTTTGAATTTTTATCTTAAAACATACCTAGTTTTAGTACAACACACCGACTATCTTACAGTAGCACTGTACTTCAATTTTCGCTTTTGCAAACACGTGCAACACACTCACAAAATATTTTTGCCATTAAAAATCGTGTTAGTTTGTGATGTCATCAATAGTTGGCCTCGCCTGCCGCTAATTAAGTTTTTAGTTAATGGCCTGCGCGACATTTCTTTTAAGGCCTACACAACTGTTGTACAATAGTCTTTTCCAAAAAGGCATCCGCCTATGGAATAGTTTACCAGTTGAAAACAGACAGGCTTTCCTTTCTCCCTTTGCCTTTAAAAGTAGATTGTTGAACTTATGGGGAGTTCGTACTAAATCAGTATACCCCAATTATAATGATGATCAAAGTAATGAGATTTCAACAAATAGATTCGTTGCCAATTTTTCGCAATTAAAAGGTGATTTGTTTTCCAGGAATATTATCGTGACCCTTCATGTAGCTGCAACAATTCGACTGAAAGCCCCGCCATTATTGTTTTGAGTGTGCAAACTATGACATACATAGAACACTATTATTGGATCAGCACTGTTATTATCGGCACATAACTCATGAATTACACGCCAACCCTAGACCTGCTATTATATACAACAACATTTTTCATAGACTCAAATCAGGTCATCCATCCAGTGGCATTCTCTTTAAATTGTTGCAGAACTATATAAAGTCCACTAAAGGTTTTGTTAACTGTATGTACGTATAATTGTATTTTAAGTTATTATGTAGACTGTCTCTCAATCAAGTACTCCATTAACAAATGACTTATGCTAGAAACAACTATATGTATTGCTGTAATAACTGTAATACTACACTAACTGTATTAATTCCACATATATTGGATTTCTGAATTAAGTAGCAACATTGTGCATTACATAATGCACACATGCACATAATGTACACACACGTCAATTAATGTACACATGCACATAATGTACACACACGTCAATTAATGTACACGTGTACCTCAAGACACTCAGTTTTCCTACATGAGACTCATAGATTCGCAAGGTAACCATATGCCAGATTCGAAATCATGTGGGTAATCATCGGGTACTGCTAAGGTTATATAGTCACTTGGCTCTATATATATATATATAAGTAAAGGTAATGACATAACTAAATTTCCTAAACTATCCCTGCCCAAGAAGTATGGCTAAAGTTTACAATTCCCCACATATAAGAAATTAGTTTGTGAAGTGGAGTAGGGTTAGGGTTAGAGTTACTATCCCTGCCCAAGAAATATGGCTAAAGTTTACAATTCCCCACACACAGGAAACTAGTTCGTGAAGTGGATTAGGGATGGGTTGGGTTAGGGTTAGGGTTATGAACAGGCTTAGGGTATTTAAATTGTGTGGGGAAATGCAAACTCCTTCCGAATGTATAACATTCAGTTTTTCTAATTTGAATTCAAAAAGTCTCCTGACAAGAATAACAGCGTACGTACTAGTCTGCTTTCTTGCAGTACGAATGCAAACAGTTTTTAACCATTTTCAGGGCATATTCATTTCAAACGTCACTTGTTTCAAGCAGGTATTAGCATCAAATCTCCAGCACCTGGCATACGTACAATCTAATTTATTTAATCGGCTATGGCTACTGCATCATTTTTGAAATAGCAACATGCACTGATTTGATCAATGCTATTATGGGTGAGTTTACCACTGCAACTTTCTAGTGGCCGTATTCTATTAAGCAGAATGTCGCAGCTGCACCCTGGCAACCACAGAAGTACTCAGTCCGATGATCACAATCAAACAAAATTAGAAATATGATCACACTACCTACTCGTACTGAAAGGTCATTTGATCAGTACTACAAGCATAAAAGAAAAAATGTATTAGTTAGTATTAACGCCAATGTCCTCTTTGCGAAAATCTTGGTGTCCAACTGCATTTAACAATGATATAAAAGCATGAAAGCATGCCTTACTGGCAAGTATTACAGGCCTAAATTAGGAAGTATAAAAAATTTTGCAACTACACAGGAACTTGAAACCAAAGCCTTCTGCTTTTAAGACAGCTATGCTAACCGACAAATAAGAGTTAATAGCTATTACTGGCACTGAACAGTAACTTCCACAGTGAGAAAACTAACCTTGAAACTTCACTTTGGATGAAATGACGGTTATCTTATACGAATGCTCACAAGCTTCTCAGACAAATTGCAATACAAATCAAAGAAATTGTTTTATTCAAAGTGGAATGGATGAAAGCAACACTATCTGAATGCCCTTGCAGCATGAAATGCAACATAAATGATGTTTTCCATTCTCAATGAAAGGTGCTGGTGAACAAGACTTTTATTAAGAACAAGTACAAGCATGTTTCAAATGCACATTTATAAATGAGCGCTGACTCACAGTCGAGTTTTTCAATTCCTAATCACCAAGTATTGCTTTTTTTAAATTTAATTCAAAAGGCAAGATGATAGATCAGGAGATGGGAAACACAAAAATGAGTTCCCGTTTATAGGAATAAATGAAGTTGCCTAAATATTGTCATTAATGTAAAAAAGGTAAGTGCCCAAACTGGCTCTGAATGTACTTTATTAAAGTTGTATCCATTGGCCACCATAAGACAAAAATCTAGACAGATGGGGGAAGGAGGTTTATAGCCAAAACACTACAACTTTACTAAAATATATTAAAAGCTAATTTGGGCACTTGCCTTTCTGAGTCAGTTTCTTGCTAATATGGTCAATATGATATGTGGTTCTTCTACATAATCATACTGGGCAAGCACAAATTGTGCAAGTCTAAGAACAAATGCCCCTAAGCTCATTTTTAAAAATAAGCGAAAATGATTGTACAGGTTTTTTAGTTTCAACCAGTTAAAATTTTTCAGATGTGACCAAATTTGGGGCTTCCATTACTCAGTGCTCTGTTATAACAATGCCTTAACCTTATTCAGAAGTTCTACATCAAATAGTATTCAATTAAAACAGAAATGTAAGTCCCTGCCAAAGCCAAGAGGCTTGAATGAAGCGAATTGTGGTAAAGCAAGATGTGGCTCAAGTGAAGCAAATTGTTTTTCTAATACAGTTCTGCACAAAACAAACCAGTGACGGGACTTACTTAATGTTGATGTTTGTGGAGAAACTGAAACATAGGTCATTATGAAGTCTATGACTCTATGATGAGCCACTGAACTAGCAAACGTAATTTTGTAAATGTAAACGTTCAGAACATGAAGTGAATGTGAACACATCCTCTCTCATTCAAGGTAAACGGACAGAACCAGTACGGCAAATGAGACCACTCAGAGAGTAGTCTCATTTGTACATGCAGAGACCTCTCGGATATTACCTCACCTCAACAGGCTGTTATGCAGTCATGAGATGCAAGACAATCAACAGGGAAGGATAGGGACTGACTTAGTCAGTAGTCAGTATAAAGTCCAACAAATTTTATAATATCCTCACCTTGTTCTGTGGGTGGAAAGTATCGATGAAGTATTCTGTTGATGAAGAGACAGAGATTCTCACATCGCTTTAAATGATGCTGCAGCCGTGCACTTGGCACAGGTATCTTCAACAAAGGTGCAAGATATCCAAAAACAATAGCATCCAGCATTACTGGCCTGAAAACATGTTTATTAAATAGTTTATATTTAACTTCTTTCAATATATCTTTATAAATGTCAGTGTCTTTCAACCGTACTGCACATATAACAGGCAGTGTTTGGTGCATGAAAAGAAGTACATAAAAAATATTTGAACAAAAACAAAAATACAGAATTCAGGAAATTTTAGCAAAAGAATAGGAGTATCAAACACAGAAGAAAAATGTTACTTGTTGTAATAATGTCACTTAATATTGTAAATTAACAAGGCTAAAAATTATCAACATAGACCACTAACACAAATCATTAATGACATTAAGTTTGGAAAGCTCGAAAACACTACTATAAAAGTGTAACAAAATACTGCCACATTAAAAGAATGGTAAGCTAAAGGAATTGGAATCCTTTCACAAAATATATGGAAATAACTTTTTGGCCTGTGTTGCTCAATTGTTTAAAAATTCTTTTTACAGCCAAACGTTGGCAAATATTTCCCACATTATTGAATGGATAATGACAATGATAAGACTATACCAATGTTAAAAGTCAAAGTTAAATGTGTCATAGTGCCAATTCACCCACTAGGTCTACATTTAGGTAATAATATTAATTTCCTAACGGATACATTTATATAACAGTATGGAGGCATTAGTAGCTATTGCAAGTTCATTCAGGAATGTGCATAACTATTTAAAGAAGATATCTGACCTGCCATTGATGCATTAAATATGATTTGAACTCGGGGCTAAACTTCTTAAAATAATCAGAAACTTAGTTACAGCACTAATGTTGAAGATAAACTCAGTTTACATGCCTAACTTAGTTAGTAAGTGGATGAGTGACCAACGGGAAAACTGCAGATTAGCGTAGCATTGCCCATCAGTAAACAAAAATATTCAATCACACTTCAAAGGAAAATACTATAAATTACTCCCTGAAATATTTGTTTTATGTGCATTCTAATCACTAAAGCAGAAAGTTCCAAAATTTTATTTATTTCGACAATTATGCTTTATGTAAACAAAATATTCTCACATTTCTCCACAGAAAAATTCACTTTTGTCCAGCCTAGTTGACAAGATGTTTAAACATCGTTGAGCTTCTTTATATATCTGAAAAAAGAAAAACATTTAAATACATTTACGAATTGCAATTTTCACGCAATTAGCATTTAGTCATATAGCCAAGTAAAGTTATATTGCATCCCAAATATGAAGCAGCTCACAAAGCATAAGACAGCGAGCTTTTCCATTTTGTTTTATAAATTGCTATTCAGTCAAGAACGGATTTTCTAAAAATGTAATAAAAATGGGCTAGGTTTGCAAAATGAGTCTGTGAAGATTGGTGGTGCTTAAAAATTAATCCTGTTCGTTAAAATACATAACACAGCATCTATCTTACAGCATTCTAAGGAAATGATAAATTAGTGATTTATGTGAACAACAAAATAACACTGATTCTAATGACAAATTTATTAAACTTATCTACACTATTAAAAAAATCAGCTGGCACTGGCTTCTAAAACCACAAAGCTTAGATAATTTTTGGAAACAAGGAATGCAATTTACCAAGAAGAGCAAGCAAGTGCAATGGAACAGACTATTTCTATCATAATAACAGAACTGAAATGAAGAAAATTACTCTTTTATACATATAAATGGCAATTAGCTTTATCAATAAATATTATATGTTCGTATCTGCATGAAAATGGACAAAAATTTTCATGTGCATGTAGTTTCACCATCATAATGTCCAGTGCTTTGTAATAAATGAATAATACGAAAAAAAAGGGAAATGAAGGAAAATGTAGAAAAAACAGTAAAAACATGAAACAGAAATATTTGATGGTAGTTCAAAAACTGAAAATGAAAATAAAAGCGTTTTCTATTAGCTACTCGGCATCACATTGGCAGACAACTCAAGCATTATAAACATTTGAACTATCCGAGTAAATTTGCAAAAAAGACAGAAGAGACAACACGAAGCTACTATGTATTCAGAACACATAACAAAAACTAATGGAAAACTGGCTGCACAAGAAAAAATTGAATTAGAAAGAGCGAAACATGTTTGCAAAAACTTCTGCCAAATGTCACACTGCTGATGTTTTAACAAACGAAGATTAACGATACTGCTTTTCTAACAGCATTATAATTATAATTACTACAATATTAAACACCACATTAATTAAATTAATTAAAAATTTGCGATATTAATCAATAAAAAACTTAATTAGAAATCTGACATCAATAATTTGTGGAATCAAGGTTTCTAATCTCGCTATAATAGACAAACTTTATAATTAAGCATCCTAACAAGGTTAGCAACTAGCCATTAATCTCGAATTTTCAACAGCTTTCTCAAAAGATGACAATCTTTCAGCAGCACTTGAATTAATTGCAAAATTAAATGCCTGACTTGTATTTAATGCAGTGGCTACTGAAAATAACTGACGAACACGTGTAATTGAAACAGCCCATCAGTTTCCTCCTCCATAATTTAATTAAACATGCATAGCAATTATTAAAACATGACAATAGTAAATTGGCAACTAAAACAAATTATCTGACTATTGACGAAATAAAATTATTGTTTAACACATTTAGTCTTTATTTAAAGCAAAGATGGAACTACTTTTTAACGTAAATTCACTTTATCACTTGAGGCACACAACTAAGAAATTAAAAGCAGAGACGCATGTATATGAAAAAGAATACACAAAAATACAATAAGAAACAGTTGCCAAGTGAGACAGCAATTATAGACAGTAGTACTATATGTTCAGTAGACAGCAGCACATGAAAGGGGTGAGCATATAACTGTACATAATTATGTGACAAGCCTATTAGAAGGGAAACATGACCCAAATTCTTTCACTATGTGGGGAGATTGTGGAAGTTGGAAGCAAAAGTGGATCATTCAGTCAAATTACCACCCACCACAGAAAGGTTCATGATGACATGTGACATCTTTCTTTTCTTGACACTGTGAAGGCAATGCAACAGAAAGCGCCATCTTACTCAAGGACAATGTGAAATCAGAATGGTTAACAAAGAGGTTTTCACTGCCTGTCTTAATTGAATCAACAAACTCAATAGTCTCTCTCGCTGCCTGAAATGCTAGTTACAAGACTTATAATGATGTGCTCCTAAATAATAAACAACTCATGCTACAAGATATATAATTCCTGACTAAGACAGAAATGTCTTTGTCTCCTTTTATATCTAGATGATAAGGGGTGTAATAATGTGATTTTGGATTAAATTCTGTAGGATTAGCCTTGCGACATGTAAATGCGGGTAGCTGGCTAGTAGCCAAATAGTTATGTTGGCTATGAAAGTAAAGCAGTGTCAACTGTCAAGTCTAGTCAGTAAGTGGATAGGTGACCAACAGAAAAACTGCTTCTTGGCAGTTTCACCTGCCATAATGTCTCTGTCACACTGAATAAGGATGGTGGAGAGAGCCACCTATGCCAGTTCAGTTTCTCACTATAATGCATTATTCTTAGTATGTAGTATATGGCCAAACCTTAAATATTCACTGAGCGTTATAGTATGCCATAATGTTTTCAAGCTTGGTATGTGTTGAACAGTACCTAATAAATTTTGTGTATTACAAAAGTACAAATAGAATATTACAAAAACAGCTACCTTCGAACATGCTGGCAATAACGAATGACATGGCCACTTATTGAAGCACACCATTTTTACACAATGTATCATTAATGTTATATATAAATTAAAAACAAAAAATTTAGCATCGATCTTTTAAAATTAAATTGCAATAAACACAGGCCCAAATACGTTTTCAGTTTTTTTCATTATGTAAGCAGCTTAGGCTTTACTAATTCTCACAATAACATTCATGAAATCACACAAGGAGGATTCCCTCTAGTAACTTCCACTTTAGTAATGACAGAAATGACAGCTTTTGGTTTTCTCCTTGAAAAAAGAAAACTGGTTGAACATAATGCAGAACCAGTAAAAAAAATACAATGCATTAAGAAGTTGAGACATACCGAATCCTCTCGCTTGCTGATATCTAGAGCATGTTCTGAGGTGTGCTCTAAATATTTACGAAACAACCTATGTCGACTGCCGGGAATATAAAAATTGAAAGGAAATGGTGAATTCTTATGAAACCATGGTCGTGTGACATCTGTGTAATTCTTTTGGTCCAACCACCATGTGTAAGCCTGAAGAAAATTATATAAAGTTTAATACTGTAATTTATGTGTTCTTCTTATACAAAGTAAAAGATTATTAAGTCAAAGCCAGAAAAAGGCGAACCGATGAGAGTATAAACATACATCTGTCTATTCATTATTCTACAGCAGCACTTTTCTATTGTGCAACTCATGTTTGATGCTTGATAGCAAAGAGATTTTTGCAACTGACACAGCTAAAAAAAATCAGTCAATGGCTTTAAAACGTTGACATTTATTTTACACAGCTAATTATAATACCGAACAAGATCTGAACAAGAAAGAGAATCATCTATTTACTTAAAGGAGAAGAAAAGGTATTCCTGAAGTAGGTTTCAGAAAAATTGCCTTAAAAATTATACTAGTTTATTGCAATCTTAATGGTATAGCGTACTCGCGTTAAAAGGAATTTTTGTTGGTTTTCGTCTTAAATCTCCTGCGATACTGATCCGACCGCACCATTACATAACGTCACCTATGCACAACGTAAATCGGGGGAAGAAAAGACAATGTTTAAATATGTCCCAAAAGACTTTTCATGCAAAGTTATACAACTTGGCTTTACGCTTAACTGCTTGAAAGCCTTATGCAACTAGAAAAGAAAATTCTTAATAACTTAAAATGTTCCCACAAATTGGTAAAATGTCGTTGACTCACCTCCAGGGTGCACCACTCACTAACCAAAGTTTAATCTTATTGACAAGATACATTAATTTAAAATTTTGCTTAGTTGATGTAGTATGCACTACAAAGGCTCTGATTATTTTTTCAAACTGTGCGCAGTATTATCTAAACTTATTTCAAATGACTTATCATCAAAATGGCTGCACTTAATGGTCATCGTGGAAATTTAAATTTGCAAGTTTTATGCAGCGTTACTGGTTAAGACAGCATGTCATTGGTGTAAAATTTCAAGACGAACTTTTTAAGTTTTATGTTAGTGAAAGGTTTCTTGTGCTTCAAAAGATTTAAGAAAATTACTTTATGTCAAATTTTGTATAGCAGTGCTTTTAGACTTTTTAGGACTGATGATAAGACGAAACCAGCCAATTGCTTAGGTCCAGCTGTTCAAAAGACAATACAGTGACATGCACTCACTGCCATTGATCTATATTAAGTTTCCAACGAAAAGTATTACGGCTAGTTATGTATTTGAGAAACAACATCTTTAACTTCTATTGAATGAACAAAGTTTTTACTTAATTTACCTGTTCTCACATGAGAAAGCAAACAAAATCTGTTTTAATTGCAAAAGTGCATTCAGTTAACTTACTTAGGCTAAGGCTCATATTAACAATGGAAAACTTACAGGTGCACAGTTTTGTTGCTACCACATTAATATTTTTTATTCCAAAAAGCATGAGACTGTAAGAAACAATGTGAAATTTAGGAATTACTACTGTTAAAAATGATCACAAGCTTAAAAGTTTCAAATGAATGAATAGGAGAAAAGATACAGTGCTTAATACAATTGTGGAGAAAAAACGAGTAAATGAGTAAAATAAGTAAACTTTACCACCACTCACCAAAGCGGGTAAAAGCTTTTGCTCTAACAAGGAAATGTAAGCTAAAATCTCACTGCTTTGTTTTGCAGTTAGCTCAAAATCAGCCCCAAAATTCTGAAAATTAAAAACGAAAAAACGCTAGTCAGGAAAACTACAGACAAGTGCAAAGGAAAAACATATACAATATACGACATTTTTATTAGTAAAGCAAAAAGGAAAAGATTATCGATAATATAAGTAAATGATAGTAATAGATAATAATAATAGACTAATAATAGCTTGAGAATACACAATGTATGCATTCATACTGATAAACAGACATAAGTACTTGCCAGGTAATTTATGTCAATAGCTGGTGATTAATAAAAATTTTTAACGAAATAACTTTACCTTTCCTTCGGCAAATTATAAAAACATCTACAGATTGCACACATATACAGTAGGTGCCGCTTAATAGACTCAATCACCTAACTGACTAAAAAACACCTAGTATGGGCCACTTCGATTCAAATGTACATAAAAACTGTCAGTAATTGACTCAGATAACTACGCATAAGTTACTCAATATTTTTGCTGCACATGCTTCAATAAGACACTTTCATGACACTAATAAGCTGTTATGACTTTTAATCGTCTTAGTTCGCTTTTGTCCGCTTTGTTCCCGTTTTGTTTGTAAGCAGGAACATTTATTATACTGGCTTCCTTAGACCCACCCAACCACTGCAATTCATCTCGTTACCCAAGAATTCCTGGAAGCTAAACATTTAATCACTTGCTTAGCAGTTTGCTTTTGAAGTGTTAGAAAGTGTCTTTGCCAGAAAGTTTAATCGGTTAGTTGCTGCTGTTATGCTAGGGATACAGGTACAAGTACAGTACAGTACGTCAGTGAGCTTAGACGAAACTACAGAGAAAGCTACTTGAGGGGAAACACGGGCACCACCAACAGTTTAAGCACTGCATGCACTAAGTATTTTACGAGAATTTTCAATGTTTTTATCATTATGAGAACCAACCTCTTTGCGATAAAATAAAGCAGCCGACTTCGAAGGAATCAATGTAAGTGTTTTAAATAACAGACTTGTATGATTTAGAAAAGTATACTTTTTAATTTATTGCTAATTTACTTGTATAAATTAATATTATAAAATATCTTTTTCTAATTTTTAACTGCACAAAGGAGTTTAGGCATTTCTTCGTTTCTAAAATTCACTAAAAACGTTTACAGTGCATAGTAAGCTGACGACTCATACTTCTATACAAGGCTGGCAGTACAGTACGGTACGGTACAAAAAATGCTTAAAAGTACGGTACGAAATTACAGTACGGTATTTTTTCAACAGTATGGTACGGTACGAATTTACAGTAATTTTTCGTACCTTTAATGTACCTTTTCTGTACCGATTTATCTACAGCTTCTTGTAACATTTCTATTGGTCAGGAGCTCATGTGTGGGACTTACTATTCTCCCTAATTAACACAGAGGACACGCAAACAAAACCCCTAAATTGGTTCCTTTTGAGTACAAAAACTACAAAGCCACAAGTTGTTTGGAAGCTGCGGTTGTTATTTCCCGTAAATTACGTTTGTATTTGTTTATAGATTGCTTCCCATGCTTGACACCAATTCATGTAACGCGGTTGTTTTAACTGCTAATCCTAGCTACTGTGTAATAATTTATTGCACATCTCAAGTTATGTAGATTCTGTTGAAGCAAAAACATTTCAAAATGAACGTAGTTAATGAGGAATGCTTAGAACTTTGCCGATCTGTGCAAAACAGTAACGATTTAGTCATTGCATATCACCTTGGTTAAACGTTTGCTTTGCCAACAAAAGAAGTTCGGAACGATATGACCTAACACATTACCTGGTGACACTGCAGACGCAATAATGTTTTTAAGATGCAATACGTAGTCAACTTTTCATCTTGTGCTTGATATAATTTTAATCATCTGACTGCTTTTGTATACAATATAATAGCATAGCCTGTGTTGTGTAACTTTTGAAATCTAAAATAAATAGTACGGAAATTCAAACAGCAGTTCTGTTTCTACAGTATGCATTAATTCATAACAATAATTGATAAACTTATCATTTTTACAATTAATTTTTATGCTATTTATCTTTTTACAGCAGATCATACAGGCACCTGGTACGAAATTACGGTACAATATTTTATCGTACTAGTACGGTACGATTCGATTTTGTAGGTACGGAATTACGGTACAGTATTTTCAGAAGTACGAAGTACGATATGTTTTTCGTATGTACAGTACTGCCAACCTTGCTTCAACACCAGTAACACTACACCAATCGGCTAACAGCTTCAGCCGGTTAATAGGGTCAAAGCACTTCGGCCCCAAAGTCAGTCTATTAAGCTGTGCCCACTGTATTCTAATTGTACAGCAAAATGCCATGGGTAACTATCATCTCACCAGTATCTCTTAACTTATACAAAGGGCAGTTCTTTTTACTGCATAACAATACTTAGTCTTTCACTGCACTAAGAATGCAAATGCTTTTCAAGTTTCCAGAAATTTAGTATAATATAATTTGAAAAATAGTAGGTGAAAACTCATGTCTAATATCAGAATTATACAAGTGAAGCTACAGTTGCATTATAAAGTTTATGGCAAGCATGCAAAGATGCAAAATAGTAATAAAAGTTTGAAAGGGAGTCAAAAGCATAAAATTCCTAAAAAGCAAATGCATAATTTAATCAAGATCAGAATCATTTATGCAATAATGGAACTGCACACAGCACTTTAGTTTACTACCTTTTCCCTCAAGTAAGTCACAATGTCTTTCTGCCGGTTAAATGTTCTCCCTTCATGTCTCAGAACTGGTAAATGTCCTAAAAATTGCAAATTTATTACTTAACAAATAAACAGTCATACATTAAAAACTAAACTGTAAATTTTTATACACAAAACTAAACAGTGGTGTTGTCAAGGGTGTCAGAAGGGGCAATTGGCTCCTTACAAGCATTTCTGTAAGGATAACAATTTTATATAACAGGTGCCAGAAAAGGGATGAAAAGGAATTTAGCAACACCAACGTCAGACAAGGATTGGATACTCACTATTCTCCAATGATGATAGTGAAATATATATAATCAATCTCCAGTCTTACTGCACTGTCGACCAGACAAGTTAAGAATGCGTCCATGAGAAGACCATGCAAAATCGGAAGATTACGGCACAAGGTTAGGTAAACCGATTCAGACCAAAGTTCGGGTATGAGGTCCACTAGTCACTAATATTCACTATATGAATCCGCTTGGCCCAACTCCTCATAGTAGCAGAGGTACGGCATAGGCCGATTTTCATGAAAAAATACCTATCTTTCTCTATTTTTTACTCATATTTGAAGGATTAGTCATGCAGCAACTACTGAGTTTGAATAGATCTGACTCTGCACAGTATTTCGATGGAGCGAATTTCTACCCTATTGTAAATGACCCCTGAAAGAGGCATACATCAGGGTGAAAATATAGGTAACAACGATCATCAAAAAGCTTCGTGTAGGTAAACATGAGTTGTCAAATCTTGTCAAAATACTTCAAAACGTCATAAATATTCATCTTTGGCAACTAGGGGCCTAGCCAGCACATTGGTTAAACTACCGACAGGATTGGCCTCCAGCATTCAAGATGGCGGCCACTGCTGAACTAAAATGTTCGTTTTCTGGGCTGTTTACCAGCGTTAAATGTGGTATTCTGGCTAGTTATCCGCACGAAATGAATATTGTGAATCTATTAGCCTGTACTAAAGGCACTGGACCGCATTTAGAGAGCTTCCATCTTCAAAAAAATGAAATATCTATGGAATCGAAATTGCTTCTTGCAAGGGCTGGAAAATGTTTTATGTACTGTTTATTTTCTGTGCTTTGTAAATGTTATGTACAGGTTATTGCCTAGTTATTACTCATTGTCTTACATAGGCGTACAAGCCAGGACACAAAGAAAATTGCCCTAAATCTGAGCGAATGCCCAAAAAATATGGGACAGACTTCCCCCAAAATATCATTTGTCCTGTGATTTTTTTACTGTAAAACACCGAAAATTTTTGTGCCATTGGCGCAATCATTCAATCACACTATTAGCATTTTTTGTCAGAAGTATCGATTTTGTGCCACAAATAAATTTTGGGCGAAGAAAAATTTTCTGAGCTAAATGTCACCGCCATCACCCTAGAAGCGGCCCATACGCTTATATTGTCTCATGTTTAGACTGTAAGATTTTCGCTTTACCACTTTCCCCATGATATATTTGTCTATATTTCTGTATCTATCTTCTAGGGATAATCTACCTGCATCGATAATTCTTTCTCTATTATTTAGATATTATGGTTTTGATTACTTGTACTACTCTTCAGTGTTAGGATTATGCTGCTACAATAGGAACAGTATTTTGGACTTAGAGAAATTAATTCTGACTGAGTTTTGTAGTTTTTCATTTTTGTACTGATATTCATAATTTTCTATGAAGCATATTCACATAAAAAGTACAAAAAATAAACGGATGTATAAAAATGAACGGATTTCTATTTTATATGTATATAAATATATATACATACATATATATACATTATATATATACATTATATATATACATTTATATGTATATACTAAGTGTTGTCAGATTGTTTCGCTAGCAATGACTCTCAATCTTAACAATCGGTACTTCTTTTCTATTAGAGGGCTTATTGTTTAGTCTTTCCTGGTATCCACTAGCGATTCAGTGTGTAGAGAATGCCCTGTATCAGGGTCGGACTCGGTACTAGGGGCATTCATGATGTCCTGTCCAGAAATCCATCAGAAGAGGCAAATATTCGTATTTGTAGTCATATGAAAATTCCGACATAACTAAATCAATTTAAGATGAAATTCGCAAATTTCTAGCAATTTCCATGGCAAAGGAATCTATTGCTACTAGGAAATGAGAGCACTAGTCACAGAAAATGCAGGTTAAACGTGGCTAAATGTCTACTGTCATATACAACCTGAGCCAAGTATGTCTGCTTTTTACACATGGCCGGAATTGCTATGGAAAGTAAAAAAGTGTGTTGATATGGCAGTTTTTCTAACAGTGCCCCTCTATATAATGTCATTCATGATATTATCTCAGCTCGTGCGTTTTCATGAAATGTGGAATACAGATTTGTCACTTATAATCCAGCATATAGATAGAAAAGATATTGAAAAAATACAAAAAAGGGGAATTTTGCTGATTTTTGTGAAATTTTAAAGTACTAGTACTAAATACTGAAACAGGCTCCAGCAAATTTTCTTTTTTATATTATTAGTGAGGATGATGGTTAACACATACATGAAAACCAGAAGTTCTGTAGCCCCGCAGTGGGCGAGTTATGAGCCTTACAACTTAACCTCTCCCTGGACTCTTAACAAAGAGCCGAATTTGAAAAATCCCGTTCTCTGATACTATTAATAGTATGTCAGAAAAAGTTCGGATATCAGAAGACAATATCTGTGTCTATGTACCAGCCAACTTACATCGACCCATCTATAATAGTTTATACAGGAGAAAAAGTTAAAATAACCACCTCAAAATAGCGAATTTTTGCCTCTTTTGAGGTCAATTTCTTCATGTGGTCATTTCTCTGCCAATAGTAGCTCGATCGATTTGATATCTTGGTTACATGGTTTTGGGGGGTCGCCCTTCATGTTAGAAAAAAATGATATAAATTCGTCACCCCTCATGTGCCACCTCCTGCATGGTGCTCTCGCGGACTCGTTCTTAACATTTATTCATTGCTATACATTTTTTTTTAAATTTGCACGAACCTTATCCTTGAAATCTATGTAATTTTCGTCGGATGCGAATCCGTCATACAAGTACAAAAATTATGTTAATGGATACGTAAGTACCATTTTGCAAACATTAAGTGCTTATGTACACTTCAAAGAAAACAGCAGTGCCACAGACATACTTACCTGATGTAGAATGTAATGGATTGTTACTCTTTATCAGTTTTAGTGGGGCACCGGCAAACTTGGCGTATGCCTGAAAAAATAATCAAGATACTTACTTAATAATTCAAAAAAATAATTTTTTCACAACTGTCACACTAGCTCGATCCCTGGCAGGAGCACACTGTGACGTGTTCTTATCTGTGGCTAACATTTTAATGTTTGTGCTTACTAAGATTTCCCTTATTATTTAAGCGGGCTCACCACGAGGTAGAAGTTACGTAATATGGGATTTGCTTTGTTCGCATGGTTATCTGAACTGATGCTCATTTAATAAACGTTTGTTTTAGTATTCACTAATTATTCAACTGTTGTGGCTGTATCTTGCAAACGTTACATGGTAGTACGGATGGAAGTTATCGGCAAGTGCTTAACTACTGATACGCTGATAACATCACTTCTTTAAGTAACGCCAAACTTTCTATCGGGAAGACTGTGGTAAGATAAAATGGCTGACGGCGAAGGTCATGTTCAAGTTACTTCCCCGTATAGTGTTCTACCTGCACCACCTAGACTAGACCTGCATGGAAATTTAGCTGCGAATTGGCGAAAATTTCGTCGGGTGTGGGACAATTATGAGGTGGCTTTGAAGCTCAATGAAGCAAATGATGCTATTAGAACAGCCACGTTATTGACCGTTTTGGGTCCTGAGTGTGTGGAAATTTTTTGATGGACTAGAATTTGAAAATGAGGCAGACAAAACAAATGTTGCAATGGTTCTACAAAAATTTGAAGCATTTTGTGTCGGAGAAACTAATGAAACTTACGAACGATATTGTTTTAATAAACGCGATCAAAATCCTGGTGAAACAATTGATGCCTATGTCTCATCTTTGCGCACACTAGCCAAAAGGTGTAATTACGGCAACCTAACTGATAGTCTGATACGGGATCGGATAGTGCTAGGCATAACTGACAATATTACTCGTAAGCGACTACTGCAAGAGTCGAAACTAACATTGAGTAGCTGCATAACTATTTGTCGCTCGTTTGCTGAGTCTGCAAGTCAACTTAAAGATATAAAGGCTGAACAAGCCTCGTACTCTGAACAAGTGCAAGCTGTCAAACCCAAAACTCATAAAGGTAGTGCTAGTAAAGCCACGGGTGCTAAGAAAAAGGTGATTGACTGTCACTTCTGTGGGCATAAGCATGAATGGGACAAAAATAAATGTCCTGCTTATGGCAAAACATGTAACATTTGCCATGGAAGAAATCATTTTCAGTCTATGTGCAAATCTAGAGGTAAAACTGACACTCGTGCAAAATCATTTCCGTCGAGAAGAGGCCAAAGTGTCTTTGGCATGGCAAACTGTGAGGAAAAGTCGAATGAGTACATGATTGGAACTGTAACTCATACTGTTCATGCTACTGAACAGTGTACCACACAACAGCCTCAGATTTACAGTGAATGGCTTATGGAGGGTACACCTACGATTTTTCAGATTGACTGTGGGGCCAGTATAAACATTATACCTGAAAGACTTGTGCCACATCACTTGTGTGATAAACTTGCTACTGTAAACACTGTGTTAGAAATGTGGAACAAAACTAAAATAAGTCCCATTGGGCAAGTCAGATTGCCAATTGTAAATCCAAGGAATAAGAAAAGTTACTCTGTGAACTTTTTGGTCGTAAACGAAAATTATGTACCATTGTTAGGTTCGTGTGCTTCACAGCAAATGAAGCTTATTACTGTAAATGAAAATAACTTCAAAAGGGTTGAATCAGCCAATGTTGCTAATATGTTGTGTAGTGATAGCAGTACTAGGCCTACAGTACATGTTTCAGATGTTTGTAGTGTTGCTGATTATAATGCTTTACTAACTGAATTTTCTGATATTTTCAGTGAGGTACCAGGAGAATTCCCTGGATGTGCAAGTTTGAAAATTGATCCTACTGTACCGCCAGTTGTTCAACCATGTAGGCGACTTCCTTATAACATGCGAGTTAAATTTAAAGCTGAACTTGACAAACTCGAACAAAACAACATCATTGAACGTGTAGACCACCCTACTGACTGGGTTAACGCATACACAACTACTACTAAATGTTCGGGTAGTATCAGAATCTGCTTGGATCCTAAACCACTGAATAAGGCTATCAGACAAGAAATCTACCATATTCCTACAATGGAGGAGCTTACTCCTAGACTGTGCAATGCGAAGCTCTTTTCTACTTTCGATGTGACAAGTGGGTTTCATCACATGAAGCTAGACGAAAAGACCAAAGATCTAACAACATTTGATACTCCGTTCGGTAGATATCGTTATACTAGAGCTCCGTTTGGGATTTCGGCTTGGCCTGAGATTTTTCAGAAGAAAATGGATGAGCAAATACAAGGCCTAAAAGGAATAGAAGACTTCCACGATGACGTACTAATTTATGGTTGTGGTGCTACCATTACAGAAGCCGGTGTTGACCATGACAACAAACTTAGAGCATTCTTTGAACGATGTCGTGAAAGAAATATAAAACTAAATCCAGATAAAAGTCAGATTCCACGGAGTGAAGTGCGATACCACGGGCATATTCTGAGTGCTAATGGTATTAAAGCTGACCCCGACAAGGTCGTAGCGGTGCAAAATATGCCAGCTCCAATCGATAAGACGGGAGTAAGAAGACTGTGTGGTTTTGTCAATTACTTGGCAAAGTTTTTGCCTATGCTTTCTGAAGTCTTAAAACCTATTAGTAACCTAATGTCTGACAAAACAGAATTCAGATGGAACTTTGAACAAGAAGAGGCATTTGCACAGGTTAAAAAGCTCATAACTACGTCTCCCGTGCTCAGATATTACAACCCAGATGAAGAACTCACTCTGCAATGTGACAGCAGTCAGTCAGGCTTAGGTGCATGTCTAATGCAGAATGGTCAACCAGTTGCGTTCGCCTCTCGAACTTTGACTGCAACCGAACAGAACTATGCGCAACTTGAAAAGGAAATGCTGAGTCTAATTTTTGGTATTCAAAAGTTTGACCACTACTGCTACGCTCGTAAAGTAAAGCTGGAAACTGATCACAAGCCTCTTGAATCCATACTCAAGAAGAGCATACTTAGTGCTCCTAAGGAATACAGCGCATGATGTTGGTGCTGCAGAACTATGATGTTGAAGTAGTATATAGGAAATGAGCAACCATGCTGATGGCTGACACCTTGTCTCGTGCTTCTCTCCCCGAGACTGATGGCATTGCTTTAGAATTTGAAACTGTACGTGCTTTGGAATACGTACCTGCTACTTTTAAAGATGAGAAACTTGAATTGCTCAAAGTGGCTACAGTGACTGATCCAGAGATGAAAGCTTTGCAATCTATGATTAGGTCTGGCTGGCCTTGCAAAGTATCTGAGGTACAACCAGATCTACGGCAATACTTTAATTATAGAGATGAACTGGCAATAAATGAAGGTTTGATATTTAAAGGTGAGAGAATTGTATACCCACCAAGCGAAAGACTGTCTTTCATTAGAATGGTTCATGCTAGCCACCTGGGAATACAAGGCTGCTTGCGAAGAGCACGTGAAGTTGTATTCTGGCCTCGGATAAACGCTGATTTTGAATCTTACATTCAAAAGTGTGAAATCTGTAATGCAAATCCACGGTCACAGCAAAAGGAGGAATTGATTCCACAAATTGCAACTCGACCATGGCAGATTGTAGGAAGTGATCTGTGTGAGGTAAATAATACTGATTATCTCATAACTGTTGACTATTATTCCAATTTCTTTGAAATAGACAAGCTTGAATCAAAAGAAGCTAGAACAGTCATAACAAAGTTGAAAGCACATTTTTCTCGGCATGGAATACCAGAAATGCTCCGTTCTGATAATGTGCCATTTGATTCTCAAGAGTATAAAATTTTTGCTAAAACTTATGGCTTCCAAAATGAAACTTCTTCACCGAGGTATCCAAAATCAAATGGCAAAGTTGAGAATGCTGTCAACACTGCTAAGCGTTTGATGAAGAAAGCGCTAGTTGCAAAAGAAGACCCATACTTGTCTCTATTGGCTTATAGAAATACACCAACAGAAGGTCTTAATGCATCACCCGCTCAACGATTGTTTGGAAGACGGACACGAACTACTCTACCAATGCCATCTTCTTTGCCAGAGCCGAAACTTGTGCCAAATACTGGAGAGAAAATCATTGCTCAGAAGGATCGCCAAGCTACATATTACAACCAACAGGCGAAACCTTTGATTCAATTAATGGTTGGGGATGTTGTACGTATGGACCCTCTACGAAAAGGGAAGATGTGGGAGAAAGCTATAGTGATACGGAAGATTGGTGAAAGGTCTTACCTTGTAAAGACTGAAAGTGGAACCGTGTACAGAAGAAACAGAGTTCATCTGCGCAAAACGTCTGAGACTTATATAGATGAATCTGTATACTGCCCATACGACAACATGAGACAGAAACAAGACGTGATACCAGACAGACTTAACAATAACAGACAGAGGAATGATAACGAGATTAGAACACGTTCTGGTAGGCGAATTCAGAGACCTAAGTTTCTTAATGATTATGTAACCTAGTTTGAGTATTAATAACCTTGATGTTGACCTTTAATTTTGTGACCTTGATATCTGCCTACATTGATGTTTTTCAGTTTAGTTGGTCTACGTTACTTACTTTTAAAACGAAGAGGATGTGACGTGTTCTTATCTGTGGCTAGCATTTTAATGTTTGTGCTTACTAAGATTTCCCTTATTATTTAAGCGGGCTCACCACGAGGTAAAAGTTACGTAATATGGGATTCGCTTTGTTCGCATGGTTATCTGAACTGATGCTCATTTAATAAACGTTTGTTTTAGTATTCACTAATTATTCAACTGTTGTGGCTGTATCTTGCAAACGTTACACACACAAGATTATTATATATATGTTATTTTCAAAGTTTTTTTACACACGTTCAAACAGTGTTATCATACATCCAAAATGCTAGTTTTCCATACATACATCCAACATTCTGAATTGGCAGAGCCTTAGGCTTTTTTCAAAAGTGATACTATAGAAGTAAAAACCTTGAATTCAAAATGATGGATTGAAAATCCAACTACATCAGTCGATGCAGAATTTGTTCTAGCACATCAGTGGAAGTTTCATAATAACCCACTGCAAACTGGCAGAGCATTAGATTTTTCCAAAAGGTCAAGCTCTGGCAAGAACTAGAATAACAACATCCAGAAAAGTAACGATTTTGGTCAAGTCCTTCTAATAAAAGTAGGAATTAAACTAATTACACAGAGACAGACAGCATGCGTTTTATTCAAAAAGGGTTTGGCTTATCGTGTGATACTTTGCTCCAGCCTAGCTCTTGCATTTTTTGTGTAGAATAGGTTTGTGCAAATATTTTTCGTTTAAGGCAGTTTATAAGTCTAACTCTTTTTAACGTATCCAAGCTCATTAGGCCTGCATTACAAATACCTGAAGCACAACGGTTCACCATTATAAAGTTTGGCATTCCATGATCATGCCCAAATTTTGATTGCAATATTCTTAGGTAACCGTAAAAAACGAAAAAAAAACAATCCACATTTTCATGTTATTTTAAGTATGAAGTGTGTTAGCAAACAAAAACATAATGCCCTTTAAAAAGGCTTTATAAATTATAGTCTCAAAGATTATTACATATCCAGGCACTTTCGCCATAGCGGAGCTCATCAGCCAAAAATTACAGATAAAATGTTATAATATTTCTAGTATATATAATATTTGTAGGGAATCAGAATTGATAATATTTTGTTTTTTTGCTGTTTTCAATTGTACATGTATATTTGTATTATTGTAGTTTGCTGGTGAAATAAATTGAATTTGAAAACCCTCCCTAATCTACAATAATAACTACAATTTTAAAGCTTTTACAAATGCTAACAATAAAGAAAAATGAATCCGTACCATTACAGCTAAGCAAGCAGGATCTACAGACGGCAACCCATAGTCTCCTTTCCATATTTCTAATTCCATTGGCGGTAGCATTGCAGATAAATCGTCCGTGGAAGCTGCCATATTGCTGTACTAGTTTTAGTTCAGAAAATACTACGCGTCAAATACAACAATTGAAACCAGATTTGAAAGTCATATGTACAAAAAAAATTCAGTAATTGCAAACGGAAACACAGCACGCTGGAGCTTAACTTATTTTCAGGTTTAAGTGTTCGTTTATATGTCTTTCAAAAATAAGGTTTGTTAACGAAATCATTTTTGTTGCGATAGCACATCCAGGAAATGCTCCTAGGCACCGGTTAAACACACGAGTTCGATGTTATGAAACTAGACTTTTGCAGAATATAAAGTAGCATAATAAATTTTAGTTGACTGATTAAACCTTGCGACATTATGCAAACTATATACTGTAATAAAAATATGATATGACATTGTGGAGGAATTTATGAAGCCACTTTAGATGGATAATACGCGACCGTTGTTACAGATAGGCTTAGTAATTTTAGCAACAACCTACTATTGCTCATTTAAAAAAAAATCACACGATGATGAAAACATAGAAAGTGATGTCTTTCAGGCCTGGCAAGCTATAAAACTACCCGATACGCCATTCACAAGGGTCGCATTTGGGTAATTATGGAAATGTAAATTCTAATTGGAAAATCATCGTCATTGTATTCAATATGTCTGCAACCCCGATTTCATTAGCCTAGGGTTATTAAGCTACGTGTTTTCTCAAGACCTTAAACATTTTTGACTTGCAAAGTTGGTAAGACATACGTTTGACAGAAGAAAATAGAACTGTTCTTAACTAAATTGAAATTATGCAATCAAAGTCAGTCCAATATAAAATTGTACAATGATAACTTATAATTTGATATACAAAGTACAGATTTTATTATATTGTCCAACGAATGACAGAATCTACAGATTTTTGAATCCTGACATGACAATTTATTTTATGACATTTACCTTTAAAACAATTTTTTCATTATTATTTATAGGTATTATATGAAGCTAGAATTCTTCGAAAAGCCTAACTTTTATTTCTGCTGTCCGTTATTTCAGGCTGAATACAAACTTGGATCTAATAGTAAATGGATCAGAACTAATCCGAGCATTGGGGTTGGTCCCTTCAAAGAATCCCACTGATCATCTTGTGCTGGAAAGCTTCAGTGATCTTAATGATGCTTTCACCTATTTCTTAAATAAAGGTATTAATCAACATTGGAAGTTTTTGACTAGATTTTTTTATGTTTATGATGTATATTTTTATAGAGGTCCCGTGAACTCCGCGGCCGCACAGTTTTAAAGATGTAAAGTGCGGCAGAAAATATATGCTGTGAGAATTTCGTTTATTGTTTATGGTATAACACAATGGTATTAGTAATTGTAATCTTTATACTTGCTTGGTTTTAATCTCTGCAATTTTGTCAGGTAAATTGAATTTTCCATTCACTTTAACCTTCTTTTTCACTTTACTTTAACTTTAACTTTAGCATTATGATTTATTGTTCACTAACCTGTTGCTTTGTGTGCTACCATTTAATGATTAATTATTTAAAATATCTATGCAATCTTCCATAAGCACCAAGTGGCTTTTTTCTTATTTCTAAAGTCACAAATACACAAGTATCTCCTAACTAGATATTGTTGCCATTTCTCATAAGTAGTCGGCATAAATTTGACATCTTGTGTCATCTTTCAATAGTTGTTTGTAAGCTTCTCAATCAAAACTTTTGTTTCTTTAGGGGCAGCTGCAGAGAGATATTACAAACAAAAATTTTCGTACAATCAAGTTATTTCTACTGCTAGTACACTGCAACATACTGAGGTAATGCAGCTAGTGTCTGGTTACTGTTAAAATGCATTCTTTCAGGAAAGACATTTAGTTTCTGTAAAAAAAATTTGGTGAAGGTTTCTGAATCCATTTTCAAGGATAGGCAACCTTATTTTCAGAATAAGTGATGTAAGTAACAAGGTTTTGGATTCACAACAGTCACATTATTCTTAAAGGAATACTTGTAACTTTGACTATGGTTCCTCTTTTATGTGTCTGCAACAAATCCCATGTGTTAAATTTGAATTCAGAGTTTGATACAGATCTGCAGTATACATAGGAGACAAGCCATTATGGTATGGCCTTTAGATAATCAGCAGAAGGCAACTACAGTAATTTTTCAACTTAATGTTGTGCATATGTGAGGAGTGGGAAGAAGTCCCAGGTGCTTATTATATAACTCTACAATTATGTACTGTTTTCATTCTGTATTTCTTCGAAAGAAATGTATGAATGCAAGTATTGCGTGTTCCAAGTCAAAAAGATACCAACCGTATTTTTTAACAAAGAGTATTTAGCAGATAATGTAATGAACAAAAGTAAAGATATTAAGATTATTGTCATGATATAAGACAAGCAATATTTTGTTTATTCTCTTTATAGTGGAACATTGGTGGCAATGCAGCTTTAATGGCGAAAACAATGATTACTTTATTTCCTGGAAGAAAGGTATGTACATGTGTAGAAGAAGCAACTGCATAGGAAAGCATTGTTAATTAAAACTTAGCAGGTATGCATTAAGAAATGCGAAAGAAGGTGATATGAAATGTTTCTGATACTGCAATGCTTCATATGTTACTCGTTAAAGTGTATTTTTCCCAGTAAGTTAAGAAAACTTAACTAACCTATCGCACAAGACAAACACAACAAAATTTTAACTCTCGCTATGGTTATGAAAAGTTTCTCAATTTCTTGGTGTAATTTCATAATTTGACGGTAATATTGTAATGTTGATCATGGCGGAGTTTGTGACCGACTTAGTAAGCGTGCATACTTCACGTGAATGGTTCGCAGCTGCCTCGCGTTGATTGCTTAGAGTGGTTTCATTTGCCATCTGAGTGTTTACTTGGTAGGCGGATGCTATATATATATATATATATATATATATCTGAATGTGGCTGAAGCACCTCTGCCAGTTCAGTGGCTCATCTTAGTGGTGATATCATTGATAATGAATTAGCATCCATTGTGCTACAAGCATAGCTTCGAGTAAGCATTTTCGTTGAATGCTAAATTCCCGTTATCAGTGTGCCCGAGTGTAAAAAAATTAGTCAAAGTAAAGAGTATGTCCATATGTAATTAGCATATGCTATGTAATGTAATGTGAATTTGATACATGTGCATCACGTGCATTTTAGTTATTTGTTATTTTTTATTAAATTTGTTAAGCCTTAGCAATCAAAGTGAAATTGTAACCTTGACAGTTTGATTATTATCATATTGTCATTCTTTTCCTCTGTTCTAGGTCATGCTTGCTGGTCCTATTGGTCCAAAGCTTCGTTCACTGCTTGATCAGGAACTACACATTCCTCATACGTCATCTGTAGCTGATGACGAAGTACATTTAATCATGGAGTTTCATAAAAATGAACGATGGGGTCCTTATGCATCCCCCGTGTCCAGCAGATTTATCACCTCACATGATGAACAAAATGGTCAGCTAACTATGCTAGATGTAAGCTGTAAATTTCAGTAATATTAGTAAACATTGCTTTTTGTCGAATTTCAAACGTATTTTTCCACTTTGTGTTATAATATTATCTTGGATTTTGTTTTTCAATTCTGCATTGCCCTTTCAACAAACATTGTTGGAAAAGTGAAATTCTTCATCTAACAATCACTGCTACCACTCGGTCGACGCTTCCTCTCAGAAAGAAGTACGGCTCTGAAATACACATACTTCTTGTGTTAACAGTATACACCAAATTGTTTTGGCTGGGATACTTCCTTAATCTCCCAAAATCTGCACCCTTACTTTTTGCGATATGTGTACACATTCATTTCATCAGCTACACATGCGTTAGCGTCTTGCTGTATCTGGCAATGTTCATGCAAACAGCTTAAGTTATAAAATGCTTGTTGCAAACATGTCTACATTACAAGCACTAAACATGTCTGTGCTTTAGTTAATCAAGATAAAAAATTTGCAGTTAAATGAAATATAATTTGAGAAAACGGGTAACAAAATATCGTTATTAACATTAACTGTCGCTAAATGGGTAATTAGGCAAAGACTAACTACAGTAAATTAGGTACAGTTACACATTTAGCTAATTTAGCTTTTTTATCCTTGTCATTTAAAGTTAAAATTAAATTTCAGTGTCATTTGCTTCTGGTGTTTGTTACCAACGTATTAAGTGCATTAATTGTGTTTATTGCCAATTTATGGTATGAAAGAACTATATTCCATGACCAAAAAAAACTTTGCATCAATATTTATGATTTTAGTAATATGTGCTACTTTATGAAATTATCAGATCATGCACATTTTGCTGTAATTTCTTCTTTTATACAGGAATACTTCAATGCAATTATGGTGTGGAAATCAGACTTAGTTGTGATTACAGGATTTCACAATCTTGATGGTGCTGCCGACTCACTGTGGGCAGACAGAATCATACAAGCAGTGAACAAACTTTCCTATTTCCCAAGATCCCTTATGGTACACTTAGAGATTGCAAGTATGGCCAACAAAAGACTGGTTACATCTATAATGAAAAATGTATGTATTTTTGCTAGATTTTCTTTGGCGTAAAATGTACTACAATCACTAAATTTCTTAATGGAAGCACAAGTACTTAGCATTTGAAGCTTTGGCTATAGTTCCTATCTCTTAGAGCACAGGATCAGTGAATATTTTTACATGCAGCTTAGAAAATGTGTCTTAAAATTTTATATCTTCAACATGCACTCTTACTTGGATACTATTTACATTCGGATATGCTGTTGATTTTATGAACAGCTACCATCATAGCAACTTTTGGTCTTCATTAGGGGAGCCCAACAACATGCTTACTTTTTGCCTTGTACCTAAAGTCCATTTGTGAGACGAATTAAACAAGTGTGTGGAATAACTAGATACTAGGTATTACTAGGTACTATCCTGCTTGTCACATCTAGAAATGAAGCTCTAAGAAACTTTCTGTGATTTTACAATTTCGTGAAGAATCAGGAATGGTCATCAATGCCATGAAGATATATGTTAGTGAACAGTTTTCTGGTGGACAGTGTGTAACTTGTAATTAACAATGTGTGCGTGGTTCATTGGAGGGACTACACTTATTTGGGTGCTGTTTTTACTCAAGATGGGTTGCCCGATGCTGCTGTTAGGGAACATTTTAAATCCAAGCAGCAACATGTGATGAAATGTGTCTCTTGTTATAAAAATGTATAAAAGAAGTTTGCTTCAAAATTGGTAAACCAGCGTCAAGCTATGAAGTGTGACTGATTTGTTTTGGTATGGAATTTATGTAAATATACACGAACAAAGGGATGTAAACATGTAGATAGCATTATCAGTGCATGGATCAAATATAGACCGATGTAGAGAGATGAAAGACCTATGTCCGAGGTTCTGGCCATACAAAGTGCAAGACTTATTTCGAAAACAAATCCGGCTTGTTTGTGCATCCAATTTATGGGAACGCAGAGTTACCTGAGACAAACACAAGAATAAGGGTCTTATCCCACAATGTGGCTATTGAAACAGGTCTTTGGGCAAATATACCTCGTGAGCGCAGGACGTATATTTGTGGAGAAATGCAATCAGAAGAGCACTTTTGCATGAGTGCACTGAAAATGCGCTTCATGGATCGCAGTATGCAGTTAACTATAGCACCATTGCAAATTTATTCGAAATTAGAAATTTCATTTATGATTGTGTGCATAGGATTTTGAACTAAATACTGTAGGTTTTTGTCATAAGCTGTCATTTAGTTGCATCATTTGTGTACCGTGTAAATAATATTATTTTTATACAAATTGATACAAATTTTTGTTAATATCTTCTTCCGATTCACATATTTTCCAAATAATGTGTTTGTTTTAAAAAGCCACTACAGATATACAGGGCCATCCAAAAACCTCTAACAAGAGAAATGGTTACAAGTTAGTTGAAGGAGAATTTTTTATGGATGCCCTGGTATTTGAACATGTAATATAAGTTTTTTGCTGAACTCCTTTTTGCAGATCTTTCCATTAGTTGACTCTATTGGTTGCAATGAACAAGAACTGGCATATTTGAGCTATGCTGCTGGAGGCCCACATTCTGAGATGCACAAAACTGGTGTCCCGACACAACCCGACATACAGAAAATTACAGAAATTATAAGATGGATGTTGGACAGCTATCCTGCCAGACTGTCCAGACTGCACTTTCACAGCTTGACATATCACATTATAGGTACATTATTCTCTTTTTCTGCTATTGTATATAGCTTCATTGTTTATAAAATAATTGCTAAATAGAAACCCATTAAAGAACATTGATAAGGAAAAAACTTTATTTATGGCAAACCTTACTCTGTTCATGCTATTAAAACATGAAAATCATTTATTTTTAGCTTCTGCAAATCCTTGAAAGTGAAACTTTACCTGCAATTTTGTGGTTCCAAAACAAACAACTAAAGCTTTTTAAAGATAAGCCTGCTTGTGGTACAAAATTTTTGAAAGCATAACCCGTGTGTCATAAACTTTTTGCTACGAGTATTTCGTACGCACCTTTAGCACCATCACTCGACAAGTCGTGATAAATGAAAAATGCTGGACAGTGTTTTTTTAGAGTCCGTCTGAATAGAAATTGCTTTGATTTAATTTCTAGCAGCGTTTGATTGCTAATATTTTTATTTCATTCGTTTTTAGCAACTCGGAAAGGTCCTTGGAGTAATACAGATTCTGCAGTGTCAGCTGGAACAAGAATTGCAGGACAACAAGCTTGTGACTCCCTAAATCTTACCTCGGACATTGTCGAGCTACGATTTCCTTCGAAAATTCGCATTTCTGATGACAAAGTACTCGACTTTAATCCCAAACAGCCATTAATACATTGGGAAGACGATGGAATTGAATTTTATTTAAGTCCAGTGTTGGTGTGTAAAAAACCTTGGAAAACTGTTGGACTGGGTGATGCCATATCTGCAACTGCCTTGGCTTTTTCAGGACACTGAGTCAAAATAGCTGTTAGCCTACTTTAACACATCACTGAGCTGTTGTAATCATGGCCTACTCACTGTACCAAAACAGCACTCAGATAAATTTGATGTGTGTCTGTATCTAACATCAGTCTTGTGCTGTGTCACTACACACTATCTGAGTTTTTTGGTGATAATGAAAAGAGGTTGTTACCAGGAGGCGTATGTACTATGGCATTAGTGATTTTTTTATAAAAGTAAGTCTATTCGAGACATTATGCAAAAGGGATGAAATGACAAGTCGCACCTCTCATTTTTAGCTTTGTTAAGATAAACAGAGGCTGGGCCTACTAGGAATCAGGTAATCTACTCAGGAAAATGGTGTTATGCATACATGTTGTGGGAAAAATCTACAAGTTAGCTAGCCAAAAGATTATATGATATAACATTATATATATATATATATATATATATATATATATATATATATAATTTAACAATTTACCTTGCAGAATATATCTTGATTGGTATGAAACTATGCCGCACTCCACAAACAAACCAATATGTTAATAGTAACAGAACAGTCAATCTTCTATGTAATCTGTAAATTGGTAATAAGGTAAATTGTTAAATTATCTGTATAATATTATATGATATGCCTTTTGGTTATCCAACTACTGAATTGTATTTTGATGTTGTCTAAATTCTGGTAAATTTCTTTGTTTTAGATGCCTTAATAATGAACAGTTTGTTTGAAACCGGTCAACAGTAAATTCCATTTTGATGTAGTTACATTTGTTTGCCAAATATGAATAATTCAATGCATTTATCATTCACTTTTTAGCATGCCTACTTGGAACCAGGTAATCTACTCTGGAAGATGGCATTATGCATACGTGTTGTGGGAATAATCTACATTTGTACAATGCATTTACCATTCACTTTTTAGAGAGTCTTGTAGCTTCCTGTCTTGACTGTCCCAAACTTCAGATTTAAAAGTACAATATCTAATGGGGTGACCAAGATTGGGTCATCTGCAGATCATCTTGGCTCAACTTTTAGTTTGCTTGGAATGGAAACAAAAACCTGTTCGGTGAATTTAAAAACACATGGAAAATTAAAATTTGAAGTAAATTAAAATTGCAATGAAATGGTTTAGTCATTTCTAGGTAAGAGTGAAAGAAATCCTACCCAGTGTTGTAATGCCATGTTATGCTTTAGTTCTGTTCCTGCAGGATTTACTTCACACTGGCTCTGTAAATTAACCCTCTTTGGTCAAAGTGCATGGAATTTACATCTCAATTCGTGAAGTGAAAGCAGTTTAGTTTAGCAGCACCTAACCAAGATATTACCTTATTATTCCTTTTATATGGATTATCTTTATACGTCGCTTTGTTGCCTGTTGAAATTTTTATTGCCTATTTGTACCTGTTCGTATATATCGCATATTTCCATTCAAGAATGAAGTTATGCTGTCAAAAGGCTCACCCAATTTTTATGTTGTTTGAAGAATGCATTTACTCTATGTTTGTACATGTACTTAATGACAAGAATGCTGGAGAACCTGTTTTTTATTTTTAAAGCTGTCACACTTAACAAGCTGGAAAGTTTTTAATAGATGGAAATGGGCATTTAACCTTACAAAATTCTTGTGCAAATAATTCTTCGTTTCAAGTACAGCGCTAAAATTTCAGCAGCTGTAAGATCAAAACTGTACAATTATTTATCCAAAATGTTAATTTTGTGGTTGTGGGACCAAGTGACATCACATAACCGGATACTTCAGGTTTATAAATGTGAAGGAAGTGGAACTCATATTCTAGTACTAATAATGTAGTTCCTACTGTACCTTTTATGTTATCTGCAATTATTGTATGTACCTACCTACTAAAAACTTTCGAGTAAAAACAGAGAGATTTGCTCATGTGTTGTGCAAAGTATTTGTTCAGTGGCAAAATATGTTTTTGTGCCCCTCTCACCATCCTACTACAATAGGGTTTATTGTTATAGCGCTACTTAAAAAGTACTAAAATGACTAATAAAACACGTAAATAGTGTAATAAGTTTTTACGAGTTTTATTGCTTGATTGGCTAATATAAAAATCTAAAAGTTCAACTGCTAACTGCAATTTGTCTTATTAATAGAGTATGATAATGTACATTACAGCTGTACATGTCATGTAAATGGGTGTAATAAGTTATAGCCTTGTTACATTCACCACACAATATAACAAATAAAAAATTGTCTCATTACTGAACGATTGCCTGTCAAGACATATGTGTACAGAATATTTGCTTTCCAATTGCATGTTATATGAACTTCAAATGAACCATTCAATTGTTTTAATGAGCACAAGTTTTGTGATTGTGCTTTTGCTTTTGTAAAATTTGTAGCAATTTTTTACTACGATTTCTTAAATTTACTATTTGCATTTTAAATGCATACCTGTCCAGATATGCATCTACATCACATTGAATAGAGCACACACCACACAGCATTGCGATGCACTTAAGAAAAGTGTTTTCTCCCACTATAAATACTCAATTGATAAAGATGCTTATTGTGACAATAACAACAATAACATATGAAAGCAGGTTTATTGACCTGTAATGTGTACAGGGAAGGAGCAGAGTTATTGAAGAAATTTCAAAAATACTGTCACTAATATTGGCAACATTAACTTTATTATCATTTCAATTTATATGCCAACAATTTCTATGCTATTTAAATAAACTGATTAATTAATCATTATCTGAGACACCTGGTGAAATATTACATAAAGATTACCATCTTTAACAATCCAGCTTATGGCTTACCACACAAACTAAGATCAGGTTAAGCCACATTGTTTATAAAATAGGTCTTTTTTATTATGTCAGATATACATTGCATATACAATAACATTTTAAAAATTACACTAGAGCACTGGCTTTGGTTACTAACAGCTTTTTTAAATACAAAATAAAATAGCCGAAAATAAGATACACTAAAGATATAGCAATAATAATATAAATAAACACTTCGGTGCGTTCTTATATCACAGTATACTATCACCATTATACCCATTTCTACATGTAATGAAATTTGTACAAAATAAACATGAAATGTATGTGATGCTCTTTGCAAGAGATTACCAGTCCATATGAATAATTTGAATTCAGCTATAAATTATGGCATATAATGCCACATGTACCACACACGTTACCGATAACCACCAGATAAGCCTTTCAACTTTATCACATCTGAACTATTTTGGCAGAGAGCACTTCAGTTAAACTGAAGTTTTAGGCAGTAACAGCAAAACTGTGCGTTAGGTATGACTAGAGTTTAAGGCCTGTATAACACTTGGGTTTAAAGCATACTTAAATTTATACTAACTCTCATTCTAGAGTTTACTTTTAGTAATATTGTGCCAAATTTTGTAAGTTCTCTTTATTTAAACAATACATTCATTTCATTATTTAAACTTTGATTCACTATCACACCTCTTAACTCTTAAGTTAAGTATACATTACAAATAAGCAACAAGTATTTTCAAAATTTATCGATGTGCTATGCCTTCCTAATTATGTATATATCATTTACAACTTTTGACACTTAAAAGAATACGACTTCAGCATTAAGAGAATGACTTCAGCATTAAATAATTATAGAAAATTATATTAATAATGATTTATGAATCCAATTTATAGTACGTTGTGACTCATATACAGTTGCCTTACTTCAATTCAAATGATATAAATTGAAACAGTCTTCTGCATTTGCCCAAAATGCCACAAACAAATGTAGTTAAGTAAACTATAAATAACAGTCATAATCTTCAGAATTTCAGAAAAGTATTCTGATTTCTACTCATGATTTTTAAGTCAGTAAATTTATAATATCATTTTAAACTCACATTATCTTGAGATCTGTCGCAGTGAGATTCTCTGTCCTCTTGAGGTATACTGCACAACGCGCCCAGCATTTTGTTTCCAGACAGCTTCGATCTCATCTTCCTTGATGTCTGAAAATACTTCCGAATACCAACAATAAGAACGCTGACAGTCACCAGCAAGGTGCCAATGCAAGTGAGCATTGAGGGCAATTCTTTCAGTATGATTATCTCAAACAGAAAACCCCATACAATGCCAGTTGTACGAACTAATGAAATAAGGCCTGCTTCCTCCAGATACAGTGCCCAGGTAATGAGTAATTGATTTCCTAAATTACACAATCCAGCAGCCAATATGTAGTACATATCCAGCTTATCGGTGACATATGGAATCATTCCTAAAGCCATGAGAAGTATAGAAGACTGTATTACCCCACATATGGCATTGGTCAGCACACCTAACGAGTAATGTACTTTAGCTAGTCTGAGCTTCCGTACAGTAATGTAGCTAAAACACCCACAGCACAAGGCTGAAAGAGACAAAGCATATCCTAGTGTCTGATTCTGCCCCTCAAAACTATTGCCAATGCCACCAAAGATGAAGCCAGGTTTCACAATGAGAATAACACCAGAGAGGGTTGTCAAAATAAAGAAAGCTTCAACAAGTCCACATTGCTCGTTCAACAGAATACACCCCAAGATACCAACAAACACAGGGGCGCTAAACCGGATGACACTTGCATCTCCTAATGGGATGTATCGAGCACCCCAGTTGGATAAGGCATTTGTCAAGCTGCCAGAAACACCACGGCATGCTAGCCACACTCTCTGTGTCCAACTATAATAAAAAACTGCAGCCTGCTGATTGCTGTAGACAACAACAGGAATCATCAAGAACACAGTGATTGCAAAAGAATAAAAGAGAACTATCATTGGTTCAGTATTAACAGCAAGCTTCACAAAAAGAGACTGCGCACTAATCAGAGAACAACCTACCACAGCCATTATGATGCCAAAACAAGGTATCTTGTGAAAAAATCTTTGTGTTTTTGTGACATCTGTACCATCATTGGTAGTGGATACCACTTCATAACCTTCAGTATCTTCATCCTGATCTGGACTATAGCTTTCATCTTCCCCATCTTCAACAAACAATCTGCTTTCGATGTCTTTATCCTGGTCTTTCTTGCATACATCTTCACAATTAGCACAACAGACTGGGTCTGTATGTGGCATTGTCACAGGATCAAAGTTATTGCAAGGGGCCATTGTTGTTTCACACTATTCCAGTGAAGGTTAATTAGCTCGTTCCTAGAGAAAAACATTAAAAATCCAAGCATATAAGGTCTGTAAAACCATGTACAATAAATAATAACATTACAGGTATCATTACAATTGTTAATATCGACTAGCACAAAGGTATCGACTTTATTCTTAGCTTTACATATGAGACTGAGAAGCAAATGATGTGTATAAGGGGTTTAATAACATTACACCTATCAACAACTTTGACTGTCAAAAACTTATTAAAAATGTTCATGGTAACAGCGACTATCAGTGAGAGATACAAATGTGAGCTCACAAAAAATGGCAAAAAGTTTTTGTTAACTACAGTCAGCGAAAGAAGATCAGCTTTACCCGAAAAACTCACTACAAAAAGTAAACAATCATTAGCAATGTGCTAGAAATGTCATTGGCTTCTACGGACCAACTGAACCATCCATACTGTAACAGTCACAAGTCAAATTCTGAAGGAATATTTCACAACAGTGCTAGCAAACTCATTATGCTACTAGATAATGCCAAGAAAGAACAACTACTATTTTCTCTTGTTGTCATTATAGAGAACCATGAAAAATGTAGATGATATGCAAGTACCACACAATAGTTGATGGTTACTTGCCATTCCACAATGACAATTCGGGGTGAAGTTTGCAGTGTTTTTAGTTTTTGTTAAAATATAAACACTTCATGTCTTTTAGCTACGTATTTCTTTCCAAGTTGATAAAATAAACAAATTCAAAAACAGTCATTATATTCACAATTGTGTCATTGCATGTGTCATGCCCTGGTCCAAACTAATAATTCTGCATTGTGTGCTTTCAAATAAGATGCTATTTGATGTGTGACGGCTTTAGAATAAATGACCGTTTTACCATACAGGCATTGTGTTTAGTTATTACAGTAATGACGAGGCCAGGATGCCGAAAGTGATCAGTGCATCTTTACCTGCAGATGATGATACTACTGATACACTCTGTTGGTATAGATGATGACGAGCAAAAGCTACACTTAATACTACTTTGGGAAGGTAAGGGCTTGAGAAAACTGGCAAATGATGCAGGTGTCATTAGCTAGGAAGATGCAGATGCAAGAATAGTACAGAACAGATGTAACGATGCACTGAACAACGCACGAAATGAATGTGGAAAATATGTGAATCTGCCCTTGGCAATGTTTAAACTAATGCATGTGAAACAATGAACTAAAACCTTTGCAGAATTTATACTAGAAACAGAGAAACTAGGCAGACATTGCCAGTCTAATATAAAACAGTACACAAAGGAGCGTGCTATCAAAGACGCACTAATATTTGGAACACCTGATGATAAATTGCGGCAAAAAAACACTAGCCACAGACCTGGACTATAATGATCTCATGCAAACTGCAAGTAGCTATGAGCAGGCTAGAAAGTCTAGTGGCACTATGAGATCAGAAAACCAAGATGTCAACCAGAATGAATACTACACAGCTCAGTGTAGACTCAAACAAATTAGAGCCATAAAAGTTGCAGACAGACAAACAAGTTGTGAAGATGTCAACAGGTTTTTGCAGGCATGCCATTTCAATGCACGCTTTATGTTCCACTCCGATAACACCTACATACAAGCCAGGAGACTGTTGCATGACTTGACCAAGAAGAATGCCAAGTTTGTATGGAGCCAAGAATGCGAGAGTGCCTACCAAGCAATAACCAACATGATGTCTAGCAATACAGCATTGAGACTGTTTGATCCAGAAAAAAGATTATCCATGTTCCAGATGCAGGACCTGAAAGCATCAGTTCCAGCCTGTACCAGGTCGAGGACGATGGCAGCTGGGAGCTGGGTCCCTGTAGATCATATTAGCAGATCACTCACTGAGTGTGAAAAGCATTACTCACAAACAGAGAAAGAATGTGCACAGGCATGGGGAATGACCATGCACCAATACTACTTGCTAGGATGAGAGTTTGATTCTTGTACTGACCACCAGCCATAACAGAAAGAGAGGAAATCTATACGTGGACAATCACCAAATCAAAGTGCAGGGATTTCAATATAAGATGAAATATTTGCTGGAAAGCAGAATCCCTGTGATTACTCATCCCGACATCCTCTCCCACTTAGTACCTACACGGAGAGGCAAAAATCAGACATGGTAATCGATGATAAAAGTAAAATCTGTATCAGTTCTATAATAACAAACGACTTACCAGATGCAGTTAACCAGAAATGGTTAAGGACTCTACAGAGACTGACCCGACCATGAAGAAGCTTAGAAAGTGTATCCATAAAGGGTATAGAAGGCTACCTACAAATGTTCACAAAACTCACATATGCCCAGGGTTTGATTCTACATGGTCAGAAAATTCTCATCCCGAAGTGTGATTCAAACAACTGACTGAATCTCCGACACCTGGTTGTCAATTTGGCACATGAAAGCTATCAAGGACAAGTGAAGACGAAGTTATTCCTATGTGAGCGAGTCTAATTTCCACAAAAGGACTCCATGGTCAAAGAGAAGGTATCTGGATGTATTGGCTACAACATACAATGATACAAGCCCCAATGCGACTCACCTAGACCCACTGCACTACCTGAGTACAAATGGCAAAAGTTGGCTTTGGACTTTTATGGCCCGCAACCAGGCGGTCAGGACTATGCACTAGTGATCATTGATGACAAGACACATTACCCAGTAATGGAATTCAATCATAGTACAGGAGCAAAGATGGTAGTTCTGATACTTAGACAAGGTATTCTCAGATTTTGGTCAGATGGTGGCCCCGTTTAACGGAGCCGAAAGCCACCCATTCTGACAGTAAATGAAATGGGCAGGCGTGAAACACTGTGTGAGCTCACCTGATGACCCTGAAGCAAACAGAAGATAGTTTGCAAAACATACCACTGTGCAAATCAAACACACAAACTGGAGGCAGGAAATACACAGCTCTACAGGTGCAGTGCCAGCCAAAACACTTTTCGACCAGAAACTGCATACACAGTTACCTCATGACTGTCTTATAAAAGCCTGCACATGACCAGAAGATGTGGGAAAAAGATACAAAAAACTCAGCAAAAATACTACAAAGACCTCAAATTCAATGTAAAACATGACAATTTTAATCCTGGGGATTACGTCCTGTTACTTCAGAAAAAGTCGAAATCCACACCACAGTATGACCATGACCCGTACAAAATTATTTCAGTGAAGGAGCATCAGATTACAGCAAAGAGGAATGAGAAGTTATTCACAAGAGATGCGAAAAAATTCAAACACATTAGACATGAGGCACAATACACTAACTACAGGAATTAACTACTACACTAACTACTAGCATATCTTCACATGGATGACTGGGATCAGGCACTTTCAGAGGAAGAGTGTCACCAGGAACAATCATGTGCAAAGCGCAGAGCGCTTGCAAGGAGAGCAGAATTGGATTCCAACATAGCTAACTGTCAACCAGCAGATCAGGAACATAACAATCCACACTGGCTACCATGTGACGGAGCAGAGATGTACACAGCGCGGCAGCTCAAGACCCACTCCCACCGGATATGCCAGGCCAGCGGTGTGTGCACTTCCCAGTCGTCCAAACAGCCACCACAACCCAAACATTGATGTTACTCTACAGTGTGGGACATGAAATCGGCATGCACCATACACATATGATGCTAAGTCTAGTGTGTAGACTCCCAATAGTTGTTCAGGAGTAAAGATTAGATTATGTCACTCCTACAGAAAACCCCAAATGTTTCTTTGGCATTTCTCTTCCATATACAAGCTCTTGTGTAATTCATTATGTTACTACACATTTGTCGTTCATTTGTACTTACTGTTTACCATATTTTTCCACTATATAAATTGTGTATAAAGCACTAGTGTTTAACTGTAAAGAGTAAGGTTGTAACATAATGCCAGCACAGGACTGCATTTACTAAACTATATTATGCTTTTAGAAGAAAGGGAGGGGTGTAATGTCCTGATCCAAACTAATTGTACACTTCAGATACGATGCTGTTAAATGTGTGCCGGTTCTAGAATAAACAGCTACCTTACCATAATGCATATTGAGTTTAGTTACTACAACAAGTAAGCTGTTGAATTTATAAAAAGCAGTACACCATTTGCTCTAAGAAATTTTGAAAATTTCTATAGAAGAATACCAGCAATAAATTACTAATTACAGAATTGTGATGATACTGCCGTTATCATAATTTATATCTCGTGTCATAAGCTTAATTTGCAAAGATAGAAACGTTAATCATATTTTAATACCAATGTCATGACTATCTTTAAACAAGCCTGAATGTACGCAATTATTAACATGTTGAATGCAAACAAAGCACTATAAAGCAAACAAACAAAACTACTAAAATCTCTTCACTGATTTTTTTGCATTGAAGACAATATGCAAATATGCAAGTTACAGACTCAGGCATTAATGAAACAGGTTTCAAAAATATTGATGTTTATATAAGTAATACGTAGATATATTAATATAGTACTTACTAAGACAATATGCAAATATGCAAGTTACAGACTCAGGCATTAATGAAACAGGTTTCAAAAATATTGATGTTTATATAAGTAATACATAGATATATTAATATAGTACTTATTAAGAAAAATGGCAAAAGATGACTTTAAGACATTAAAATTCAATAGAACTTATGCTGCCTATATTCAAAACAGTCTAAAGTTATGTAATACGAAGCAATACCTTGCTGAAGTACATAATGTCAAACTTGCCCATAAATGTGTGATAAACATACATTTGCAAAAAATAATATAAATAAACAAAAAAATGAGATGTAGGTAGTTTATAATGACAAACAACAAAAAACAAACATATCCATACATAATAGTAAATCTGATATGTTATTATTATTATTATTATTAATCTTTTATTTGTATAAAAATTTTATACAGAAATATAGTTTTCTACAACATCTAATACAACTTTTATACAACACCTGAGTCATTCATAAAATACAACATTTTTGGTATAACAAGTGATTCGGAATTTTGAATTCTTCTTGAAAATCTCAATTTACAACTGTTAATCAAAAAATTGGCCACCAATTTCACACCCGTACAACAAAATATAAAGACAATAAGTACTAGTTAGTGCTTTTGCCACTCCTGGGTTGCATTTGGGCCACTGTGTCGACAAAATACTATTTAAAGACCCGAAATAGTAATGCTTCAGTCTTGTAAACTCTACTGTAAAGTCTTTACAAGTTTTAATATCACATCCCAAATACATGTATTTTCCACTATTTATCCACTCCAATGACATGCCACAAAACAAAAGGCTCCCACATCCCAGACAGCTTTTTCCAAAATATAGCAACATCATCTTCTTTGGATTCCTCCAAAGAAATACTCCGATGTTTACCATATATTTCACACATCTTTAGCATTTCTCTAACATGCCTGTATGAAAAAGCAAGCAAGGATACATCATTTGCATACAGTACAAAAACATACACATAAATAGATAAAAACTTGACTAAGTTTACGGACTAGCTGATAAAATGAATTCTGAATAAAGAGTAGATTAGCAATACATCAAGCAGATCTATGTCCAAAGTAACAGTAGTTCCTTATTCATCCCACATTACCTCAGTCGAAATAAAATCCATCATGTTTGCTGTGAAATTGCGCTTAAAGCATTCACTTGATAACAGTTGGCAACTCAGTATCACATATTATACTTGACCAAATTTTTGCGAAGACATAGCTACAATATAGCCACCAAAACTAATGATATGCTCAACTCTGATTGTCGTACACAATTTGTTGTACACAAACTGATAAACATAAGGCATAGCAATGTCAGAATTGGGAAGAAAGGTGCAAGTGTATTTTGTATCAGACATGCTTACAGATCAACAGTTTTTAGATCAACATAAACAGAGTCAGAGATTGACAGGCACAACATCATCATCGATGTTTGGTAAGTTACCAACAATCTTAACAACTTATTCTGTGCTACCTTTTAAGCAAACCTTGTTCGATGTTTCCGTCAATTTTCGGAACCCAAAAATAACTACACTCACAGTTATAACCAGTGCTCCGAGTACTGTTAAGATGGACGACCATTTTCTTAATATTATAATCTCAAAAAGAAAGCCCCAAACTACTACAGAAGAACGAACAATTGAAATGATACCAGCTTTTTCCAGATAAAGTGACCATGCTAACAACAACTGATTCGAAAAATTACACACTGCAACAGCAAGTATGCAATACATATCATATTTATTGCTTACATATGGAATTTGTTCAACTACTATTAATGCAACAAATGCCTGAACTATGCCAAAAATGCAACTAAACATTATAGAGAGTGAATAATGTATGTTCACTAGCTTTAATTTTCGTATACAGATAATACAACCACACCACAGATCATAGATAGCAGGCATAAACAATAACCTAATATCAGATTATCACCATCATAACTGTCTCATGCAAATATGAATCCAGGCTTAACTACAAGAACAACTCCACTTAGGGTCGCAAGTATGAAAAATACCTCAAACAATCCACATTGCTCCTTCAGCAGCACACAACCAAAAATGTTAACAAAAATTGGTGATGTAGCTTTTATAACGCTTGCGTCACCAAGCGGGACATATCGCATGCCCCAAACTGACAGACCATTAGATGCACTTCCAAGGACGCCCCTACATGCTAATAAAGCCCTTTCCCTCCAAGTAAGCAGGGATATAGTGATTTGCTGTTCGGTACATATAACAATCGGTATGGTGAAAAATGTAGTAATGAAAAAAGAATTGAAGATCACAACAACTGGATGTGCCTCCACCGCTAGTTTCACAAACAGAGACTGAGCACTAATTAAAGCGCATCCTGTTACAGCCAAAACTATTCCCACGCAGGGTACTTTATAAAAGAAACTTGTCTTCGAATTAGTATCACTATTTTCAGCCGTATTTTCATAACCTCGAACAACTCCAGTCAGCTTTGCTTTGCATTTGCTACGTTTTTCAAGCGTGCCAGAAATAGGAACAAATTGTTGAGTGCAACTGCCACAGTCATCATTATACTTTAGAATAAAATGCCCATGCTTTTCTGTCTGTTAAGACATCCATGGTTTCCGACTGTTTACACTAACAGAATCTAATGTACATTACGTAGGTAAATAAAAGCTGCCTATTATTCAGTCACTTATTAATTAAAATTAGAATTTGCACAAAATACGACTAATATTTTTTACGTTAGGAACAAGATTTCGTTCAGCAGCCGACACTCTGCCGCAAAGCCCGCAACTCAGTCATTAAAGTAACAATTTCCAGCTGATCAGCTGACTTGGCTGCACCTGCCGTCTGTTGAAATCAGTAGCAGGCCGGAAACACGTCTGCCATCTACAGGGCCAGTTGCAAACTAATGCTAGTTGCACAAGTAACAACCAGGCATCGCAAAATCTCGGAACTGGCTGACGAAACAGTGCCGTATAAAATTTGCCCGCAATACAACTTTGGTGTGAAGCACTGGGACTGCGTAACTTCAGTAAACAATAATTATTAAACAACACACCACAACTAAACGATTGCTCACACAGTGGTGTCAGACAGAAAACTAAGCATGTTTAATAAGTCTGTGTGTGACAAAGCACAGCATTTATCCTGCTCACACTAGAGCAAAAACCTGTGCCAGACTGCTAGGCAAGTTTTTGCAGACAGATTTTGTCTAGCGTGCAACGGGTATAACGTTCCGCGTTACTGCTGTCAAATGTGTGTTACAGCCAGTGATCACTGTCATGCATGTAATATATCTATCCATAATTGCACAAATACTGTGAAGTGTCAACCTTTACTGCAGTACTGTTTTAATAATTATGATGCTTATACCTAAGTGTTTGGACACGTTTGTGTATGTGTGTGTGGTTTCTCTATTATATCAGTAAACTTATTTACTATTATTACTCCTTATTCAAATACAGTAAATAACAGAAATTCACTAAATTGCTAATACAGATTAAAAAATTAATATTTTTATGATGGAGTTGTCAGGAGACATAATTCATTTATTATAAATTATAACTACGTAATATTACATGTAAAACTGCAGTTGTTGCGAAAAGCTTTCTACAGGAAAAGTTTACTGCAGGTAACATCATCTAAAGTTTTGAAACTTTTTATTCTATCACTTTAAAAACAATAATGCAACATTTTCATGTTGCATTTTAATTACCATACAAACCATAGGTATAACGCACAGAATCACCTCATCACTTAATTGTAATATTTTATTTGTTCTCTTATACTTATTTCAGACCTATATACTGAAAACATAACTAATTTCAGACCTACCAAATGATTTAATATAGCACTATTGATGTAATACCGAAAATTACACATGTAAAAAAGCAAAATGTCAGACGTGCATATACATTTTATTTAAATACACACCGCATCAAAATAATTATGAAAATAATCTATTTTCTTTTTGTATATGCATAACATTTCTATAACCGGGTGAGATTCACAAGCATGATAATTACTATGTATATTAATATTTGTAAAGTTAGCTTAACAATAAACATAAACACACAAATATTATTAGCAACAAATAAACACTGCTCTTTGGCAGCTTAACCCGCCATTAAAAATAGTTCAATAATTTACCATTTAAAAAAGATAACATGTTGAACTGTTTCAAGTGTTTTCTAAACATGGGCATTGCTGATTATTTAAGATAACATGATCACAAATAATTGTAAACAATTTTTAAGTATTTTAAACAATCCCCAGACCTATTCAACAGCTTTGGCTCTACCATGAATTACCAACTACCGTATATACTCGCATATAAGCCGACCCCCTAAAACTGCTTTAAAATGGCCAGTTTTTGCAAAAACCCGTATATGAGCCGACCATCAACTTGTCTAATTTTACTCCATACCCAATCAACAAAATTGATCCCTTTTTGTCACATTTTGTTAATTGGGTATTTTTGGTTCATTGAAATTTTTTACTATAAAGATGTAAAATGCTTACTTTTATGTTACATACTAGAAGAAATAGAAGAAATTATACATTTTGATATGAATAAAGAAGAAAATATTTTGTTTTCTATTTATTCACAAAAAATTATAACATTTCTGTTTATAATTTAACGTAGTGTTCTTAAAAAAAACAAAATGACACACAACCAAATAAAGAGTCAGATAGCGATGAAAATGTGTGGCTGGAAAATTGGCATTAGTGTCTGTCCTTGTGTTCATTTTGTTTCATGCGCATATAAGCCGACCCCCTGATTTCAGTATTGTATTTTATAGTTCTAAATTCGGCTTATATGCGAGTATATACGGTAGATAAAAGACTAGAGTAAATAGTAGCTGGGACTTTGAGTGAAATATATTTCTAGTTACTTGAACTTTTGAAATGAGATTCAGTGGTAATTGGACTAGTTGAGCATGGAGACTAGAAGAAATTAATGCAGCTACCAAATTAGCGAATGTAAAAGCTCAACTTTTTCAACTACATGGTTAGGCAAGTTTTAACATTCTCTCTACAGCTTAACATCAGTGTAATATTACACCTACAGTTACCTATTTAGATACTGTTATACCTAAATGTAACACCTAACTTTACAGATCTGATAGTACATTTCACACAAACCTGTATTTACATGGATACATAAATACAAGTGTAATATTAATCTTAGTATTTTATCAGTATGTTATCAGACTCAATTGCACATGGCCCGGATTCCAGACAAAACTAGGCCCAACGCTGAGCAGGGGACTACCACAGACGTCCCTTTATCACACCTACATATCCCTTTCTATTAGGGATAAAAATATTTATATAATTTCTGTGGACCTATACTTGGAATAAAAAACATTCCAAAAAATACCTAACTGACAGCAAAAATCATTTTCATACCAAATCTGAATATCTGAATATCAGTAGGTAGTTAACAAAAGTTTAAACAGGAAGTTGCAAAATAACTAGACATAATATTTTAGTAGAAACTATAAATAAGAATTAATCTTCTGAGAGCTGACTATCATCTTTACTGCTTGCATTATGTGGCACATTGCATAGCAAGCTTAACACTTTGTTCTGCTCTACCTTTGATCTTATATTTTTAGACGTCTGAAGCCACTTGCGAAATCCAATGATGACAACACTAATAATAACCAGCACTGCACCAAAAACAGTCAACAAGGAAGGTAATTCTTTCAAAATTATTATCTCGAAAATGAAAGCCCAAACTATGCCAACTGTTCGAACAATTGATATTATGCCTGCCTCTTCAAGGTAGAGGGCCCACGTGAGAAACAGCTGGTGGCTGAAATTACACAATCCTGCACCTACAACAAAGTACATGTCCTGCACATATGTAACATACGGAATTTGCCCAAGTGCCATAAGTACTATGGAAGACTGCAGAACTCCGAACACAGCATTTGATAAAATGGATAGCGAATAAGGCACCTTTATTAATTTCAGTTTGCGTATCATTATAAAGCAGCAACTGGCAGTAAACAGTGCCACTACTGACAAGCAGTATCCCAGGATCTGATATTCCTCATCAAAAGTGTTGCCAGCACCACCAAACAAAAAACTTGGCTTAACAATGAGAAAAACACCACTGAGTGCCAACAGGATGGAAAAGCCTTCAAACAGTCCACATTGTTCTTTTAGTATAATACATCCAAAAATGCTAACAAAAACTGGTGCACTAAATCTGATGACACTTGCGTCTCCAAGAGGAATATACCGGGCACCCCAATTAGATATACCATTAGTAGCGCTTCCAAAAATTCCCCTAGATGACAGTAATGCTCTCTGGGTCCAATTGAATTTAGCAATGGCTGTATGCTGGTTGCTGCAAATAACTAAAGGTATAGCAACAAAGGCAGAAATACTGAATGAGTAAAATAGAACTATCACTGGCGACGTATGTAATGCAAGCTTCACAAAAAGCGTATGAGCAGTGATGAGTGCACAACCTGCAACACCAATGATAATACCCAAGCAAGGTATCCTGTGGAAAAATCTCTGCCTCACTGGTTCTATTTCATCAACATCAGATCCAGCGTCAGGTTCATCAGGATTTTTCACAAATGTATCATTTTCTCCAGCTTCAACAGTACCAGGTGCTACGTCTACCACAGCATCATCACCTTGTCTCATATTTGCAAACAAGTTATCAGTGCAGCACAGCCACTGTGCTGATTACAAGTGACTGCACAACGGTCACACAGCTGCCATATTGCTGTAGCTAATTATATAATCTAACCACATTCTAGCTGCACATCTTGAACACGACCATCCTGGGCAAAAATAATGTAGCATTAACTAATTTCTTTCTTAAAAACTTTGTAAATTAATTTTAGTAAAATTCCCCAATATGTAGCTATACAAAAATAAAACCTAAAAATAATGTAGCATTAACTTATTTCTTTCTTAAAGAAATCCCTCAGTATGTAGCTATACAAAAATGAAACCTAGCTAAAAAGCCAGAGCACCTGTACAGCTTAATAAATACGACAAATAAATATGAGTGGCAATGCAAAGCAAATAATTAATGTTAATTTCTGTTACTATCCTGAATGCTAATGCCTGTGATCTATCATGACAACAATGATTTTTTTAGGAATATCTTTGAAATTAATCTGGTGCAACTTTTTAAAACAATAGCCTTTAAAGTAATTACAGTATATACACTTCCAGTGCCAGTGCTTCAGCGTTCATGTTTTTTATAACTATTGATGGTTGTTGCAGTTTTACTCATGGATGAGCTAGCACGGTAACTAATTAATATTTAACACTTAATTAACTAATAGTTAACTCTTAATCAGTAAAATTAATGATCACTTAATTTAATGATTCCCTGTTTAGTAACTAATCGTTTTAACAACAAATTTTTGGCCTTATTTTTACTGAAATTTTATTTGTGTTTAGGCCTACACTTCACAATTAAAAAGCCACTACTAATCAAAGTTAAAGCTAATATATGTACTAGTTAATGCAATTAACAGCGATTTATTGCTCTTCTTGCCATCGTTTTGCTGAAATGCATTAAAACCCATTAATTAATGACAATTATTGTGTTACTATAACACTACATTTTTCGTGCTCATTTATTAATTTCCTGTTTTGTATAATTGCTACTGGTTTCTAGACACCCTAGACTGCATTGAAGTAACACTCTTAGCCTTGCTCGCATGCTGATGTCAAGTGACATTAACTATTGTGTATTATATGCACTGACTAGTGACATTAAAACAGCACTGAAGGTAAAATATGACTGCATGTCAGAATGTAGTTTAGACATCATTGACGACCATAGAACCCGACCAAAAATTTTATAGACAAAAATAAGTTGTATTAACTTTGGGACTAACATGTTTTTGCATATTTTAGAGATTCGCGCATATGCAGTAAAACACAAATAAAATGCTACTGTATCAGAATTTCTCTTGCCGAATTTACTCAAATTACACAACACACCCTACACTTGACAACACTTCAAGGCCAAAAATAATCTTGGAGTATATCAAGTAAGGAGGCAATCAATTTACTTATTAAACTTTAATTATATAAAAAGTAGAAGACCTGAAGTGTGTCGAATACCATCATGAATCAAATCTGCGATCTAGTGAGCTGCTAGCCACAACTTTCTGGGTTAATACTGTGCACAATAAACAAAGGCAATAATTAACCTTTCAGGCTAAAATTCATGATAACAATATTTAGCTAGGTTAGGAGATATGAGCAATTTTCGAGCATTTTTGCAATGATAATAATTATTTTCTAAAAGTACTAGCACTGTAATTCACAAAAATATTTCAGATAAAGCCAAACTCGTTTGAGCCTAGAATTTCTTGTGTGCACTTTAGTTAGGACCTGCACAGCTCATGGCTTTTCTGGATTTCTTGTAATTTCAGAGGTTATCCATGTCTACTACAGTTTTGCTCAAGCACAGACTAAAGAAACAACAGTAGGTTTCAGCTTTCCTTTTCTTTCAAATCTCATATTAAATCAGACGGTACAGTCGGTCTGCTCAGCCTCAAAACTGGCATTGGCAAACTACAGGGAGCCACAGAATGGCAATATGTTATGAAAATTTACGAAGTATATTCCCATACTGCAGTGGTTCCCAAAGTAGGGGTAAATTACCCCCCGGGGGTAATATGGGTTTTTTTTGGGGGTAACGGGCACCCCTCTGAAAATTTTTAAAACTTCGCTCCGAATGCATTTTACGTAGTTTTCTTCTTGAAGAGACTGCCTCCGGCAGGCAACACTGTGTCATGGGGTCCATCATTCGCACGTTCCCACGATCTCTGATGCGATCCTGGGGAGAAGTTAAAGTTCACGATTGTTTCTTTGGTTTCTTCTCTATCGACATTTCTGCACAGCGTTTAGAGTTTAGAGAAAGCTAGGCCCCTTTTACTATCTGTTGTTTTGGCAACAATACCTGAAAATTTATTCATGTCACGAGCAAACATAAATAATTTTGCTTGCTTGTGGCATATACGTGTGTTTACTTTTTGAGTTGGAGAAGTAGTACTAGGTGGGGGGTAATGGACACGACCGGGTTTCCCGATTTGGGTAACGTTCCGAGAAAGTTTGGGAACCACTGCCATACTGTGTAGAGTTCAAAATCTGTCATGTTGCCTCGGTGTCCAATTCTTTTCTCATTGATCTCACCTAAAAATCCATTGTGTTCTCATAAGAAAAACTGCATTCTCTTACAGTTTTATACTTGCAGAGGATAAATTTTATCCTCTGTTAGGCTAGTGTTAGGCTGTTAGCTGATCCTATTAACAATTCTTATGTTTTTTTGTTTTCCAAAGCAATAATAGGCTTATTTTACAATTCCTCCCAAATACTTTTATCATCTGGAAAACGTAAACATGAATACTCTTTGAGTCTATGTCAGAAGCATTACTTGAGCGACACAAGGCAACATGGCAATGGGACATTTAAAAAGCAGAAATGATCAGAAAGCACTCAAAACTGAAAGTGCAATCAAGCTGCAATAATAAAGTAGTGTAGCACGAGACATCTGTAACGCCATGCCAAGACTTTCACATGGTGAACCTACTTACTAACATTTTCTTCATCCATCGTGCGCATTGAAGTAGGTATGGACAAAACTATGATTTGAGCTTAACTTAAAAAATGCCTTCAGAGCTGCTTTAATACAAGTCCTATACATAAATCAACTCAAACAATTTCTATTCCAAAGGTGCACAAGCCAGAAATTGTTAGTTATCTAACAATAGATATTTTTAACACCTGCTATAGTAAAAGAATTTGAAAACATAATTTGGAATTAGGACATTTATTTTATTGGACATTTATAAAACATATAAATATAATTTATTTATTCTATTTTTAGCGGAAAATGGTCGCATCTTCACAAACCAGCATGGGTCATTTTACCTGGAAGATCTACTATTACAAATCTATTGCAGTGTTTGAACGATTGGACAAAACCAATTGATGTCTGTCTGTCATCCAGGTATTGATGTAGCATGTACAGTGATTTCACCCGTGCATGTGACCCAGTCCATTTCAATCATTTGCTTCTTAAATTAAAGAACACCAGTCTAGTATTCGAGGTCTGCTTTGAGATGGCTTAAGAGTTATTACAACCAGAAATTCATCTGGATAGACACACGGTAAAAGTGAAAAAATCTACAAGGCGGTAAATAAAATTATAATCCCAGACTATTATGATCTTCAAAATGTTGCCTGTCAAGTAGAACGATGGTGAGAGACATATCTGTTGACATCAAAACCAAGTAAGTAACCAACTAAGTGCTTCGCCTAAGATCCAAGTACGATTTTAGACCATGAACAAACTTTGAAATTAACCAGCAACCGAAATGAAATATTTGGGTGTATGAATTTCAAACGACTTGAAATGGAATACACATGCAACTAGGATTGAAAAGTCAGCAAGCACAGTTATAGGTTTGATTAAATGAGCTGCTCTATCAAGTCGTTTAAAGTTATATGGTGCCACTGTACAAAACAGTCGTTTGGCCAAAGCTTGAGCATGCAACAGTTGCCTGGTCAATCAATATATCACTCTAGTTAATCAGCTACAGCATGTTCAGAAGCATTACCTTTGAATTATGCCTAATGGACAAGCTGATGATGTCTCACCACTGTATCACAGATGCGGAACTATAGACCTGATAGCGATACATTGTTACATTGAACGAATCGACCATTTTGAGTAACAATGACTTCTTCGTCCCAAATCCATTGCCTTTTTACCGAGAGAAGAGTTATTCCCTGCTGGAATGCCTGGCAAGACGATGTGGTTAGTGTCTTCAAAAACAAATCGAGTGCTCAAAGGCAAAAGCCAAATAGCCAGCTGAGTTGTTCAATTTTGTATTATGCACCTCAAACTTTTCATTAAATTTAAAATTTACAAAATGTTGGCTTAGCTTTCCTACTTACGAAATGATAGCTTTCAGATAGACGGCGTCACAGAAACTTCGCAGTTTCCTTCTTTGATTGTTTGAACATGCAATTGCCAAACTGGGACTAGGAGTAGAATACAACAGCCGCAGATACACAATTTTAACTTTTAAGATACCACAAACTTTCGAAACTTACACATACGACACTGGTCCTAGCAACTTCCCTGACTTTTTATAACTGCCCTGAGCAATCATGATGATGAAATATTTAAGACTGTGACATAACTCACACCACTCATTTTGCTTAACCTTTGATGTCACGTGCTTATCTGCTTGCTTCTACGACGCTGCAGCATAGTTCTCGCAGCCGTCGCCATCTATAGGCCATTTACGGAAAAATCGAAGAACGCTTATAAGACGTGTACATATTACTGTATAATTAGGCGATTTTTTTTCCAGTTGATATTGTCATTGTAAGACGCTAACAAGAAATGTTTCAACACCGATCTCAGGCTTTCTGTTTTATTAACAAGGTTATAAACTACTGAAATTCTCTGCCAGGCAAGGTTAGAATTGCTAGAATTTACTATGAGCATATACAAGTTTACGATGACAATTTACACAGAAAACATTAAATTAATACAAATTTTCACACAGAACACATTAATATATCATTTTTATTGAACTATTGGCATGCCTGTGGCATTGACAGCACCAGGAAGAAAATTTTGTGTTGGTGCTGCCCAGATTACTCTCTCTTTCTCTCACAAATATTATTTCTCTCTCTCCCTCTTTTCTCTTTGCTCTCTCTCCTTGGTCTCTCTCTCTCTCGTTCTCTCCCTCTCTTTCTCCCTTGGCACTTATAATTTACAAAGATAATTATACTATTGTCATTATTGTGACGTTCCATAGCAGGAATCGGAAGTGTGTTACCCCCAAAAATGGTGAAGATGACCATAATTATCTTAGGATGCAAGATGAGTTTTTGTGTTTATTTAACTGTCCAAAACTACTACATGTAGTTTCACAAATGCTCAAGTCAGTCTTACAGCCATCTGTAACATTTTAGCCCAACAAAAGGATAATTTAACATTTTTCTACCAGTGTTATCACATGGCTTACAACAATTGCGATACTATGCATTAAAGCCCAGGTATTAGCTAACCATAATTACAATCTGACCTAGATATTATTGCGTTGGACAGTCCCAACCTGTCATTATAATGTATGCCAACCACTGCCAGTGACTAAATTAGCCTAAACAAAATAAAAATTAAAGACCAGAACAATGTGGCTAATTCAAACTAACTGTTCTTTATTATTAAATAAAACAAGAGGTAACATGATCTGACTTAATATGCAATAAAAATGTGATATTTGCATAAACTACAGTTTAACTTGTACTTGTACCACAAATAGAAAAGTGTGGTAAAAAAAGCAAACTGTCAAGGTGACCACAGGAAGAAGCAACAATAAATTATGCATTATAATTATGCTACTTTCTGCCTAACTTTGCAATATTCAAAATCAAACGTGACTTTCAGTATAGCAGGCGCCGCTTACTGGACTCAATTGCTTAATTGACTCAAAAACGCTTGGTACGGGCTGCTTCTATTCTAATGTACATAAAAACTGTCGGTAATTGACTGAAATAACTCCGCATAATTGACTCAATATGTTTGCTTCACATGCTTCAATAAGACACTTTTGTGTGACTAATAAGCTTTTACGACTTTTTTATATCATCATAGTTCGCTTTTGTCCTATAATATACATAGAAACAATCATGTGAAGCACCGTTTTGTTTGTAAGCTGGAACGTTTATCATATGCTAATATGCTAGCTTAATGGTTTCCTTTGACCCGCCTGTCCGACTGCAATTAACCTTGTTACCCAAGAATTCCTGGAAGCTAAACATATAATCGCTTGCGTAGCTGTTTGCTTTTGAAGCTTTGCTTTGAAACTACAGACGAAACTACTTGCAGGGAAATACGGGCACCACCAACAGTATAAGCATGCCAAGCACTAAGAATTTTATGAGAATACGTACATCATACAACAACATATTTTCAACATTTTTATCATTATGAGAACTGTGTGAGCCAACTTCTTTGCGACAAAAAGAAGCAGCCGACTTTGAAGGAATTTTTGCAAATAAACAGACTTGTGTGATTTAGAAAAGTATACTTTTTAATTTATTGCTAATTCACTTAATATTTTAAAATGTTTTTCCAATTTTTAACTGCATAAAGAAATTTAAGCATTACTTCGTTTCTAAAATGCATTAAAAACCTTTGTAGTGCATAGTAAGCTGGTGACTCATACTTCTATACCTGTAATAATACACCCATCGATTAATAGGTTCAGTCAGTTAATTGGGTTCAAAACACTTCGGTCCCAAAGTGAGTCTATTAAGCGGCACCTACTGTATAAACAAACCTTAAACATATTCAGAAAGGCTAATAAAAATTATGAAAGTTCGTACTACGATATAGTTACTATATCAACCAAAAACAAATGCACTTATATATTTTCTTTGCCACATTGCTAAGTAATTATAATAATAGATGTAAGTATATTGTTTACCAAAAGAAAATAAAAGTCCTGATGATGTTTTGACTAGAAGAATATAAAACTATAAGTCTATAACATGAAATATGATTAAGTGCAAACAGTCAACACATTTTACATAGATTGGGTAAACTGTAGTGCGAAAGCTCAGTGTAGATGGCTGATTTTTGCACTACAATAAACAGAATTTTCTAACCAAGTCTAAAGTCATATTGCAGCTATACGCGTGAGTTATAGATAATTGGGTACATATGTCTGCATACTGCTAATGCTAACAAAACAACTGTTAGCAGATGCTGAACGATGAAAAAGCAATGCATAGTGTAATTATCCCAACTGATGGCTTCTAAGAAAACTACGAATAAATAAGAGGGAGCAGAGACTCATGCATAAATAACATGCATGAAATTCAGCACTATCTACAGGAACTGTTCTCACTTCAACAGCAATTAGTTAACGATTAAAAATCACATCTAAATATCTAAATTAATTGTAATTCGTCATTGTGCAGTACAATACAAAAGAATGAAAAAAGATGTTTGAGTGTCAAATAAATGATCCACCAACTTCATACAAAAAACATTGCAGCAAACAAAAAATTCAAATTTCTTATTGGAGAAATAAATATAAATACACATTTTAAGATGAAAAAGCAGAGAATAAACATAAAATGAGAAAAAAAACACATTTACACATGTTGCACTGTTAGTGAAATTGATAAGTGTTTAAAATTTTCATTAGTAACATTTAAAAATTGTTTAGTTTCAGTCTTTAGAAAATTATTAGTAACTTGATCAACTAAGTTACAATGTTGTTATAACATATGGCATGCACTACATAAATAAAGCAATGTACATTACAATAGAAATAAATAGATTTTTCTTTGGTGTGATCTACATACGTATTTGCAAAATTCTTACAATGAAAGCTGTCAAAATACAGTTTTATCAAAATATGTGCACTTACAACTTAAGCTGATAAAATTTAATGCTGCTTCTACAGCAACTGATCCATAATGTAAAAATATAGGTTAAACAATACATGAAAAGCCAAACACCTAAAAAGACTTCAGCATAATACAAAAGCATCTTCACTTGACTATTTTGCTGTGCATGTGCTCTTACACTACATTACAATAATTATTAAGGCAACTATTATGCAACACCAATCAAGAGAGGATTAATTTCGCTTGCCAAATTTTGACATCAACTCGATGGGTATAGGGAAAATGATGGTAGAATTTTTCTCTGCACTGATTGACTGCAGCGTTTGCAAGAATCGCAGCTGTATTGCAGCGGGTGTTTCCACCATGATGTCAGCTGCCTCCTTAAGGGCACGAGATGCCTTCTGCTCACCTTCTGCAGCAATAACCTATCAAACAGATAATGCCACGTCAAAAACAAAAACAGACATAATAAGCGCCTGTAAGTCATATTCACATTCTAATAAGTTGATCAGTTCTACCAATTAGGGAAGACAGGTAAGTGTGCAGATAGTAGCCAGCTATCTAGACAGCTACTGAATCATAGCACACACAAAAGATAAAAACAGTTCTTAAGTAGCAATGTCAAAGCTTGGTGTCCCATTAGAAATCTTGTCATGCACAAAAACTGCTTTGCTTCTAAATTACTAGTGGCAATTATAAAAACAAAACAGTATGAAATTGGTTTACTAAAGGCAGAATCCAGATCAATTCGAACATTGGGTGCTGGATAGGGCAATCACGTTGGCTTTTGGATGAGAAGCTGTTTGCTTCATATGTGTTCGTTTCGTCATCTTTGCGTCGAAATGGATTTTTATAAATGCTTAACTATTATGTTAGTGGTTATATCGTAAGTATGAACCCACAATCATCATAAACACAAAACATAACAGCAACGTTGAACCAAAACACATAAAATTAGTTACCTTAGCCCTTGCTTCCCTAGATGCTTCTGCTTCTGCTGCCATGGCACGCTGAAGTTGTACTGGCAATCTCACATCCTTACTATAAAGAAACCACAAGCTAAAACATTTAGCAACAACGTACGAAGTTCCTGTCAACGAGAGAAACAAAATTTGCCATTTAATATATTATTTCAGGGAAATATACAATGTGAATTTTCTTCTTTCGGCTTTTGTTGCCTCATAAAGCTAACACATAAATATAAATGAGCAACGAAAAACAATTAGGAAACCAAGAGCAACAAGAATTTGAAAACTAATACTATATGTACAGAGTTAAATGTCATTATACAGTCAAACTTCATTTATACTGCCTACTCCGTGGCGACAAACGAGTTTGGCATTATAATAAGGGTATTAATACATACATGAATATGCAAATAGAGACATTTTATTTGCCAAAAATCTGGGCGTTAAAAGCAAGGTTGACATTATAAAGAAGGGCATTAAAACTAGGTTTAAATGTAAAACAAGGTCTGGAACTCATCGTCCTTAATTTTCGTTATAATAGTGTTGGCTGTAAACGATGTTCATCAAATATTAATAGCTAGAAATTTGTAGTGACAATTGCTTTCTTATCTTACCCTGTTCTGTTATAGTTAATAAATTTTAGTTAATAAACCTTTAGTTACTTTAACCAGCACCAATGCAGCTGGATTTACATTGACCAAAAAATGAACAATCTGGCTGTCCAAAGCCTATGTTACACTAACAGTCTAATGAAATGATTACTTGTGTGGTGAAGAAATTTATGGCAAAACTAAAGCACATGCAAATAAGGGTAAAATGCCAATGCATGAAATTTAAAGGGCTAAAATAAATTATTTCACAAATAGCAAAAATATCTTCCAAAAACCTGACAACAACATTATTATGATGTAATAAAAATATTAACTACATTCATACATTAGCGGCATGAGAAAGATATGAGGTATAGAAATAAAAATAAAAATATGAAGTATAATAATTACAACATTCTGTATGAATTACAATATTACTCACACTTCTACTCTCTCTACCAAAATTCCCCAAGGATCAGTGGCATCATCCAAAATAGACTGAAAAAAACATAAAGTTGAACTTGGACCTACAGCCACAATAATGAACGAACCAATACAGATAAATAAGGATACGACACAAATGTGCAAAAATTAAAAATGGCTAAAATATACAATTTCGAAGTAATTATGGATCTTCAAAAAAGCAAAAAGATTGGCACGTATTATCTTTGCGACAACGTGTTACTTTTTTCATTAACTTTGTAGCAGAATCACAGCATAATGAAACGTTTAATTTAAACTACCAACTATATAAAGTGTACAGGGTGAAAGTACAGTGCAACGAGAAGAAATAGAACAGCGACAAAAACCTGAAATCTTGGATGCTTTTACTGATATCATGTGCAAATAGATGAAGTCATAAACAGATTACTAGTCAGGAAATGCGATGACTGGACACAGACGATAAACACGGGATATACAATATAACAGTTATGGCAAATGACTCTTACAAGCATTTTTGATTTAGTCAATACACCACAAAGTCACTACATTCTCATCACCTGCATCTCATGACTGATTCCCTCACGATCCGATAAAACTTCAGCAAGATTCTTCATTCCGAGAATGTTCCGCAACGTTGTCTGCGCAAGAAGTCTAGTCGCACCGTATGCATCAGCCACTCGTACCACAGATGTGGTCGGATTGTTCACACGGTAATAGATGACAGCATCGACGGCAACGGTTACCGAATCTTTTGTAAGAATCTGAAACAAAAATGACCAAAGTATGAACGGATGACTACCTTCATCAGAATGCTGATGTTTTCTCAATCGGAGAAAATTTTGGACAGGTTCTTGGTACCGAGGACATTACGGAGAGTGGTCTGAGCAAGAAGACGGGTGGACTGGGCATAGCTGGTCACACGAACAATGGACATAGTAGCATTACATACAGAAAAATAAACTACAGCATCAACGTACACAGTAACTGATCTCTTTGTTAGAACCTGCAATAAAACGAAATGAATCAACATTCAAGGCCTTTCAAAGCAAAGCAGAAGCTCATTAATACAGATATGCTAATAATATGCTGGTAAATTAATACAAAAACTTTTAGGACCACTCCTGCACAGCAATTAAGACTGTAAACTAGCAAAACTATCATAAACAAACTTTCTAAAATTATCTACAAATTCATTTTTGAAATCAGCGTGCACTGCAGTTATTCTTTAAACATCCAGTAAGATGTATATCCAAGACTTCCGTAAGTAGGCTTGTGTAAAAAAATTAACGAGCTATTTTATTGTTTTGTTTTCTACTAATATGAATTTAGCAATATCGTTTGTGTATTTGTTTCATGTAACTAAAGTTACAGAAACGCCTTCTAATGTGTAACAGATCACGATAATTCATTGAATGTCCTCAAACCTTTTGCAGCCAAATCACTGGCAGCTCCCTAGCAGCTTACCCATTAGAATTTTCTGGAGGCAGTTAGTACATGACTGCAGGTTATTCTGTCAAATTTTTGAGGTCCAAGAATAAGCACTGACAGTAGATTTACAAGTTACATAAACATGAACAAAAATCGCACATGTTGAACCAAATAATAAACAAATAAATAAACATGAGATTACAATATTTTGTAATCACTTGAGAAATAAGTGGCTTGATTTTTATATTTCTGTACTAAAGCTGAAGCTAATATAAAAATTATATTATTAGTATTTTGAGGAAATTTTTCATTAATCAAATAAAGTAACAGACTATAATGGAATAATAAAACCTTACGACACGCAAGCTAACTAAGATGCAACACAAGTTCTATGAGTAACACTTCGGTTCATATACTCAGCCAGCTAATTAAAACTTAATCAAACATCTAAGATCAAGCAAATTGCTTTTTGGCTAAATACAGTTGGCATATATACCTTTAATTCCAGCAATTGACCAAACGGTGACAATTATCCATCAACTCTGCTGAGAATCATATCTAATCAATAATTACACAGGAAGGTTCTATGAATGTAATGACAACTTCAGCATTCAATTCCCATTGCTGCAGAACAGCAGTTATTATACAGCAAATACAAAACATTAATACACTGAGGGGGAAATGTACATATCATTAAATATTATAGCAAGACCATAAAAATACTTTACAACTACAAAGTGAATTTTAGTTATGAAGCAGGATAGGAAAATAACATAATGCATATTTTTATTTGTCTCTCAGAAGCTCTAGTGACATTTTATGGCTAACTGGCCATTGATAAATTTTACTGTAGTTATTACTAACAGCAATCAATAAAACACAAATGCATTGTAAATACTGGCCACAGTACAAAGCAAATGTGTTGCCATAATACCAAGGTGATGTTAACTAATCAATTTATATTGCAGGCTGTACAGAAAGTCAAAAATAAATATTCCCGTCATTGACCATCAAGCCAAGAAAGTTGGGAACTGTTTACACTTTTGTAAATATATATAACTCACAAATTTATTGAAGGCAAGTTATAATCCCATTAGGCACATATTTTAACGCGATACCGAAAAGTTAAAATCAGTCTGAACCATCTCACTGTGAATATAAAAAATTGATATCCCAGATGTAACAAAACTGTACTAACCTCTTGTGGTGGAACATCAAAAGAAACTGTCCTCAAATCAACTTTCTTATATTCATCAATGCAAGGCAGGATAAAGAAAATACCTAGATAAATAAAAAAGTCTAAGACGGCAGCCTAGCGAAATTGGTTTAATTGTGCCATCAGTTAATAAAATAACCAACTTGCCACATCATATAAAACAGTAAAATGTATTTATCAAAAAATAAAAATGACGGGTCATAAGCTTAAACAAAAAATTTATTTTTTGCACATTATGGATAAGTTACCATCAAACAGCAAAACAATGACATCATTAGCAAAAGAAAAAGTAGTTATTTTGCTACTTTTGAGATTTTGCCAATATCTCGAGTTCAAAGAACAAAGGCACTCATTACAAATAAACCCCATACAGCCAAAGAAACCCCAAACAATAACTATAACTGATAGGGTAAGCAACAGTTCTAGATAAGTCCTGCTTGAGAACAATAAAAGACAAACTGACGTATCAAACTGCTATATCAGTAGAAAATCAAAGTAAGCACCATACATTAATAAGTCACAAGTGCATGTGGGAAAGCAGATAAAAACATGTAAACTTGTGTATAACTCTAGCACCACATGTTTGTATGACTTCTGCTTAGTGATGGGCGATTAATAGATTAATCGAGACAACAACCATGTAGAAATCGGTAATTCAGTTAATCGAGAACAAAATACATGTGTTACACAGGTACTAAAAGGCAGTGTTTTAGCACAAATGATCTGAATTCTTGCACTTTTCTTCATTTTTGTCAACTTTACACAATGCACACAATTACAAACCACAGTGTTGCAAACTGGGGCTTCTTATTCACTTTCGCGTGATGTGTAGTTCACATAGTAATTGAGTAGTTAATGAATGTGTGTCTATAAAAATATTTTACAAATATGAAAATGGTAGACAGCAACGAAAGCCATGAAGAAGTTTATAGGCGATATTTCAGTGCTGCAATGTTTGAAAAATATGGTTAAAACACTAGAAAATTGCTGCAAAAGATTAATCATGATATCAAATTACAAGAACAAAATTGTAATCAAATTAGAAAATTTCAGAATTGCCCATCACTACTTCTGCTGTTGTATTCACAGAACTACTGCAAAAAGTGAAGCAAACTGGGCAAAAACAAAATACAAAAGCAAATGACTAACCAGCACATTACTTCTGCCAGAAGTATGTTTAGTTTTTAGCACTATAACTTTATTTGGCAACATTAAATATGCAGTTGTCAAAATACAATCTCATGCTTCACAGTTTGTGAATCCCAATTTTACACACGTTTTGTTACTCGTTTGTGACAACGAGTTTGAGACTACTAAATCATTTTAAAAGGTTAAAGAAAGAATACGCACTGTGCACCTTAGCAAACACATTTTCAGAACCAAAAATCAAGAATGCTGCTTATTTGAAAGGAACTTGTCAGAGAGTCTCTTGTTCAGCAGCTTTATAAATATATTTGCAACTTTGTATTGGTGTGAAAATGACTATTTATTTAAATTCATACAAGTGATCATACCATGAGTGATTATACTGAACAGAACTACTTACCAGGACCCTTTGCACCTCCAGCTAGCAAACAACCAAGTCTAAAAATGACAGCCCTCTCATATTCCTGAACAACCTACAGATAAAAGTGAAACGAAACATATTGTGGTGCAACCCTAGTTTTATTCTGCACTACAGTACTAATTCATATGATCTGTATCACTGAATAAAATGCAACTGAAAAAGTAACATTTTCAATTATTACAATACAACCTAACTTTTTAAAAAGCTGATCTGCAACTAAACAGTTCGAAGTTTATCGCTCACACTTTTATTTATTCTTTATATAGTTTCGTATATTAGGAGTTGTTATACATCACTTAACAGCAGCGTGTAATACTAGCACATATACCCATGTTGATAATTTTGGCAGAATTAAGAATTTAACTCCGTACCAAGGATAAGAACAAAACAGACAGAAGCAACATGGCTATGATTAGCTGCACACGATACAAAAAGCCAAAAGCAGCATGGTAGATGAATTGCCAAACTTCAGAAATAACCTTCCTACTGATCGTTTGTCCATTTGCTAACCAGGCCTACCAAAGTCTATTTAGGTTTAATGACTACGCACTTCAAGTGTATTAAGCTTATAATTTAACTTAATTTTTCTTTGCCAAATTATTTTCATTTATTTGGAAGCCATACCTTGATACAGAAGCACAATGAAAAAGGAAATGTGACCAGAACTATCAGGTAAGAAAGAATAGTTAAAACGACTCCGCAGCAGCCAATACCTTCACTTCTTTGATCTGCAAATGTGAAAAATAGTTACAAAAAATGTTCGTCTATCAGGATTAGTCTGCCAAGTAACCAAGCACTTGATACCTTGAAGATATTAGACATAGAGCAGACACATCAAATTGTGTAGACTAAGCAATTGTACAAATGCAAACATGCACGAAAGCACTTATGTACATTCAGATGCATAAATATTAAAGATTATTTAATTCACTGTCAATATATACAGCAATTGGAAAAGTATTCAGTTACAAAAAATGACTAATACTAAACGGAGGAAAAACAATTAATATGAGGATCTTAACACTTTAAACTTAAAGAAATCAAATAGTTACTTATAAAAGTTAACATATACATACATACCAGGCGAGTGCAAGTTATCTCGCTGCTGCATTTCCATGGCATCCTTGTCTACAGGCATTTTATTGCTGGTGTTTTGTACTCCTTACACAAGAGCAGAAAAAATGCTCTGTAAAATGAGAAATTAATGTTGCTTACCATTGCTTATCAATATTTTTAACATTATCATCTATGGACAATTTCAGACAATAATCAGCAAGTATATATCTTCAGCGTAAAAAATTTTGAAATTCTTCTTGTAGACCTCTTAAATAGTTCTACTGCAGTTTCCATAAAAATAAATCTAGCAAAAGTTGTGATTTCGGTTTTGACAGTGTTCGCTTTACAAATGTGACTTTTAATTTTCGCTAATGTCGTTTAATTTTTAATTCATTCTAAGTAATGCCGACAATTTGTTTGTCGATACTTATAAAATTGGAAATTCAAGCCGAGTGATTAGGATTCGAACTGCAACCAAATAGCGTCAACAATTTGACTGGAAATTTTTTTCAAGGGTTCAACTTGAGACTTGTAGTAATCTGATAATGTATTGCTCGTTGAATCATTAAATACCACAAAAATCCATTACACCTGTTTCAAGGATTGAATAAGTACATTAATAATTTGGATGCGAATTCACTTGTTTTGCTGACATAGCAATAGAGGTATTCCCTTTATCTTTGTTTAACTGAGACAATTTAATCTTTGACTGAACCACATGCGAGCACTGCAGCTATTGAGTAAAAGTATGGAAGAATTTGCAGTGGGTTTGCAAATTCTGTTGAAGAATTACTTATTCATTTGAAATGAGCAAAGCAAAAATTTGCTGATTAAATGTTTAAAAATAAAATGGTTAATTTATGGGGAAATATTGTTTCCATAACAATGAAATGACTTCAGGCATTATCAGCTGTATTTCTGCTCATGTGTCTAGCTACCAGTTTTGATGTGTCAGACATGTTTAATCTCAGTTAATTTGTGTTAGCAATAGTTCGACCAATTACCTTGTGAAAATTATTTCTTAGGTGCCTGTAGTTAATTACAAAATGATAAAATAATAACAACAAACAATGGCACAGACATTAGTCATGTACATTCTAACGTTTATTACCGTAGAATACTATAGATCGATAAGGTGAAGCTTATATGTAGGCCTTTTGCCCATTGTTTGCTCTCTCATTATGTCTCTATTTATATCATTTTTTCTCCCACTCTTATTACTGTTATTTTCTCTCTTGCGTTGTTTCTCTGGTGAAAAGGCCATCTAGAGGCAGTTATAATGGTAGGATGTGGAAGTACAGTAAGTGTCTAAGTGAAATGGTTCAATTAGATGCTAACTGAAGAAGAATAAATTTTTTGGATTTTATTTTTACAAATTTAAACTTGATTCTGATTGAAATACCATTTACAGAACATTAAATGATAAAACATCACATATATTTAAAATGTTCAATAAAATGCACAATAACAGAAAACCTACAATGTAAAATTCATTTAAAATCTGCCTACATCACAGGTAAAATACAACAAACCTTAAACTGCAAAACTGCGTAAATTGCACTGGTAAGGCTAAAGCATTTAATCTACAGTGAGGCATAAAAGAAAAAAATGTTATACAATTATCAATACAAAAGTGATGCGGCTTTATACTCCCAATCGCATTCATGGGTAATTACTGAAAACTGTATGTGAAGCATCTTAATTAAAATTACAGTTCACGCTACTAACTTGTCAATTAAGCCTTTTGGGTACTTTTTTTCAAGCAAAACTGCAATATGTAGCATTTTTAGATCTTGGGCATCATAATGACCGAGGCAACCTACAAATTGCACAGTGACTAGGTCTACATTTAGGTGAACTTCCACTACATCCACGTATTTAAGACTCTTCCCTTGTTTTGCATTACTGATATTCTGTAGCTTGTTAAATGGAATTGTGAGTTCTAAAACAGTTGCTGAATGCTCAGCTATGAAAAACATGTTTGGTTTCAGTGAAATTGACACATTACTTTGCAGAACAGATCAGAGCTGTTGTTATTCGTTCTCCCATTTGGTATATCTGTATAGCACCTGTGACAAGGGATTAAATTTCTGTATGTAGTACCAGAGAGTCTGTAATATGCAATCATATCTCTAAGTGTATCTAAATAAATTAAATACAACATTGCAGCCATTTAATATGTGAGCAACGGTACATTTCAAGGCACCCCAGATGAGGCATTTTTCTTCTGTTTGGATTTTCCATCTTTTTTTATTCATAGGTGTTGATAGCATGTTACAACCACCTCTAACCAAGAATGATATTTGTGTTTATGCAGCACAGCATATATCGACTCTGCTTCCAAATTTCAAATTATTTTTGAGCTTGTTTTACAGTTCATATAACTCAAACTTATTGTCCCATAACTGATTCAGACTTTATTGAAATTTAGCCCTGGCTTTAGCCGATTTGTGCTTCATGGCTTCGGGCTCCGTTTGTAGATCATATAGAGAGTGTTCTGAACAACTGCCACTGTTTGGCGAAAAACTGAAGGACCTGATCACTTTTGTCAAAAATTAGTGATCAACATTTCTATCAATTTTGCTGTTTGCTGATAATAACTGATCACCGATAGATCGCAAGTCGGATAAAACACATAAGCATTGCAGAGCTATAAAGATATTTTCAAACTATGTTGTCTTATCAGTTATTTCACATGTCAAAGATATTTTATTCATAAAATTTCAATGATATATCTTCATTATTTACTTGATTTTCGAGATTTTATTTATTAATTTTACCAACATAGTTTAAAATAAAAGCCATATGTATCAGTGGAACTTTGAAATCTCACTGGGATTCCATAAATTTATGGTTTCTATATTACCAAGCACCAGTTTTCATCTCCTTGAACAGAGAAACAAGGATGAAGTAGGTCTATAAATGCATTAAGTTTTCAGCTAAGACACAGAAAGCTAAATAAGTAACACAGTGAAACAGAAAGCTAAATAAGTAGCACAGTGAAATGGCTTAAATGATCAAAACGCAACAACGAGACAGAAATGCTTAATCTGCCGAGTGTCTGGCCAGTGCCCATGGAGATTTGGCTCTCATCGGAAAGACAAGTGAACAAAATATAGTTGCGGTATGTAAATAATTTGATTGTAACAATATGTTAAACAATTCAAAATTTTTGAGGTAAATTTCAAATATATTGTTTGGGTGATCTTAAAAATTCAGCCATTTTTATGGCGAGATCAGCTGAACCAGTGATTAATTAATGAGAAACCAATCACAATCAAATGCACACTGTTCATTCATCGATCACCGATCACTATTAATAGTACTAAATATAGGATATAGCACAGCATATAGGCACATGACAAAAATTTATAGGTAGGTACCATATGAGCATGAAGCTAATGAGTTGCAAAGTGATTTAGCCGAGTTATGCAGGTGGAGTGTGGATTGGCAGATGATTTTCAATGTCGATAAATGCAAGGTCATGCACTTTGGATACAACAACCCTGGTAAAGGGTAATCCATTAGACAAGAAAAGGATCTGGGTGTGACAGTAACTGATGACTTGAAATCTGCAAGCCAGTGTGCTGAAGTGGTGAAGAGTGCTAATCAAACATTAGGAACGATAAAGAGGCAGTTCGTATCTAGAAACATCACAACAACCATGAAATTGTACAAAAGCTTGGTAAGGCCTAAATTAAGAGTATTGTGTACAAGCATAGAATCCCCACTATAGAAAAGACATTAAGCTTCTAGAATCTAGAGGGTGTGCACCGTAGGGCGACTAGCATGATTGAAGGTATGGAGGAAATGCCATATCAAGAGAGGCTTAGAAAATGCTCACTTACAACCTTAGACTTGAGGAGACATAGAGGAAATTTGACAAATGTATAAAATTATGTATGGGTTAGGTGGCATTGAAAGAAAAAAATGTTTACAGTGGTAAGTGATGGCAGAACCAGGGAGCATCCTCTTAAGTCTAAAAAAATTTAAATACAGAGCCAAATTGGATTGTAGAAAATATTTTTTCACGGAAAAAGTGGTTAGAGAGTGGAATCAACCTCCCATCTGAAACTGCTAAAGCTTCTTCAGTGAACAAGTTCAAGAACAAGCTGGATAGATATTTAGAAATTAGATACGAAATATGGGGTTACAATGAGCTTGCTCGATTAACCTCTACCACTCTTAGTCTTAATTTTAAGAGTGGCGGTATGGTATGGTTGCTGGATGTTGACCATAACTGGCACTCAGAAACTTGGTTCGGTCCTACTAGACATTGCTGATGATTGATTCACCAACTTGCTACTGGAACTCTATTTAATACTTGAGACTTAACCAAAAAGGCATTATTAACACTAATTCGATTTGTTGCGTTTTAAATAGTGCACAACACTCAGTTTCCCCGGTTTTATTTAACATACCTGTGTATATATAATTAATTTCTTGACCAATATCACGGCATAAAAACTGGCGAAAAGTGAAATAAACAACGTTTAACTTTAATATTCCACTGATAGGACTTCTAAACACACAACAGTGATTCAACAAGAAGACATTAATGCGCAAAAACTGTTTCAGCATTTTTGCGCAGTGTATCTCTGTTCGCTTGGTGGCTTCGTTTTACTACCGTTTGACACTCACCAGACTTTGTGACGACAAGTTTATCAACAACGTGGTCCGCTGGGCGCACACCAAAATCAGTAAACCCAACATAAGCTAAGCTATACGCCTCTCCGCACAAGAATAATTTTAATTTATACCAACTATGCTCTCACAGTGTAATATATGGTGAACAGTATGTGCTGAAATGTCGACAATGGTGTTAGGTTCTTCCCAGGCTATTTCAAAGCATTTCGAATCATTATCAGCATAGTAATAATAATAAAAACATAATATTGCAATGTTCAGTTCACTAAATTTTGCACTTTGCAATAGCCCTTACAGGTCCTATTAGTTTAAACATGCAATATTATTAAGACAGCTGAATCGTACATTAATAATTTTTAACACTTGCGAAAGAGTCGCAATAATTATGCTATAGCTATGCATGCACATGGAGCATGCACACAGTAACCTTTAGCTGGAATGGATACAAAACATGAAATAAATAGTACAGAGCAACAGAGTAATAGTACAGGCTTTTATTGTAAAAAAAGTCTCAAGATAGCTAGCTCCAGTATGTCTGGCGGGGTTGAGGTCGGCCAATTTCCGAGTATTTCAGCTCGATCTGCTTCAGTCATACCTCTCAACATTGCAAGCTGTGTAACATCCTCAAGGCGTCCACATTAAAGTTTGAGAGCATGACAGATTCTCCATTGATTGAGCTTGAACTTGAGCAACACTCTCGTTTTGAAAATTGTTCAATACAACTGCTCGTTATTTTTGTATACTACGCCATCTATAGTAAGCAATTACAGTATGTTACACATTGTAGTTCTACGTACATCTGATCTCAGAATAGAAAATTGCATGAGCTTTTTGATCTAGCTTTCAGATTCAGCTCTGAGGCACATTCTGGGTGCGTGGGCCGTGCACAATAGGTGGTGTTTTGGTTGAAACCTGCTCACAAATTGAATCTAAACGCCAATAGAACACTAAAAATGTAACAAAAGCAAAGTTGAAAAAGAACAATAATTTTTTACTCTACATTATCGATCGTCCATTGTTTGAATGAAGCAAATCTGAAAAAACTGATTGCAAACAGTTGCGACATTTTACAATGTGTGTATAAGCCAAACTGTTTTGAAAAAGCGGTATTCATGCAGTCTAGGTGTAGTACTCGAAAGAACGTCTAACATAACATGAAATCAATCATAATTGCATTAGATAGTTTCCAAAAAATTTGTGCGTGTGTAGTACCATAATTTTACCGCTACAATGTTGACAACAACGAAATTTTACACAACAGTTACTGTACTGAATTTCAATCACATGAATCACCTCAGGGCTCAGGCTACTCAATGGCATATATTTATACGGAAACAATATCAAATAATTTTGTCTACTGTAATCGTTGGCAACATAACATTTTCGATAACAGCTACCGTATGTACTGAATTAAAGAATTTCCATCACGTTGTCGAAATTCACACACCCGTTAGAATATTTTTTTTAACAAGCAAGTGTCAATGCTCGAACACTCTAAGTTATATTCTGAGCTATGTGTATAAGACACCGTTGGCAAACTCGCCTTTCTTGACAAATGAATCATTAAAAATGATAACATTTTTGTGTTGTGAATTTCTGACACTTTTTCGTCGTTTGCTTTGTGCTATCACACAATAGATTATTTTGTCTGTAACTATTACTGCTAGCCAGCTAGCTTTCATATTGGATTATAAATAAATTGCATAAATTGAGTCGCTTTGTCTTTTCGTACGCTTTAGCTCATCAGATCATATGAGATCTTTGTCTTCAACCCGGCCTCCTTTCGTACCAAACTAGAGCGTAACGATGCCAAAAGCTGGTGGTCCGTCTGCATCTGCATCTGCTTAATTAAGATATACGTTAAGCATGAATATAGAAATACTGAGTATATGCCATTACGTTTTGAAACTTATAACATAACAAAAATTAAAATAATATTATTACATAACTATAACTACCCGTGCCGCCAATAGTCAGCATGTAAATGGGGCGTTTAGTCTGACGTCTAGTCTGTCTGCGTATCGACAAGCACATTAACTAAAATCAAAAGGTTGAAGCTATGGTCACCAAACTTAGAGATAGCAAGAGCTGGATACCCATTGATTTTGAATTCACATGTCAAAGGTTAAGGTCACAAGACCAAAAATTCATATCAAATTAAAGTGGATTAAAAATTGGTACAGAGATAAGTTTAGACAAGACTTGGAATGCCATTGCATTTTGTTCCAAAGGGTCTATGTTCAGGCAACAATGTAAAAAAGAAACAATGGCTGTACGAGCTATAAATTCAAACCTATAATTATTAAACTTGGAGTACAGAAAGATTTAGGCAAAAACCATAAAACTGCTGTTTTTTCTTCTAAAACGCCAAACGAAATCCAGGCCTTAAAGTGAAAATGTCAAAAAATTTACCCATAGTAACGTCATGCGAGGTCGGTAGTATGACAGACCTCTTGTGGTATCGGGGGAGGGGGGAGGCAAGATTAGAAGCAACCAACGAACTTTATCGGAATGACATCGTAGAGCATAAAACAACGTTTTATAATAAACATGACACACTGAAACTACTATTTTAGTAACTTATACAATCCCTATAATTTATGACATAGGCAATGCATAAGTTACTAGCCCTAAGTTACTAATATTTTACATTTGAACATTAATCATACCTGGTGGCGCGGACGCTGGACGTACGACTGCTCCGTAACCAGGATATTCAGGATTATATGCAGCAGGACGTTCCTCGTTATCTGAAATTGTTGCCTTTTCGTTCACTGGCACTCCTAAAGCATTTACATGGCTGTTAAAAATTAATTTGTTGCCTGAAACATTATTTATTTACTTTCATTTTTCTTTTCTTCTTTCTTTTCAGTCTTCCTTCCCTGCACCCTTCTTTCCGTCCTGGTTTTCATCACTCCTTTCCTTCTTTCTTCGCCCCCTTCCTTCTTTATTTGTGTTTGTGTTTGTTCTTCGTGTTTGCATCTGTCTGCCCGACTAGTGCCTATCGCTCAATCGGTTGCTATATACCTGTCCATCCATCAGTTTTCATGTCTATTTATCTATCGGCTTATCAACATATCCATTCATTCATCTATCTGTCCATCTGTCTGTCCGTCCATTCATCCAATCATCCTTTCACATTTCCGTCCATCTGTCTATCTATCACTATTCTAGTTTTGTTGCAATTAGTTAAAAGTATTACCCTGTCATATTTAATTATACAACCTTGTCCTTGACGAGTTCCAGCAGATGACTGTCTGGTCGTATCCGGTATGGTAGACCTTCTCTTCATCTTTTTATATATGTAATTACCAATGGTAAAGATAGCCCCGAATAGCAAAATTGCAATGATTCCCATAATCACAATCACCACTGTCTTCAAGCCTAAAATAGAATTATTTTGTGAACTAAAATAAAAAAATGTCTTTTAATCATTAAGTATAGATGATGTTGCTGTAAAAATATAAGTATCAGCACCTGAATTGTTCACAGACGAAAAAGAAATCCAAGTTGATGAAAGGGACTGGTTCTTATGATTATGTTCACTTTTAGAAAGCTTGTCAAAATTACTTTATATAAAAAGCAACGTCTTGGTTTCTCATTTATTATTCGTTTTCTGCCTGTCAACAGAATCGTTAAGCCAGAACAAGACATTTTGAACCTCTGGTGGCTCATTAGAAACCTAATAAGATACCCTGATATTTTATAAGACAACATGGTAAGACTGCCCCCAACACAGAAAGAAATTTAACGCCTCGTGCGTTTATATTCCCCAAAAGAGTACTGCAATTAGAAATAAAACAACTTAGGACTTACAGGCCCGATATACTGTTTAAAAAAAATATACTTAACCGTCTTTTTCTGGCGGTGATGTAACTGTCTGTATTGTTGCAGTAGAATCGGTCGAATCTTGCAAGTTGAACAACGATGTATGTGTCCTACCAGATGACAGAATAACTGCCAACATGTTGCAATAATAATCTCACCCAGATGAATAACAAGCATAAAATCAAGGTAACTGGTGTGGTTCTTATGCTCCACGGCTTCCGCGCGAACATAATCTTGGAGCTGTTGTCAAAAGAAATGGTTTAACTGGCTTTGACTTTTGCGAGCTTTGGTTTGTTCTGGAGAAAGCAAATTTCATTGAATAGTGTTATTTAATGCATGAAACCATTATTCTTCACACACTTCTTTCTAATTGTACCAACAGAGAAGCACAAGTTAAGCGTCGGGTCTCCAACGAAAAGTCTGCCAAAAGATTATGCATGTAGATTTAAAGGTCGTATGATATCGCACCTTATGTTGATTATGATCGAAGTTCAACCCCATAACATGAAACGTAGTAAATCACAAAGTGTAGCTAACATTCGGGAATATCACACGCGCTCATGCGCGTGTTCGCTTACTCATACACTTACGCAATTTGTTTATATATTCATTCATTCTTTCGTTCTCTCACTCATTCACTTATTCAATCTTTCATTTATTTGTTCGTTCATTCATTCTTTCGTTCTCTCACTCATTCACTTATTCAGTCTTTCATTTATTTGTTCGTTCATTCATTCTTTCATTTATTCATTCCTCATGGGGGTTGGGTTTATTTTACTGCTATTGGTTAAACTTAGAAAAATACAGCAAAGAAATTTGTAGAAAAACTGTCTATAAAACATAAAGTTGATATATACTAGCGCTGTATAGAGATTTTCAAGCGCGGTGGTAGCCGTCATTTACTTGAAAATTATAACGTAACTGGTGGACCTTCGTGACTTCTATGACGTATCGTGGCTTTCCCTAAGCGTGAGCTGCAAACTAATTCAAGCTTTTGCAGCTGTTCATGCAAAAATATTACACTCTCGAAGGTAACTAACAGTGCGCTGTTTTTCTTCAGCCAATAAATGACGTCATTGGTGGAAGAAAGGGATGCAAATGAGAGCGCCCAAGCGTAAAATGATCTCCACTTTAAAGTGATTTTACTAATAACGCGATGCGCTTATCGCACGTTTCTTACTAAATCCTTCTGACATGTTTTGCCAACATTGAAATAAGCCTAACTTCTTGGAAGAATTGGCCTTTCCTTTAATTTTTGATAATAAAGAGAAATCTGTAAATTTCTATATATTAGAAAAGTAAATAACCTTTACGTTGTTTAATGATTCAAACTTATAAATCACATGGCCTAAATATAGAATTGTGAATTTAAACCTATATAGGTTGTCTTTATATGTTGTTATCATGCTGGCCTAAGCAAAACAAAACAAAATAAAAATAATTGAGTATACTTGTTGTTAGTCTTTCAAAAATAATAAACCAGAAACACTTTCTCGTAATAAACATTACAGTGAAATGCTACGATTTTATACCTCTGATTTTGTAATGCAAGTGAGGGCATTGACTTTCATTTGGTTGAGACGTTGGCCCGCTCGACGTGGGTAGAATTCGTGTGTTCTGCATGCGCTCCGCCGAACAGATCTAACTGATTTCACGGCTTGATGCATAACAACAATTATTATTCGCTGTTGATTCTGCTCAACAGGAGTTTGTTCCTAGTGAAAATAAGGTGCATGACGTAGAAATACTTCCTGATTTACTATAATATACATTAATTTGTAGGAAAGCGTATAACAACTTTGTTTTGGACATTAGATGCGTTTGAATGTTGAATATTGAATATCATTGCACCTATTGTTAAAATAAGAGTGTCATTTAATAATATACGCAAGACAATTATAATTATAGTGTTTAGTGATACATCTAGAGATTCTGATGCTTGCCGTAAGACAATGTCGGTTTTGCTCGTGACGATGCTTGCAACGCTCGCTTCGAAAGTAAGATGACAAGAAGAAAAAATAGTTTGGTAAGAGAGTATCCTAACTCAAAGGGCCACATTGATTATACGTGTTGCTGAAAGCGAAAAAATCACTTTCTACAGACGGGAAAGATGTTTCCCGTTATAAGCTACGTAACTGTGTGTAAGCAGCCACCTTTACTTACTTACTTGCTTGCTTGCTTGCTTGCTTGCTTGCTTACTTACTTACTTACTTACTTACTTACTTACTTACTTACTTACTTACTTACTTA
>JAQGDQ010000149.1:0-296101 GCA_030141605.1 Tubiluchus corallicola
TGGCCAATAACACAAAAAACAAGTGTAATTCACTATATTTCTCAAAAAAAAACTGTAAGTATTATCATATTTAAACATTAGATTATTACTGAAACAATGTAGTTATATTCTGTAATTGCAATATTATAGATTAGATATAAAATGTTGCGTGTACTAAAAATCAAAATATGTCTGTAAATAGTTAATTAATTAATCAAAGCAGCATAGTCATAGAAGGATAGGGAAATGCCTGTCAACCAGTGAGGGACCTAAACCTTGCAATGGCCAATCAGGTACTTTCCATTTTCATGCTTAATTTTTGTCCAAAGACTCTGGGAAATAATTTTATTGCAATATAAGTAAAAAATTCACTTTTACAACAAGTTTGGGCAGTAGTAGATTTTTTCATTGAAGATTCAGCATTTTGGTTGTCTGGAACAACGTTTAATCTTTCATATTACGCACACATCCTTGAATTACATTCTTTTTTTTGCGATGATTTGCTAGATAATTTTTTGCAGTCAGGTGTATATAACAGTTATACTTTTTTTGGAATAAGTGGCAAATCGTTACACATCGTCCACTAATTTTTGTTTATAATTAAATCATGGGCGGCAATAAGTGTCAGCGAGCAAAAGTAACTTTCCTAGCTTGCTTATCTCACATCTTCACGTTGTAGTCCTGACTAGTTCGCAACTGTCCATTGCCCAGCACCTCATTTCTTCACTAATCAGGTTTTTGGTAATTGTTGCTTAATGGCATAGTGAGCCGTCAAGTTCTTTTTAGTCAGGTTAGTTAAGATTTATTACTTTGTAAATAATTGTCTGTACTAAGTAAGTTTATAACAATTGCATTTCTTTGTTTTTAACTACATAAAAGAAAATAAGAATTTTATTATAAATGCATAGATTGTAATATAAGCTAACATAATATACTGTGTATCACATTATAGGCCAGTATTCATGTACGTATACATGATTTCATTTATGGGGCCACGGCTCTTCCATTTCAGCTAAATAACAACCAGAATGTCATCAGTAAAATATTTAGCAGATGCAATGCGAGAGAATAATTGTTTACCTGGTAATGATAATAATAAAAATACTCCTGATCTGGCACTATAAGAATGTTATGTTGTGTTTATGACACCCAATTCTAGTTAATGACAAACAATTTTTTATAATAAAGTTGAAATTAAGTTGTATTTTTGTACTGCCTGCAGGATAAATTTAATATCCAGTGGCTTGACATAAAAACCTGCGTATGACACAACGGCCTTTTAAAATAAAACTTCACAGGAATAATATAAATGGTGCTGGTAGAACTGCTGTTAAAATCGTTTTTATGAACACAAGCTTACACCTGGTCAAAGTTTTGTTGATGCTGTCGTTGTGAACTGCAGATAAATTATGTTACGCCAAAATTTTACAAAGATCTAAGGGTACTTTGACTTGAATTGCCAGGATACTCTAAAGACTCATTTTTGCAAAGAATGCATTGTGTAATTAGTCGTGAGATGTGGGGAATGTATTGGGCAAAGAACATGAATGAGAAGATGTCTTGTACATGTAACACATTATTCAAAAGTTTTTGATGAGAAGAGTGAAACTGTGTTAACATTAGAAGCCACTTGAAGATAATGTGAAGGTAAACGAAGAGTAGCAGCTTAATCAATGGCAATTCTAGAAATTTTCATATTTTTCTCAAAAGCAACACAGTTTCTGTTCTACATTCGATAAATACTACAAACATAGACATTGATTTGTGATGTTAACTAATCCTGCGACATTTTGAGCAACTGTTTTTTAAGAAGTTCTGCACATATCTGCACTTACTGTACAAGTTATTTTTGTACGTTCACCTGCATAAAAATGGCTTTATGATAAACCTTTCTTCCAACTGTATTAGGCTAACACAAGTGAATCGACTGAGTACTTTCTATGATCAGTCATGGTTATGGGGTTATGGTAAGCCACTACATCACACATACGAAATGATGACATCTTTGGTGCACTCATAGCACGGATGGACTCTATTGAAGCAAATGCTGATGTCCACTTGTGATATAATAATAAATATTTATAGTTTAGTATAGTACATAGTAATTATTTATTGACAGCAAGTCACAACATGCATAGATTAATGTAGGGCCCCAATGTTCATGGGGCTCCCAGGCAACTGTCCAGCACGCATATGTTAAGATAGCTCTGCAATTGCTTATGTGGTTAAGGCAAACTAGTTAAAGAACTTCATTTTTGTGATATTAATTGAAACTTGAAGTGAATAGTGCAGATTGGTCAATTGGCAAGTTTTTTTTTAATTGACCTTTCCCTAATAAATTACTGTCTGTGATATTGCAATTGCAAGATACACGCATGGCCTATTATGATGCTTCTATTATAAATTTATCTGTCTCTCATTTTACACTGTTTTTATTGTCATATGAGGTTAGGTGTACCATGTTGAACAAAGTATGCATGGTAACATGCAATGTTTGTTTTAATATGCCTTATAGTGTGCACCATCGCAAGTGCTAATTTCGTGGTTATATTTTTGTTTGCCAAGAGTTGGAGGTCAGGAAAGAAAAAACTGCCTTATTTATTATTTCATGTGTCATAATGTGATGTGTACTTCTGGTGATACTTTTTGTATACGCCTGATGATTCTTAGAAAATTAATCAAAATTTCTAGTGTTATATATTGTAAAACCAAATGCAAAAACTACATTACAGTAAATTTCTGTTTTTCTGTTTGTTTACCAATGAGAATGTATGATAAGCATTCAGTTATTTTCCCATAATATTTTATTTTATTCACTCTTAATGTTATCACCTGTTACCTATTTGTTTATCTAGTGCTGTATTTAATGCATCATTATTTTTGTGCTCATTTTATCTAAATGTAATGTATCACAATTTTGTAAATTAACATAAATTTTATTATTTATTCCATCACACAATAAATATTTGTTTGAATCGAATAAATTCATGCAAACTGAATTAACTTTTTGAGAATGTGTTAAACTGCATGTTTCTAAATTGGTAAGTGCATAGTGGGTACAGTACTTCTTCAGCCAGTTATAGCTGTATGATATATATATGTAAATAACTTCCTCACAACTATTACAGAGCATGTACTGAAATATTGGGTGGGTCTGACAAAGAGAGTGTGATCTAGCTTAGGAAGGTATTTACAAAATAATACTTTGATATTTATTTATGAATTTGAGATTTTTTTGTAAGTTGTTCCAAGCCCAATGTTTATTCAGTAATTACCTTTGTGACAATTGTTTGCATGTGAGTAAGGCACTTAGTTACGTCTGTGTATCTGCACAACAAAACTAAAGCAGATCAAGTTGTAATCACAAAATCTGTTACTGTGTTAGGTGTGTACAAGACTTGGAGACCTGATGTTTTTTGCTTCAAAAGGTTTAAGGTCAAAGTGACAAAGGTGAGTTCTGGGTAGATTGACAGTCATATAGACTGATTATAGACTCATATAGAATCTACTATGACAATGATACCAAAAATGTAATAATTTCACTTCTGATGGTACGGATCTATGCCTCTGAGTGCCTTCTAGGTGAGCAGATTCATTATGCTTCAATAGAGTCCATCCGTGCTATGAGTGCACCAAAGATGTCATCATTTCGTATGTGTGATGTAGTGGCTTACCATGTAACCCCATAACCATGACTGATCATAGAAAGTACTCAGTCGATTCACTTGTGTTAGCCTAATACAGTTGGAAGAAAGGTTTATCATAAAGCCATTTTGCTGCAGGTGAACGTACAAAAATAACTTGTACAGTAAGTGCAGATATGTGCAGAACTTCTTAAAAAACAGTTGCTCAAAATGTCGCAGGATTAGTTAACATCACAAATCAATGTCTATGTTTGTAGTATTTATCGAATGTAGAACAGAAACTGTGTTGCTTTTGAGAAAAATATGAAAATTTCTAGAATTGCCATTGATTAAGCTGCTACTCTTCGTTTACCTTCACATTATCTTCAAGTGGCTTCTAATGTTAACACAGTTTCACTCTTCTCATCAAAAACTTTTGAATAATGTGTTACATGTACAAGACATCTTCTCATTCATGTTCTTTGCCCAATACATTCCCCACATCTCACGACTAATTACACAATGCATTCTTTGCAAAAATGAGTCTTTAGAGTATCCTGGCAATTCAAGTCAAAGTACCCTTAGATCTTTGTAAAATTTTGGCGTAACATAATTTATCTGCAGTTCACAACGACAGCATCAACAAAACTTTGACCAGGTGTAAGCTTGTGTTCATAAAAACGATTTTAACAGCAGTTCTACCAGCACCATTTATATTATTCCTGTGAAGTTTTATTTTAAAAGGCCGTTGTGTCATACGCAGGTTTTTATGTCAAGCCACTGGATATTAAATTTATCCTGCAGGCAGTACAAAAATACAACTTAATTTCAACTTTATTATAAAAAATTGTTTGTCATTAACTAGAATTGGGTGTCATAAACACAACATAACATTCTTATAGTGCCAGATCAGGAGTATTTTTATTATTATCATTACCAGGTAAACAATTATTCTCTCGCATTGCATCTGCTAAATATTTTACTGATGACATTCTGGTTGTTATTTAGCTGAAATGGAAGAGCCGTGGCCCCATAAATGAAATCATGTATACGTACATGAATACTGGCCTATAATGTGATACACAGTATATTATGTTAGCTTATATTACAATCTATGCATTTATAATAAAATTCTTATTTTCTTTTATGTAGTTAAAAACAAAGAAATGCAATTGTTATAAACTTACTTAGTACAGACAATTATTTACAAAGTAATAAATCTTAACTAACCTGACTAAAAAGAACTTGACGGCTCACTATGCCATTAAGCAACAATTACCAAAAACCTGATTAGTGAAGAAATGAGGTGCTGGGCAATGGACAGTTGCGAACTAGTCAGGACTACAACGTGAAGATGTGAGATAAGCAAGCTAGGAAAGTTACTTTTGCTCGCTGACACTTATTGCCGCCCATGATTTAATTATAAACAAAAATTAGTGGACGATGTGTAACGATTTGCCACTTATTCCAAAAAAAGTATAACTGTTATATACACCTGACTGCAAAAAATTATCTAGCAAATCATCGCAAAAAAAAGAATGTAATTCAAGGATGTGTGCGTAATATGAAAGATTAAACGTTGTTCCAGACAACCAAAATGCTGAATCTTCAATGAAAAAATCTACTACTGCCCAAACTTGTTGTAAAAGTGAATTTTTTACTTATATTGCAATAAAATTATTTCCCAGAGTCTTTGGACAAAAATTAAGCATGAAAATGGAAAGTACCTGATTGGCCATTGCAAGGTTTAGGTCCCTCACTGGTTGACAGGCATTTCCCTATCCTTCTATGACTATGCTGCTTTGATTAATTAATTAACTATTTACAGACATATTTTGATTTTTAGTACACGCAACATTTTATATCTAATCTATAATATTGCAATTACAGAATATAACTACATTGTTTCAGTAATAATCTAATGTTTAAATATGATAATACTTACAGTTTTTTTTTGAGAAATATAGTGAATTACACTTGTTTTTTGTGTTATTGGCCAAATAATGGCCAAGTAATGTTTATAAAGACTCAAAGAACTTTCAGAATATTGCTAAATTACATTATATAAATAACTGTAATCAAAAAGCTCTCCATGTAAAACAAAGAGTCATTGAAAAGTTTAGCAAATCATTGAATTTGCATGTAAACTAAGAAATCTACCAAATATGCTTTTAAAATTTCTATAATTGCTGTGCTCTGACGTATGTTACTACACCATTTGCACGTATTTGGGAGAATCATTGCATTTTGTAAATACTTCTTCTCAGTATAATAGTTCTTAGGTTATTGTCTAACAGCATATCAAATCTCAAAAATAATTTGTTTATATACATGATATACGAAACCTTTAATCTACATTAGTATCTATAACACTATGCAAAATATAAAATTGTTTTGTGATGATGCCAAAATAACAACATGTTCATCAAGTTACATGCCAAGGTCTAATTCTGATCACCCTAAGGTGTTTACAGTGTCACGTGAACAGCTTACACTTAAGAACTATCCACAAATATTCAGTACAATGTCATTTTGTATGATGAATAAAAAATAACAAACCTGCATTACTGTTAGCACCTCTTCGTGATTGAAAAGCTACGTATTCACAAACGCCATAATATTATTAAAATATTGGGACAAAACAGCCCATTCAAATGGATCAAGCTTTGATCTAGTTAAAAATTAATTTCATTCACTTAATTACCGGTCTTTTTAATGCTGATGCGCGAGATTCTTCTCCTTTCAGTGATTTACCAGATGGTTCAGGAATGGTATTTAATATTTGTGAATTTTTGTTGGATCTTGAGCTCCGGTCAATAGTTGACCTGCTTACTCTGTTAGTTCTATCTCCATCGTAATTGAAATGACTGGTGCTTATAGCATGTTGTTGCAGCTTCTCTTGCACAGGTGCTTCAGGAAGAATATACCCATTTCTCAAGTCTTCTATATTGCCATTCCCGTGTACATGGTTAGTTACTGCCCCAGTTTGATTTGCTTGTGAATATCCGTTGACAAAATCTCTTTCATCTGGTTGTACACCTTGAATGCGGCCATGAAATGAATTAGCTCCTTTACCAATCGTATTTCTTTCTAGAGTTTTCTCGCGCTGTACAGGTGAAGGATGCTTAATGTAGTAATGTTCCTGGCTTGGGTACGTTTTGTAGTTTCTAGTGTCTACATACAATGGCTCCTTATGTCTGTCTGCTGTGTGGCGCACAGAAGGCATCTCAGTTGATCGAATGTATCTTGGTGAAGGTTGCTGAGGACTGTTGCTTCTGCTAGGTGAAGGATGCCTAGCTCTCCTGTAATGATCTATTCTGCCATTTGAGTCGTTTCTAGGTGAACTGCTTCTTCCATCGTGTATGTAGTCCTTATAAGTTGTTCTATAACCTCGGTTTTCATATGCAATCTGACCACCATCTATGTTAGCATCTCTGTGGCCATAACGCGGCGAACTCCTTTTCATTTCATCACTATATTGTGGAGGTGGTATCCCCATTCTTTCATTCATTCCTGGTGAAGTTCTTTCTACACTTTGTTGATGCAGCCCATTTCGTTCATTTCCAAAAAAATCTGGTGAACCTTGTTGTTTCTGGTATTGAAAATGTAAAGAAGACCTATTTTCCCTATAAGGTTTTCCTGAAGAATTACCATTCTTGTCTTCGTATTCTCTTTCAGTAAATCGATCCTCTTGACGGTTCATTGACTGTCTTCGTGGTAGCCTACTATTTCTAAGAATTGATGGCGAGTGCTTCGGATTTTCATTAGAATAAGAATAATGTGGGTCTCTATTGTCTGGGGACCAACGATGGTAGTGAGATCTGTCATTAATGTCGAATGGTGCTGAACCATTTGTGTAACGTCTTCTGTCATCCAACTGTCCCGTAGATTTATATTTTGGCTTATGTTTTGAATCTTTTGAAAGAAAGCTAAACCACCTGTCAATTTTCTTTGATAGCTTTGCTTTGTCAGGTTTCTCTCTGTACGGTTCCTCTCTGTATATAACTTTTTTATCTGTCTGTGTACCAGCAGTTCTCATGCTTTGTGTTCTGTCTATAGGGTTTTCGCGTCTTTCACGTTGAGGTGAATCTTCCCTTCGCAGAGTTGCTCTGTAGTTCCACTCTTGTGGTTGCACAATGGTTGATTTTATGTGGTGTTGGTCATAGCTTGATGATCTGATTTTGTCATCTTCCCCATGTCGGTTTGACATGTGCCTTGAGGACAAAGAAGGTTTTTTATAGTCGTTCCTATCCAGAGTTTGTGCTCGATACCTTTGTCTACCCTTATTAACGTTTACGTGGATGCCTGCATTGCCATTTATATGAAAATTGCGTTTCTCTTCGTGGTGCAGAAAGTGCTCACTTTGGTTTCTATGGTTACAATTTTCTGCATTGTCTTTTGTTTTGAGTAACAGTTCCGGTTGTGGTTGACGAGAAGTGGTATAGTTTCCATTTTGAATAAGGCGGTAGTGGTTGTTGTCATTTCCGTTTTCCATTACTTCAATATTTGTCCGATAATAATCTATATCATTATTCTTCTCTTGTTTCCGATATTCTTTACTGTCTGTTATTGTGCTACCATCAGAAGAAGTGTCATACACATCAAATGTTGTTTCATAACCTGAAACAAAAACACTGTTGGTCCGCTTGCTATTTTCTTTTGCCTTTTCTTCTTTTTCTTGGGAAGTCTTTGTGATGTACCTTTTATAGTATTCCTGATTCTCTTCTCTAGGCTTTGCATCAAAATTTATTTGATTGCTGTACGGAAACAGATAATGTCTATCCCTAGGACCTTGCTTACGGTACATACTTGAATCATGACTAGTATCCGTAGCGTATCCACTGTTAACAACAGTTTGCGTTTTTGCAAACGATTTTGATTGTGGTTGGAGATTTTGTGAACTTATATATACATCTGGGGCAGGGTTCTTACTGGATTTTTGTGAGTCACTGTTGTAGCTTCTGGTCACCTGATCATTCCAAATCTCTGAGTACCTTCTTTCTGGTATTTGATGCATTTTGTTATCTTTATCTACCTTGGCATACATTGCGTAAGCTGCAGCATCACTTTTTGTTCTTTTGGGTCTGTTCTGAATGCGAGGGATGTCAAACCTGTGATAGTGTTCATCATCCATTAAAAGTCTGTTGTACATGCCACGATCATCTATGCTGTTTCTTGTTTCTTTACGAAATTCTCTGCAATGATTCAAGTAGCATAGTTAATATAAAACATAATTTGCATTGTTAGAAAATAAATGCGAGTGCTGTGTAGCAAGTGAGAGAAGAATCCAATTGGTGACATTAAACTTTTTACACTGCATAAGTGCAGAGTTTTATCTTCTTTGACTTTCATGTTGTTTTTTTATATCCAGCCAAGACTCAAATTCTACTTCAATAAATCTAATGGGTACATATTATAAATACTACATGTTTAGGTCGTACATATAGTGTCTTTTAATTAACTTTACCTGGCCAGTGGAGATTTCGTTACATCTTCGTAGTGGTTATGTGGGTCAAGGTTATCAGGTGCATTGCGGTTGACATAAGCTCTACGCATGGACCACTCGTGCGTGGATTGCATATGTTCCTCACCAACATCGTCATGGTCTCTCCTCAGGCTTCTTTCGTTGCGCACTTGCAATCGCTGACTATCTTGTTCCAGTGGTCTCATTGGAAGTCCTGAAATAGCAAATAGTAGTGAATAGTAATGTGTTCTGAACTTCAGCTGAAGAACATTCATTTTCTTAAGGGCACTTTTGTCGCAGTTATAGCCAATATGACGGAATATATGTTACATAGACAACATTAATTTATACAAATTAATTGGTCTGCAAAAGCAGATTATTACAAGTGAAGTTTAGGTGTCGCAAGTAAGTTATAAGCTAAATGTCAGGCCTAGTTGTTATTGTCCCGCTAAGCCAAAATCAAATGTGGTTTGTATTCACGCGTAGTGCTCCCCAACTCCAAGTCAAGTATTCGTCGAAACTGAAATCTAGTTCTGACAATTTCTCACAAAATTCATTGTGTAATGTCTCCAACAATGCACCAGTTATCGTCTTTACCAGGGTTTTAGCATTCATTTTTTTCAATTGCATGTTTCGTTTTCTTTATAACTAGTACACTTTCATCATTTTTTCAATTCCCTTTCCATTTAGTTTTAATTTAGGTGAATTGAACGGGAACATGCTCTTGAAAGTAACAGTTACGGAGAAGATTTTCTGTTATACCCGGTACCTTTTTAGTTGTTAGCATTGTGTTAGACATGAAAAAATTTGTTTTTTCAGCAGTTCGCATACCTACACTTCACCTGGCCTTAATTATTTATTTAAACTCGGTTAGCGCCCGGCAAAGAGGATCTTTTTGTTGCTTTTTGTCCACCAATGGAAATGGATTCACTTAGCAAAACTGCAGGATATTAAAGATGGCATTATTAAATGCCGCACGCGTCTCAGTAGTAGCTTTGTCTCGCGTGAGTATATGCTACTAAAAGAAAACTTGATACAGAACATTTTTCGCTTTAATACAGCAACGCTCATTCTGCTGTACTAGAAAAAAACTTTTGAAGCAACGATTACACCCATTAAACAACCAAGTTCGTGAAATATAAAACAGCGCCCTTGAGCTTTGGAGCGAGATCATCCCGGTTTTTAAGCAATCGGCCTTCAAAATAACTACTGCTGTCTTGCAGGTTTTCTTTGTAACTTATATAATATGTGCCTTTTGTGCAGTGCCCACGTTATTTTGAAATAACTAATGTGGTGATGCTACTGCCTGTTCGTGCATGTGAAAAAACCAATAGCTCACGCCTACTAACAACAAAAATGTTAAAGACTGACTTTTTTAAACAAATTAGTTTTATAGTATTTGCCTAGAGATGACTTTTGTTACAATAGTGTTTTAGATTGTACACACTGACTTGTTAGTTTATGCTTGCTTTCAGAACTCGCCTTTGAAAGCACGGTTCATTCGCTTTCACATTTACGTAATTATGTATTTGTGATTCATTTGTTACAGTGAAATAAAACCACGTCAGAGACTAGTAACAGTGGCAATGACATCGACGACAATAACGACAAAACTGAAAAATCACAAGAAGTGTGAAATGTTTTTATAGGGATAGCTATCGATTTACGGGCGGGGCCATTTCTGACACTGAAATAATACAGCAAAATTGTGAACACACAATAATAAACGATACAAGCATTTATAAGCTATTAACAAGTGAGCTATAGAGTATGGAATAACAACAAGTAAAGCTTTCAATTTTGTGTCTTTTATGATTAATCTTGCTTAATCTACTCTGGACAGCGTACTGATGTTTAAAATTTGACTTTTATCCCGTCTGGAATTTTTGCATTTGTTAACAAAAATGTCGAAAACGTCGATTTTGCAAAGTCAATAAGTCTAAAGCAGCATTACGATACATTGCTATAGGTTGAATACGCAAACGAATGCTAGACCAGTTTACTTACAAACATTGGAATTCTTGTAAATTCTTGGAATTTTTTAAATTCCTTTGCATGCTTTTGCCGTGTTGTCGTGTATAGACTCAAGTGAGTTCATAATGATGCGGTGAATAGTATTACTAAGAAATCTTAATAACTATACTAACTTATACACTAGTATATAAAGTTTTACAGTTGACCTACTGATACCCTTCAAAAATAACCTTGCTAAACGTCATGGGCGATAGAGATTTCTAAACATCTTTTAGGTGTGTAAAGAAAGTGAAGTATGCTATGATCAAAAACGAGGTTTGCATCAAGAGACTCAAGATAGGTCGCGAACTTCAACCATCCCACAGTCTTCTACCATATAGATAAGGAATTTCCATAGACCCCAAAAGGACACGCTTTCTTTGCATGCTCACTTTGAAGTGAGAGGGGTAAGCCTAATCTTAATTACTGCTACAGTGACTAGATTTTTACAATACGTTGTACATTAAAAAGCAAGTTGATTTGATCCTGCCGAGTCATACATTATATTTCTAGAATGAAAGTCGACTTATTGACACCACTTTGCAATGAGAGAATTCCAGAATGCTAGTTAATCAAGCAAACAGCACAACTCTATCTTAGTCTGAAGAGTAAACTGTTGGGTGAAAGTCTTTATGACAAACAGCGAAATGTAAGTAAGCAAAATGAACACGATTTGAAGCCACTTTGCCAAGTGAAAGTAAACAAATTATTTGTAAGGCTGATTGTTTTTTATTCGGGTCAGCGATAAACAGTTTTTATTTATAGGCATTAGTGAATAGATTCAGCACAGAAACTGTCTATTAAAGACCTTCTTATCACAAACAGCTCTTTCTATTAATTTAATTTGAACTTGGTCATTATAAACTGCGCTGCTTTAAAGTCCCCATCCTGTTTGTATTTAGGCCTATATTTGAATTCGTGTACTAATTAATAACTTATTACTCTTCTTATTTTCTAATAGGAAGATGATTTATTCGTACATAGTGAGCAGTAGTCACGACTGTATAGACCTTAAGCGCTCGCATATAGTGAAAGTTTCGGAACTTCATTATGACTGTTTGTTTACATGAAAATATATTGAAGGACTTTCAGGAAATCTGCGCGGATTTTCCTAGTTGCAAGTTTCAAAATGGCAGTGATTATGCAGGGTTTTTTGCTGTGAGATTTGACTCTGAGACTAACAGTTCCAAAAGCCGAGATTCGATAACAATTAGTTGGCTTACATGGGTTTCAGCTCACATTTTTATTAACGTTAAAGCGTCTAATTTAGCTTTCACGCGATCTTAAGTGCATTTTAGCCCTAGGTAAGCGTTTAGTATTATTCGTACGATAAGTGTTAAAATGCCCGAGGAGTGTCGAGACAGTTTTCAATGTGAAGTATACAAAAGTGGGACATGCTTCTCTGCGGATGAATACTGTAAAATGTTTGTTATATATAATGCATAGATGCGCGTTGCGATGCGCAATTAATGCTATTTTTGTAAGTTTAATACATCTTATACTAATATTTTTCTATAAATTATCTATAGACATAATAGGTATACTAATTAAGATCATCAGTACCCCAACCTGATCACGTATTTATTATACGTTTTTTATACCTACATTATATATATTTAGTCATTATAACCAGTCATTATAACCAGCGTTGCGCGCTGTCTTCCCAGTTTCTTCACATAGCTTCACATTCGATTTTGTTAAAATAAAGGAGACTGTCAAGATTTTTATCAAGGGCTATGCCATTTGCTTTCGTTTACAGCAATAAAAAGATCACGACTTTTGATAATATGGATCGACTTTCAACTTGGCCCTAAACTTAAACTGAACATTTTTCCCACAAAAGTATTTTCGGGTTATCGTACGATTTTTTTCAAAACTAGTTACTGAAACCAATATTAACTGATGTTCGCGGATTTGCGAAAGACTTTCCCAGCCTGCGGTACTTCTGTTATATCTTTGTAATATTTTGCGGCATTTTTCAAAATTGATTACACATGTTGTATTGTGAAAAAAACATAATATATACTTGGGCGAGCAATGTACGCAATTCAAGAGGCCTACAATACTATGCATATATTAATATCGCCTATAATGTTTTTAAATTATTATGTTTTTACAGAAAACAGGAAAACGACACACGCAAAAATAATCCTTCATAATGATGGTTACGATTTCTAGATGAATGCGAACAACACTGATCAAAAAGTTATCTACAGTACGTTGACATTTTGCTTTTTGGCAACCAAAACAGTGGAAAATTGCTTGTCACTGGGAACAATTTCTCCGATTATTAGACGGAACAGCAAAATTGCCTTTAGGTTTTTATGTCAGTTTCTGGTAAATTAAACTGACGTTGAACAAGGAATTGCATGATCTAATAGGTAAATGAACCTGCATGTATTCGAAGATTTTGGTTTGTTTGTTTGTTCGTTTATCCGCGTTTCACGTAAAGTTTTTTTACAATGTGTTTTATAAATTTTCCGTAAAAACTGCAAGCATCACGCTCTAATCCAGTGTTTTGTGTTTTACAAGCGGGGCAAACAAGACTTTAATTTATGCTTACGCCTGCGGTGAATTAATTAAACGCCCGGTATTAAGTTGACCGGTTTTTATTGTCATTAGTCTATTGTGCAGTGTAAGAGCGCCCATTAATTACTCTGAGACAGTTGATTCTACGCAATGCAGGGCGTACCCGGAAACGTCAGAAATTGGCCAAATTCAAAAGCAGAATACAGATATAATCCATTTTCTTATCTTTCAATAGCTTTAAACGGTTAAAAATAAAAATGTGGTAAAAGTTGGAAGAAAACTAATGATTTTGTAAAAATAGTTTACCTAATTTGTTAGCAATTAGTCATGTTAGTCATGTTTCGCTAAAACACAAGATTGATGTGTGCAGTACTGTACTATCTTCGTACTGTAAACGAACAGCTACTAAATCATTACTGTTGGATTTTTTCTATCCATTTTGGAGTTTGGAGAACATTTTAAAAATGGCCTAGTTTGCAATATGTTTATATTTGAGCAATAATGATTGTTGTGCCTCTCTAAAGTGGGTCACTTAGTCTCCATGAGTAAACTTTTCTTACGTGTAAATAAAAAGACTTGAGTAGGTTTGTATCCATTCAAAACATATTTTGCTATATAGAGTTAATCACATATTGCTATACTAACGTTTTAACAGCGCACAGCAAATATTATTTTTAGTTTTCATAACCTGTAAAATGTGAAACGCATATTTTGACTGTTGAATGTTAAGCTTTCACATCTGCCAAAGAGGCTACACCAGAAACACAAGTAGCTCTTTTTCAAACTTATACCTCAAGAAGAGGTATAGCGAAACTGGTAAATTTCAAATGGTTATTTATGAACCAGTTTCCTTTATTTTCCGTGAAAAGATGCACACCTATGTAGAAAATTTGGCGTTGAACGCCTCGGTGAATGGGTGCAGTTGAATGGTATTTTACTGTGATAGCGACCTACAACGCGTCACAAAAAATCAGCTCAAATTCAAAAATGTATATGAGATGCAAAATACATATGTATCACTGCCATAACTCTTTCCCAGCAAAAACAATTACAGTAATTGATTATAGTAATATTTTTTCTAGAGCTTTACGCACTCATACGATTACGCAATGGAAAAGTAACCGCAGCACAAAATTTCAGTGATTGTTAGACAATATTACACAGTTTAGGAAAATTCCATGACGTAGTTATCAAACGTATGCCTGCGGCTAGTTCATTGCAGTTTTGTGAAGCGTTTGGTACATATAGAATCAAAGAGTAGATACCTGTAATGATACCTGCATCTCGACTGTAATAATGCCGCGACGGAAAAACGAAGGTATACATCTTGGCACAATAACATCAAAGGTACAGAGTTGACTTTTCGAAATCAAATTGTTACAAAGCGATAAAGTGGCTTGGGGCCTCATAACTCATTGACCGTGTCTTAGAGTTTGACACACATTAATGTAATGTGACTACAATGTAGAATGCAATGTATATGTAGTGTGACATATATTAAAATGTTACGCGATCAACCTAAACAGAACAACGTTTAGTTCAAATTATTTTTACAATGTACTAATTAATAATTATTTCACTGACCTCCAACGTAACGCTGATTTATTATTTCGGCATCCTTAATTAGGCCTAAATGGAGATTTCAGAGTTCAAGAACATCTTAAGCACTACATGTACGTATAGGGCCTACGTATGCAGGACGACAGTTGTGTAGATAGAGTAGGATCTTTTGATCCATGTGAGAACTGTACCGAAAGCAAATTTAGGAAAATGAAGTATGCAGGCCCAATAATTTGCATGTAGAATGTTGTGCGTTTAGTGAAAGATTCTGAGCGCAGCTTTTGCCAGAGTGTCTGTTTTTTAGTATCTTCAATATCGTTATGTTGATTCCCTTATTCTGTATCACTGTTTCAAAAAAAAAACTATAACGGCACACGTCTTTTATCCAATCCCCCAGGCAGAAAACACAAATCGGAAATGAAAGTGAAACAGCAAAAGTTTACGAGATGTTTGTTGACTGTCTTTAAAAATATCAGTAATTCTTATGCAAATACAACTAAAAATTACTTGTGCTGTTTTCTGTTTGGAGGCTAAATGAAAAACTAATAAAACACAGGAAAAAGGCCTAGTAACATAACGTTAACGACCGTTTGTTCTACGTCCACATTAGGCAACATCGCAAAATGATTTCAAACAAATGTCTTTTCTATTAAATTACTTAAAAATTTGATAACGTTGACATTAAGTTAATTTAGTAAGTCTTACCTGTCAATTTTGTGTAAACAGCGCTTCAGTGTTCGGTTATTTTGGCAGTTGTTTGTCGAATTCTATAAAAATATAGTATTATGACCACTCGACAGCTGCACTAAAGGGGAAAAATCTTTTCCGGCAGTAAGCAATTATCAATAGTATCGATCGTAAAACAAAACAAAATTCGCTTCGAAGTTTATTTCATTATAGCAAGGAAAAGAACGAATGGTCATGAAACCCTGGCAGCTTGTAATTGAATGATGTTTCGCAGGTGTAATAATGACTCATGTTCTACCTGTGTGCACTAGCAAACCCGTCCCGGCTGACGAGCGGTCCACCCATGCTAAAATCTATGCCCACGGGCTTTGAACATTAAATTTTCACTCTGTGCCTAGCGTTCGCTGTTAACCAGTAGCATACACTAAGAGTTTTGCAAGATGCAATAATAAAGCCTCACTTACTGAGGACACAGCAAGATAATTTACTTGCCCGTAGGTGTACAAGGGTCCACCTTGACTTTGAATCCACGCATTAGGAACTAGTGAGTTCTGTACAACTCACTTCATTAGAAGAATAGCATTGACATAGCTGTACAGATTGCAGAAGAAAAATGCGTTTAAACCCAGTAAACTAAATCACAAGTTAACTCTTTCAGATGAGTCTCTTAACTGACGACGAACGTCACTAATTCCAATTTCTCCTTTGTGAAAATGTTTTCCAAGCGCTATGTTCCACTTATCTACTCAGCGAAACTAAACGCTTCTTGGACTTCGGCATTATAACTTGTCACTTTTGATTCGCCGAAACCGGTTACAGCATCCCCGCGAATGTTGACAAAAATGCTGAGTTTTCCCGAAAAATGGAAGTTAGAACTAATGCTTTGTTACACGAAGAAAAATCCCTGAAGGGCCTAATTAAAAGAACCAGTAATTTCGTCAACGTATTTCTACGCAGCAGGAAAGCGAGCCGGAATTAGCTGTTACTTGGGTGCATTAAAAAATTATTAGCCCGGTGAAATATTTAGTTGTGTCACAACCCTGGTTATGATGTTTTGAGTTCTGTTCCAATTTCGTAAAAGCTCAATAAGGGGTTTGGGCAGTTAAAATTAGACAGCTATTGACGTGGAATTAGCGATTTACTTTTAAAAAGCTTCATTTAAAGTCGCTTTTGTAAAAAGAAACAAACGGTTATCTGTTAGTTTATATTTTCAAATTAGGTGAACATTATATCGTGGTATTTATCTCGCCGTACGTATAATCATATCTCAATAATTATGATTTATTTCACGCAAAAAGTCTCAGAAAGGGCCTAGAAAACGGTCTAGGAGCCTGGTTTATCAAGGATATCCTAATAAGACGAGCCATTGAACGATTATTTACAATTTTTTTGTCCAGATTATCATTAATAATGGTACAAACCCACATTTATCACGGTGCTTGTACCACCATGAGCCATTGAAGGTTTATTGTAAAGAATACAAACAAGGAAAACGTGTTTTCCGGGCGTTGGGCGCGGGCCTATACTTTCTTGCCAGCTTTTTTTGTCAATCTCATCCAAAACGAGTTGTCATATTGAAATGAAGAAACTGTAGCAGCAAAACAGCGGTGGTAAATGCGACGGGGGTGTTTACAATAATAGCGCTTTCAGCACACAAAATGCTAGCACGCAAACATTGTATCGCTTGCCTTGCTTTTCGTTTGCTGTTTCTTGCAGTCCTGGGTCTCTGTTCTAACTGACAGTTCCTTTTCACTCTCATTCTTTAAAGTAGCTAACAAAAGTATTTATTATGTAGAGAGAGCGCTGGGTAAGGCCACAAAGTGACTTTTGTTAAGGTCGCCCAGTATCTCGGTAAAATCTGTTTTGCCGCGGGTCATTAATGCTTTCTTCTGTTTCATAACTTGAAATATTTCTTTCTCTGTCCGGTTTTTGGATTATAAATAACGCGTCTGATGCAAAGAATATGCTGCCAATAATAATAATTTTCTATCTGCATAGACATTCTAAACCGAGCCAACGTTCTGTACCCCTGAATCCAGAATTCCCGATGACGATAGAACGTAATCATTCTCACTGTAGTGATCTTCACTTAACAAAGAGCTGGCACAAATTTCGCTTCTTTCCGGGAATACGCGAAATTTGTACCAGCTCATTCGTGCGCTGGTACATAAAATGCACATTCTCCAACTACTATCGCTAGACTACCGCACCTAATAGATCGCCCACATGACCGGTGCTTAAAGTGCGCCGGGTCTTGTCCGGGTCGCAGACCCAGAACCTAAAATTATAGACCCTGGACCTAAAGAAAAAATGTAATTTCTCGCTGAGTCGCGCGTTTAGATTTCTAAACCATTTAATAAGCTATAAGCCTATCCATAGCATAAAAACTTGTGAGGCGTAAAACCTTCTTCTGGCAGTATTACTAAAAACTTTGTCTGTTATTGAACTGCACACTGTAAAGTCGAAAAACGAAATAAAGAGTTACTTAAAAACGCACCCCAACAGTTATGGCACTACGCATTATTTTCGTCTCTGTGCTGTCACATCACAACAGTTCGAAGATAGGTGAGTGTTTTTTGCACGAAAAGGACGCAGGCACAACTCATCACTGGATTTTTCCGTTACTGACAGAATACATAATTATACAAATTATCATAATGTAATTATGACTGAAAGTACTGTCAACTTACCATATTTACTCAAAACGGTTTCTTAATTACAAGTGTGTAAGCAATGAGTGAACTTGTGGTGAAAATGATTAGGGCGTATTTACCAATGACTAACCAGGTAGACTAGGGTGCCAAATAATGGCTTAATGTTAAAAAATTCTATTCTCCTCTATACTCAGAAAATGGGTATCCTTTCATATTCATATAAAGCGTGTATTTTATAACACATCACAGGCAGTTGCTGTCTGCAAGTTCTTATAAACGCCATTATAACGTTTATAACAAACAAATATGATTATTCTTATATAAAAGGTCCTGCACCACAAACAGTTATGTAGCTTCCTTAGATATAAACCCGTACAAATATATGTAATTAACAAGAACAACAAGAGTATTTAAGTAGTAGTACTACTAATATACCACAATAATTGTTTATTTGCCTTCATATTTATATAAACAATCTCAAATTCACAATACAAGTGTGCAGGATTGAACTGTCAGGTGAGAGCGTTATAATTTTTTGATACATTTTTCTGAAAATGATGAGAAAAGCAGATAGATTGTGAATTAAAAGAAGGAAATGTATGAGTTTTTAAACGAAAATGATTTTGTATTTGTGAATATGATGAAATATGTGATGTACTTGACAGCTAGTGATATTGTTGTATGACTCACAAGAAAGGGATTGGTCACAAAAGGGAATGATATTAATTATGTCATTGATTTAATGATTCAAAGGACCTAAATTCAAAGGACTAGTTCGACAGTGGTTAAATCAACAGAGAAAGTATTGTTTTTGAATAAAGATCTAAGTTTTCTATCCTTAAAGTGAAAAATAATTGAAATACTGCTTACTGAAGTGCTCTATTTTCATTAACTTTCCGAAATTTGATTGTCTTAAAATGACTAAAAACCAGGAAAATTAATTGGTTTCCAGGGCTCGGCCCCAGATCGCGCTGGAGGAGCTTACTGTACTCCACCAGACCCAATACCTGTTTTTATTGTGTTCGCTATGAGACCCATTACCTAAAACACATGCACTTTGAGCACTGCTGACTTAACATGCATTTTCTGCATACACGTGAAAATGCACCATTATATCAAATCCTGTGTCAACACAGTTGCGTCGCATTTCGTGATACATTGTACAAAATAATTGATCCATAGAATAAGATGTTTATGGTTTTGACAACATTTTTAATAAGACTATGGAAGTTTTGCGCCTTTATAGACGCCAGGTAGTAATTTATCCAAAAAGGGGAATGTTAGGAATGAGTAAATTATGAATTGCTAACGTAAAGGAATGCCGGATCAATTTATTTTCGCAGTTTCTAGGTCTTCTGTGTTTGCTTTTCTACTTTTGTTTACCAAAAACGACTTCTAGGAAAATAGCCAAAAAGCTGCTAACTACAAGAACTATAAGCTTGTATGCACTTTTTTCGCAATTCACGCATCTACATAGACATTTTCAGATAAAAATGCTATAATATACTTTTGAGTTATACTAACTAATTTGAGTAAATGCGACCAATTACCAACCTCCGTAAGTCATCGTGATAAAATAACGCTTTGTAGGTGTGAACAAGCGATCCATTGCTAATTTATAATGGAAGTAAATATTGACCATGCGAGGATCTGTTCATCCTGAGGAGAGAGGTCAAGGGAGGACACATATCAAACAAACATTAGTTTTTTACGGGCGGGTTCTATAATGTTTGCCTGTCTGTGAAATGTTTGAATTCTGCTGGCAGCTGTCTTGTACAAAGCTCATGGAACGCTTTAGTTACCATTTCTAATAGGTGCGCCCTTCATTGACTGATAAACTTAAGATCCTGCTGTGTATTAAAAATTTATTAGTTTTTTTACTTGTTGTTAAGACTAAACATCGATGACCTAGCTACAAATTAGAAAATGTTACGCTTTTTAGATCTTTTGTTGACCAGAATGTACATACAAAGCATCTTTTCTTGTGGCCAATGTAATATAACCTTTTTTTCATAACAGGAAACCAATTAACTGTACAAATATATCAGTAACATACAATTACTGAACAGTATTTATGCATATAGGTTAAAATTTACGTTAAAGAAAACATAATGGAGAAAATGCATCGCACACATTGTCATTTCACATGAACTGGTTCATCATTTATGATTAAATTCTTTTCAACGATGCCTATAAGTTGCTTGTACTAACATGATAATGCATTATCAAATTCAGAAATACATTTTGTAAGACAATACAAGTCATTGAGTTACCTTTACAGTGCCAGAATACATTCTTGGAATTATGTATGTCAAATTATTAATATCAATAAAATGACATAAAAGATCATCGTCTAGCTGCAAATTTATAACTTTACTTACATTTGTACTTTTTTTATTTTTGTTGTTCTTATTTGCTTTACATTTATATCCGATTGCTTGAGTGTGGCTATAAGTACATGTTAGCGCACAACGCAGAGCATGATATGAGTATTGCAATTAATTTATAGTGAAATATAGAACCTATCTAACAGTCAATATTTATGATCCAGTCAATTTTGAAGATTACTGGTTAATGAAGGTATACCTACATGTACTGAATAGTTAAAATTAATTTTAGTTAAAAGAAAGCAAATATGAAAATATCTGGGGCTGAGCTATATTTGAACCAGAAATTTTTAGATTACGTGCAATGATGTATAGCCAGTATACCACAAAGCCTCTTCAGTTATTTGTAGGGTCTTAATTCAATTTTAACAGCTCACCAACCATTCTAACACTTGTATAAGTAATTAAATAAAAGTTAAGTAACAGTTTAGTAAACATAAAAATTCATAAAATTAAATGAATAGCACACGTGAGTTTCTATTATATCTCAAAATAGGACAATGCATTGCACATTTGTAACATCAGATCTCAAAAAAATATTTTTTCTTTTTTAATATATGATTCAAATTATAACTCCTAAACAGCATATGTATTCAAGTACACAATACACAAATTGTCCTTGGTCAGTGAAAATTTTTAGAATCTAGCAAATTACAGTACCAAATTAGCTTTTTTATTAAAAGGAAAAGATGTAGCTATAATTAAAAAGGTAAGTGTGTTTTTTCAGCATTTTGAAAGTCAACAATAATGCTATATTGTGCTGGTAAATAAATTTGAATATTATAGTAAACGTAAATGGGCAGTTATAAACAAACAAAATACTCTAAGTAATCAAATAACAAACTTAACTAATCAAGCTAGCCATGTACATTAAAACCATTTAAAGTAACAAAAACAATTATTTATTAGAAGTGGCAAAATACTAATCTAAAGATACCAGTTTAAAACAAGAAAAAATGTCACGATGATGTCATAAACATATTGGATTGTAGCTTAGCAGAGTGTTGTCTTTCACAATCAACCAGCAACAAAAAATTTAGTACTGATATTATCTTGAAATATTTTACATGGGTGATAAAACAAGTTTTAAGAAAATGTACAATTTAATCAACATAATATTTACTGTAGAAAGCCGTGAAAACACAAACCTTAGAAGCACTTTTAAAACAGCAATGCTAATTTTATAATATTCTTGATTTTTACAGCTTTATTACACAACAGTGCACAGGGTTTACAACAGCATTAGTTTTTAAAAGAAAACGAAAACTGTATTTTTATAAGTTAAAAGGCTAAAAGTTTTCTCAAGATAAAATATCACAGGTAATACAATCACACAAATCAAAAGAGATTATAGCGACACCTGTTGAAAGAAATTCAAATTTCCGTTTTAACTTGCATATAATTGGGGTTGATGAGGGGTGCACTGTGGCTAAAGCTGAGGTACTACTGTAAAAAAAGCCAAAATAAGCAAGCAGAAATTCGGGTGATATATATATATATATAAGAAAATGGTTTCGTTGCATAATAATGTTATCTTTAACACAGAATTACATTTGTCATATAGACAAAACATAAGAAACAGCGTGGCATTTTCTGGAATCCCAAAAATTATCACTGCATTCTGTGTTAAAGATAATATTATTATGTATTAAAACAATGAAACCATTTTCTTATTACAAAATAAGCATTATCATGCAGTTTGTGAAATATAGTTTAATTGATGTTATGTTGTGCAAATACAATCTAAAAGTTTTAGTAAACTAGCAATAATGTTAAAGGTAACATTTTACAGACTTTTTTGCCCTTTTTGACCATTTTTCCCAAAAGACAAATAATGGAAAGAACATGAAAAACAAAATCATTTAGGCAGTTAGCTTACTATGTACAACATTTAAAATCCAAGTAAAATATAACTATATAATAAACATGTGATTATATGTATGATTTGTTCCAAAATATAATTTTACACAATACAACAATAATGCAGCAAGCTAACTTGCTAGGCTTATATATGTGCAAATGAACATTATGAGGTAATCACATTGAAACTAAGAATTTAAAAAATAAAAATATTTGCCAGTGCACATATCATTAGAAAACTTGCTGCCCACTGAATTTGCATAGAGTCTAGCCGATAAATAACAATGCACAGTCCTGCTGCACTTAGCACAGACATTAATGTAATGCTTTTTGCAGATTTATTTTAATCCTGATAGTACACTCTAATGACAATATCTTATTTCAGTCAGCTGTTTTGACACTTTCATCTGTATTTTGTCATATAACCATTTATTCTTGCAAAAACACAATATATTAGACAGAACAGAATTTTATCAGACTGTTTTCGCATGTTATGAATTTTTGGTTTTGGTTCTCAATTTCCGAATCACAATTTCAATCACTATTTAGCAGCACCTATTCCGAATTTTCAATGTTAAGCAGTTCCTATGCCTCTCAGCAGCTCAAGGGTCCAACTTACCAGCATAATGGTGGAACTGAGTGCAGCATAATACAATATTTATATGGCTCATTTTAATACCATTTGTTATAACATCTAATAATTTTTTTAACTTTTCAGACATTGATTTCCGATCACAATTTCAATCACAGTGTAGCAGCACCTAACAGAATTAACTATCTGATTACCACAACTTTCGCAGTGGCCGAGTGTTTAATTTTGGGTTTCTTGGTGCACTAAAGAATTGTACAGGATAAGTTGAATATACTTCACCAAAGCATAAAGAGAATTTTGGGTTGCACTAGCTATTTTTATGGCGCCATTTCTTCTTACCAGAGTATAAGCTTTCTTCTTAACTAATTTTGAAGATTTCAGTGGAAAAAAACGTTATTTCCAGTTCCACAGTAACAAGACTGAATAAGAATCATAAAAATAAACAAACTAATATGAAAACACAGTGTATATATATATATATGCATCACAGTAATGCTAAAGAAAAAATTGCCCAACTGCTTCAATAAGCTAATGCCATTAAGCAGTAGATTACAATTTACGACATTTATTGCAAGCAAGTTGGGCGTTATCATACACTTTGACATAGGAATCTAGACTAGTCGTTCTGAAGTATTTGGTGGCTTCATAAATCTATGCTTTCAGGTATGCCACTTGTATATCGGTCTACGTCTGAAACATAATACCAAAACAAAGACAATTTGTTATAATATTATCATTTGAGGTTATGTGAAATATGTGGAAATATTACAAGTCTTACAGCAGTTTCATCGTAAGAAATCAATTTAAAAAAAATTAATATTGAATCTTCACACCCAATCACCCGCGATTAATAATATTCTAAATGATGAAACCAAAAATATCTGCTAATTCGTGTTCACATATATTTAATAATACAGTAACAATGTAATGGACTTTTATCCCCTAATTAACGCTTTTTCATAACACACAAAACTTTACGACATAACTTTATAAAAAACTTACTTTATTATAAATTCTGCAAAACCTATCTGCGATGGTTATTTTGCAACAGATTACTAAATATTACTAATGAGGTTGCAAACTTACGTGTAGGCAGTCTGTCTTTACTGCTACACATCTCAGGATTCACACTGCTTCCATGCTTCATGAGGTTTGATGGTGTGGTGGATGCTATCACATCTATAAGCTCTTCATCTAATAAGTCTGTTTGCAATTGTGCAAAGTTGACAAAAACCTGAATAAAGACATAAGTGCATGTTAGCCTGGACGAAACCATGTTACAGTAAAATCTGAAGGAGAAATAATTTTTATACGTTTAAGAGCTTGCATTAATCTTTAACTGCTTAGGAGATGTTAAAAAGATGAGATACATTGTAACTGATCAGAATGTCAATATGCAAAGGTTAGATTTTTCACTATCTTGTTAGATTAAGCCTCTTTTATTGGACTGATCTTGAGCCATGTCTTGATACACTGTGGGCCATGATTCCCCACTGACAGATCTTTAGTAGCTTCTAGCATAAATTTCTAACTCTGGAAAGCCAGCATGCCTCTGTGATGTAGTGCTTAGTAAAGCAGAAGGCCTGGGTGCAAGTCACAGTGGAGATGGAAAAATTGTTCAAACTTTCAAATTTAGTATAGTTATTGCACATTTATTATATTGTCATACTGTAACCCAGTATTTGGAAAAAATGTGAGCATAAACAGTTCTGGCAAGGTTATGATAAATTATAACACTATTTATGACTACAGCATCATTAAATAGCACTAATCCATAGGCTAAAGCATAACACCATTTAAAATAATAACTCATTTTATAATATGGATACTTATGCAAAATAGTACTTAAGTACTGAGACTGAAAAATACCTGATCTAATGTTGTCTGACTAACAGAATAGTCTTCTATTGAATACTGTCTACGAGCAGACTCCATGGTACGGAACAAAACAGACAAAGCCAGCTGTTGAGAAGGCAGTTGATATTGCAGCTGATTATGATGTTGTTCCTAAACCAAAAACAAGAAAATTAATAAAAATAAGTAAATAAGATTTGCTAATAATTGTCACTTATCAATGAGTTTGCCTAGTTTTCCTTTCCAATGTTGTAAAGATTTCCAATTTTTTTAGATCTGTTAGTGTGGTAAGCAATAACAATATGAAATTTTACATCAAAACAAACTGGAGAGACTTTTAAGGTTAACTTGTTTATTCTAAACTAAAGATATTTACATGATGAGCAAGTAATTATTTAGGACTTTAGCAAGTTACTAAAGTTACACCGACCTACATATAACATGTAACATCTTTGTTATAACATATACAAAATTCATACTAGAAGCAGTTTTTTACAAAACACCTTAAAACAAAAAAATCATTATTTGAATTATGTTATTACTAGCAGCGAAGTAAAAATTAAGCAGTAGTAAAGTAAGATGCAAGCAGCAATCATTAACAAAGTAAAATTAAAGTAGTAGCGAAGTAAGTTGACAAAAATAATCAATGCAGCAAAAACATAAAAGTAACAAAACAGACGCGAAAATCAGTGAATCATGAAGTAAATATTAAGCAGTAATTTTTTAAGGTAGAATTTCTAATTTATAATTAGGGTTGGTGGATTATTCTTACTTTTAAAATTGCACCAGGAAAGCTTGTTACTACAAAATGCATCACTGGTCCAAGATCAGGCCAGTCACCAGATACCCTTATGATCAACGTATATCCTTCACCAAACCTGAAATTAATAAAAAATATATAATGTAGGCGCAAAATGCAACAAGGTTTGAAAATGCAAATTAAAATGAAACTCTGTCAAATAGATTGCTTGAAAAACGACAAATAACTAAATGAAATATTTGAATAATTAAACTGTCAACTTTGTCAAGTAACTGAGCAGTACCTTCTACATAATTTGCAAGGAGTCATATAAAATATCTGCAAAATAACAATTTACAGAAAACACTTGCAAACTCAGGCAGTTTGATCACTTTTCAACATTTTTGTAAGAACTTATCCTTACATGCTAACACTATTGGTAATCTATCATTTTACATTACCTCACCACAAATTTAATCAGTCAACTTGGCAAATGGAGTCTTATACCTTATAGGTATACTAACGTATTCGAAATTTTATTTAAAGCCAGCAATTCAGTCGATTAAGTTTTGACTTGTCGAATATTCTATTAATCAAGATACTAGTCTACCAGGCTACTCGCATATAGCTGATTGGGACTTGACAACGATATTTTCCATAAATTGGTGGCTAGTGGTCAAGAAATTCAGTATTTTAAGACCTAGTTTACTAGAATTGAAACTGTCAGGTGAGCTGCTGCCAAAGATCCAGACCAGAAGTGTGAATATATGAAAACCCGATTCTTCAGAATACAGATTATGGGAATTGTTCATTGCCTCAATACGTTGGCTAACTCAGGAAAACCGATTTAAGTGATAAAGAGCTAAACACATGACAAAAAAACATAAAATATATTGTTATAACATACAAAACTAATAATATGATTATGCACTCGAATGCAGCATAACATTACATAAGTGTACAAGTCACCCAAAAATTTAGGATGCGAAGGATGTTGCAGGTTCTCTTACTTTTACACTGTTAACATCTTGAGACCTTCGGAAAGTGATATCACATGAGGTAAAGAAGTTATTTACTACCCAGCATACCTATTTTTGAGATGTTGCGTGCTCCCGAGACATTTGAAAGAACCATTTACCATGATGGCTAATCTTGTACAAAGAGCTTCACACTCTTCCATACTGAAACAGAAAGCTGATATAAAAAACTGTTTACTAAACTTTGTTTATAGTAATAGTTTCCATGTGCAAAGGTGAATGCTAACTGAGATATTTATGTTATTAAGACAAAATTAGATGTACGAAATTTGTAGCTATTATAAGGTTTATGTCAAGACTGTTCTATGGAACGACATTTCCGAAAACTATAAAAGTAGCAACAAGGTTCAGTAGCGTCTACAAAGTACTACATCAATACTGAAAAGTCTTACCTGTGTGAAGTTAAGATAACAGATCTGCCATCTTTTACAATAGACAGGATACAATTCCACAAAAATCTTCTTGATTTTGGATCCATGCCTGTGGTCGGTTCATCCTATAAGCACAAAGGAAGTATATTTTTACATAAATGTTAAAGTTTTTATGAAAATGAGCAATTTAATATTAATAATTTAAAATTAGCTTCCTACCAACCCTAATACTAGGTATTATGGCAAAATATAAAAATAACTAACTTATATAATATAAGTAATACTGAATCTTTGATAGCAAAAACACCAAATCAAAAGGTTTAAGTAGCTTTTAGTTATGAATTAGTCATAATTACAGGTAATTACGATTAAACATGACATTTGTAGTTATTCGCATTTGCAACTAAACCTATTACTCCAAGAATAGAGTTTGTTTCTAATGACAATGCTGAACTGAGCTAACAGGAGAAGTATTTTAAATCTGTGATGCAGCAGATTCTGACAAAGAAAGTAAAGCAAGTATCTTTCAAGAGTTGTACAGTAAATGTCAATAAACATAACTGCACAAAAAATAACTACATCAACAAATTTGAGTCGATAAACAGGAACACTGAACTGCTGATTTCTGAGTTTGTCAAATCAATAAAGTAAACCAAAACTGACCAACAAAAGTTAGTAATCTGAGTTCTTTAAGTTAAACTGATTACATTCAGGAAAGCGTAAGGGTTATAATAAGTGCATTAGTACCAGAAAAATAACTGGTGGATTTCCAATAAGAGCAATGGCCGTTGACAACTTTCTTTTATTTCCTCCAGAATAAGTTCCAGCGGGTTTAGATTCATACTCCTTTAATCCCAAGCGCCGTATGCCCCAATCAGCAACCTATAGTATCAGAAAAATTTCAGAGAAAAATTAATGAACTGAAAATATGTGCAATCTGAAATAAAGCTGAGCAAATTGTACTATTAAGCCATTGTCTATGGAAAATTAAAAAGATCTCAACATGACCATTAATACCTGCATACAGAAAATGCCTTGAAAGCATACACATATAATATAAAACCTATTTGCTATCTGCTTTGCTGTAGGATTTTATATTAACTGATCAGTGATTAAGTATTAATCAGTGATTAACTGAAAAGGTTCGTTCCATAAGTCTATCGTTGCTTAAAAATAGCAATACCTCTTTGACATGTGCTTCAGGAATTCCACGAAGACGAGCATAGAACTGCAAGTGTTCAGCTCCAGTTAACAAAGGACATAATGCATCAAACTGTGGACAGTAACCAAGATCTTGATGTACTTTTTCCAAATTTGATAAAATGCTAAAAACAAAAAGCATTTAACAGTTTTTGAAAAAACAGCTAAAAAATCCAGTGTGTACCAAAATTTTTTAAAGAAAAACATAACTATGGTAACTACTCACACTATCAATATAGAAATTACTGCACACATCAGCACATTCTGCAAGCAAAGTGCAAGTTTTTTCATAAAACATTTGTGCTTTCTTTCATAAAACATGTGTGCTTTCTCTATATACAATTACACTTTCCATGCACAAGATTAAGTTTTACCTAAAACCATTCAAGAAGGCATTTCCAGCATCAACAGCAATATCTCCAGTCAGCATTTTAAATGTAGTAGTTTTACCAGCTCCATTTACACCAAGAAGGCCAAAGCACTCGCCTTTAGGCACACCCACACACAATCTATCCACTGCTGTTAGTTTTCCTTTCTTAATCTTGAAAACCTGTTAGACGCAATTAATTTTTAATTAAAAAACATAATAGTTGCTCAGAATTAAGGTGAGATGCCCAAACACTGCTTGATTAATTGTTACCATTACACAATATTGCTAAAAAGAATGCACTATTATAAACTATCATAAGTTATTATATCCCTTGTGTTTTTTTCTAAATTCTGACATAATTTCTAGCACTTCATTCATTTAGCATATAACTTTATAACAAACTAAATAGCATATTTTATATGTTATTTTAGTTTAAGAGTTCAAGAGTTTATACATAGTTTATAGCAAATAAACTAACTATAAACTTTATATAGCACACTAATTTAGTGTCTCCAAAAAAGCTAGAAGTCAAAAAAATAAATAAAAAAGCAATTAAGTGAGGAGTGTCATATAAAATTCACAAAACCCTCTGTATACTATACCTTGGTTAGTTCTTTTAGCAAAAGCATGGAATCTCCAGCTTGTCCACTCATAACTCTTCCTCTTTCTCGCATCACATCTTCATCCTCGGGTTCAAATGTAATTGCTTCCCGTGGAGCAACTGCCCTGAAATTAGTGTAATCAGATGAATGTTATTTGTTAAGCAAACCAACAAATGAAAACAACATCTTGAAAAAAGTACTTAGTAAGGCAATTGGTTCACTTTTCCACACAGTTAGCATTTGTAATACCAAAATGTATGAGTTTGTGCTACAAAAGTAGTAAAATTTTCAGTACGTACTTTGGTCTCCAAAAAAATCTGTACTGACATAACAGATTAAATGCAAAAAATCCAAATCCTTCTACAATCATTGCCACTATATTCCGTCCAAGAAACTCCCACTGAAAAGGATTTTTCCACACATACTCTCCATACTGGGCAAATGTGTCAAGAAGAATTTGATTTACAGCCATGTCCATGAGGCCTCGCCCCAAACAGTAATGTGGAAAAATAAGGAATATTCGCATTAGGTAGTGGTTGATCCGGTCCAAATCCTGAAAAATACTCATTTATTTTACTATCTAAACTTCTTGCAGGCTATTAAATGTTGGTAGTATTTTGACTGGTTGGCAGTATTTCTGCAAGGACGAGTTCTGGAACACCAAGTGTGACTAAATGCAATTGTTACTAAACAGACTTGGGGTGCTACTTAACTGTCATAACCAGGTACATGTAGTCAACGCTCAGCTGTTCCTTTTGCTGTTAGTTACAATTTAATTAATTGAACGTATTTCAGATTATTAATAATTATAACAGTAATTAATTTAACAATAACATTAGTTTTCTGGGCACTGAGATTATTTGCAGCCCCACGTTTTTTATTTGCAGCCCAATGGCACCACTAATGTCTGAAACGAAACAGAGGGTGTTAATGATGCCAGAAGGTTGCAAGTGAAAAACCAAAGGACACAAATGTTCATGATGCTTAAAAAGTGAGTGTAATTGTTATTATTACCAATATTAACTTCACTTAAAACACGATAAATTTATTCACCACAAATTTCTAGTTAATAATACAGCAGGCGCCGCTTAATAGACTCAAGGTTAATAGACTCAATCGCTTAATTGACTCAAAAACGTCTGGTATGGGCGGCTTCTATTTACATGTACATAAATTGTCGGTAATTGACTCAAATGTCCGCATATTTTTCCTTCACGTACTTAAAATAAGACATTTGTATGTGCCCAAAAAGCCTTTGCTACTTTATGTCATATTTGCTTTGCTTTTGTGCACTATAATATATGTAGTATCAATCATGTTAAATACTGTTTTGTTTGTAAGCAGATGCGTTTATCATGCGCTAATACGCTAGCGTAGCAGCTTTGCTTTGAATCTGTTACCCGCTCGTCCATTGCAATTAACCTCGTTACCCAAGAATTTCTGGAAGCTAAATATTTGATCACTTGTCTAGCAGTTTCCCCTTAAAGCTCTTGTTGCAAATCAAGCTTTCTCGCTTAATCAGCCAGTATTCTTTGTGACATAGGGTTAGAGCATAGAATTAAGAAGTCTGAAAAAGTGCAACTCAAGCACACCAAACTCTAAATGTTTTATGAGAATACATGCATCACACAGCAACAGATTTTCAACTTTTCATAATTATGAGAACTTTGTGAGCCAAATCTTCACGATAAAGCGAAGCAGCCGACATTGAAGAAGTTTTGCAAATAAACGGACTTGTGTGATTTTTAAAAGTATACTTTTTAATTTATTACTATTTTAAAATATATTTTTTAAATATTTAAGTGCAGAAAGGAATTTAGGCATTATTTCATTTTAAAATACATTTAAAACCATTGCAGTGCATACTAAGCTGATGACCCATAAAGTAATACGATACCCATTCATAAAGTAATACTATACCCATCGGTTAATAGGTTCGGTCGGTTAACTGGGTCAAAACACTGGTCCCAAAGTGAGTCTATTAAGCGACGCCTACTGTAATACCAAAAAATGTCAGTACCTTTGCTGCTAATAACAACCGGCAGTTAACAGTCGTTAATACTTCTTTATGATGACGGACTGTTTCGTTAATTCCCGTTGCTAATAACGACAGGATATTAATGGTCGTTGGGTGATTCTCTATTATGACTACGATTGTTTAAATAGTGCCTGTGTTCTGTACATTAATACAGTTCCCCTTGTAACAATCATACTAATAATTATTGAATTCTTCCACTGCAAAGTTAATCATAGTCCAGCCCTACCTCTTCACCCAAGTTCTCTAGAATATAGGTAGCACAGGTAGCAACGACTCCTATGAATAAGTTTACACAAGATAAAACCACAAAGGCTGTGCTGGGAACATTAAAGAGAAAACTTGCGGGGTACATCATGGGTATGATCGACCATCTGTAAAAATCATCAGCAAAAATTATTTATTTGTGTAAACCTAATTATATTTTTTATAACAAGACTGTTCAGTCTTATTGAGTATTAGTTAATACACCATTTCTACACAGAAACTAAGTAAACTATCTGTCAGACTAAATCATTTAGTCTCTTAATTGACTTTTTGAGAACAGACATGAAATTGAACAGATTTCCAAATCAGTGGAGATAATGGTAATTTACATCTTTTTAAATTAAATTTTTTTAGCATAACAAGTGAAATTACACACAAGGATTCAGGTTCAATCTCAATTTTTACTGTCAGGTGTCTATAGGTCTCCAATATATGCCCCAGCCTACTAGGAAGCAAGTCTAACCAATACCATATTAGTTTACTTATGGTAATTATTATGGAAACACCAAGTGTGTTATAATGAGTATGGCAATTTATTGTTTTGGTGTTGCTGTGTGCCTGGCCCACCACAGAAGGGGTGACTGAGTTTCTGGTCCCCGATAAGGAATGACAGGAGGATTAGAAATGGAATGGGCAGACTGGAAATCATATGCTTTCAGTCATTACTTATTTTAGGTGTAGAGCCCAGTAGTTCTTCAAGCCAAATGACAAGTTCTACACAAATTTCCAAGACAATAATGTACAAGAATTAAATAGCAAAATTTATATTAAAATTAGCAAATTGCAGTATTCCATTTGATCATGTTTAATTCTTTATGATCGATTCTGGCACGTTTTTACTAATGAAGAGGTTCACATGTCGAGAAAGATGTGTCTTGCCAGTTTTCCATTATCTAGCATTTAAAACCTTTTTCTTTTTAGTTTGTATGGAGTATTTTAAATTGATCCCATTAAAAACTACAATTGTTTTTTGCAATGACATGAAAATTAGTATGACTGATGACATAATGAAACAGATGAACCAAAAGTAACTCACCCGTAAAGTATCATAAGTACTAGCAGAGCAGGAAAGTTGCCAGCTGATACATAAGCTTCTTGGTTGAATATGAGAAATATGATGATGCATAGCACACAGGATATCATGTAGTTGCACTAAAAATAAGCAAAAAATTTCAGCAAACACCAATAGTTAACTACCACAGAAAGCAAAAACTGCTTATAGTCCTCATACTAGTATTAACAACTAGTGTATTTTTTAAATATCTGTTTTAAAGTTTCACACTGGTGAGCATGATCAAGTAATATCAATCGAAACCAGGCAATAGTAACACATCAAAGAGTAAAATAAACATAATTGTTTTAAACATTTCAAATTCACACAAAATTTCATGAACCGCAATAACATAAATATTAGCAAATTTACAGTTTGTGATTCAACAAATATTGTAGAAACAGCTGTTTTTCTGCCAAATATAAAGATTATATACCAGCGAAACCTATGTGGTAACAAACATCAGTAATAAATAGCTTCACATTGGCACTGTCATCAGCTTAACACTCGAAATCTGTTCTTTAAGAAACTGATTAGAGTTTACTTACAATATCCCAGCAGAAGTTTGCAGTCCAATACATTATTGGCTTTACTCCACTCACAAACTGAAGATGTTTTGCACCAGATATTCTCTCATCAATTAAGTACATGACAAAACTTGCTGGTATGAATGACATTGCAAATATAACGCAAATGGCTATAGACAAAGCTGTAAACTCCTGTCCTCTGTAAAAACAACCAAGTTAAAAAAATAAGTTTGAAACAGACAGATAAAGTATTTCAAATAAATAACACCAAACATAACTTAGGACAAAATTTTTAGTAAATAGTAAATTGTCAGCTACCATAGGCGCCACTTAATAGACTCAATTGATTAATTACCCAAAAGGCCTGGAACGGGCTGCTTCTATTCAAATATGCATAAAAACTATCGGTAATTGATTCAAATAACTCTGCACAATTGACTCAATATTTTTCCTTCACGTACTTAAAATAAGATATTTGTATGCAGCCAAAGAACTTTTCCTACTTTTATGTCATCTTTAGTTCCTTTTTGTGCACTATGTGTGCAGAAACGATCATATTAAGTACTGTTTTGTTTATAAGCAGGTACGTTTATCATGCACTAATACGCTAGTGTAGAGGTTTTGCTTTGAATCCGTTACCCGCTCGCCCACTGTTACAAAAGAATTTCTGGAAGCTAAACATTTAATCACTTGCCAAGTGGTTTCCTTTTGATGCTCTCGTTGCAAATCATGCTTTCAGGTTTAATGAGTTAACAGTCAAAGATGCAGTTACAGTAATTAGCCGGTGTTCCTTGTCACTTACAAGAGTGAACATCATACAGCAAATAACGGCAATGTAAGTGAGCAGATGATTCAAAACTGTTTTAGTCACACACAACAGATTTTCAGCATTTTTATAATTACAAGAACTTTGTGGCCCGACTTCTTCGCGAGAAAATGAAGCAGCCGACTTTGAAGGAATTTTTGTAATTTTTGCAAATAAACAGACTTAGAAAATCTGTGATTTAGAAAATATACTTTTTAATTTATTGCTAATTCACTTATATAAATAAATATTTTAATATACTGTTTCTAAATTTTAACTGCACAAAGGAATTTAGGCATTACTTCATTTCTAAAATTCATTAAAAACCTTTGCAGTGCATAGTAAGCTGATGACTCATACTTCTACCTGTAATACCACACCCATCGGTTAATAGGTTCAGTCGGTTAATTGGGTCAAAACACATCGGTCCCAAAGTGAGTCTATTAAGCGGTGCCTACTGTATTTGTAATATGGTACTATTCTAGATTATATTCAAGCTGGGAAGTACTATTTTTGTCTACTTCTAAATACTGTATCTCACTATGTTTCCTAATGATGCATAACTCAGCAGTTCAGTTAGATTGCAAAAAGCTTAATTTGCAACACGTGAAATTCAAACTAAGACTGTTACTATTTTACATAATATTGATGTATATAAGAAGCTACATTGCTGTATACAATCAGAGAGTGAAAATAGGGTCAGATTCAATGATTTTGTCAATGATATCGATTTTAGAGAAGTTAAAACTTCAAGCCTTTTCAGCAAATGAATGTCAATTCCAGCATTTTTTGGCCTTTATTAGGCCTTAGTATTAGCATCTAAGGACTATTTATCGCAAAAGTTTTACTAGAAAAACCTTATAGTTTTTGTAGTTTTTACATGAAAAAGTGCACCCTTGACAGCAAAAATGTAGTAACCTTTCTCCAACAAATATTTTATTGGTAATCCACTCTTCTTATACAGCTTGTGTATAGGAACCGTAAACTTACAAAACTTGATTCTGCAACTGTTGTTGAGTCAAGTTCATTGGGTGATTAATACAGCTGATTCCATAGTCACTTGGATCCGAGTCATTCACGAGCTTTGCCCGAAGTTGCATGTTACTCATAGAATTCATGTAAGCGACCATCGCTGCCCAACCTTTGTTGTTAAACCAAACCTGAAGAAATAATGAAGTAACTGTACAGTCACCTTCTGTGTTCCTCATTTCCCTTATCTGCTGAATGCATTTGAAGAATATTTTACATCACTTAACAATAGTAATGGAGAAAATTGAATTACATTAAAAAGCACAAAACTGGTGACAGAGAATTGTGACTATAGCACAATGATGCAATTCAATTACCAAAAGGGGAATGGAAAAGGTCACTAAATACTTATGTATGCTCATATCACATAAACCTTTGATTGTTTTCAAAAAAACTGGACAGGATTTGCAAACCTAATTCAGGAAATTAAAAATTATGACGACAATAATACGTGCGAAAATAAGTACACATTAATAAAAATTATATAAAAAATTTGTTTTTACTGTTTTTCTTTGCACACATTTTACTGGTTAATGTTTGCTAAGACTCCAAAAGTCTTAATGAAATATATTACAATTACAATTAATTTGTTTTTCAATCAAGAAAACGGTCTACAGCACATCCCATGTAAACATCTGCAAAATTACCTACTTGTTCTCAATACTTATTTTGTATGTGTTCCCAGGATTAAAAATGCGTGAATGTCATTAGAATCTATGAACATTTAGCAGCTGATAGTGTAATTTCTACAAGACGTATAAGGTGGCCGTGAGCATTTAAAACAGGGAAGGTGTAACTGATTGTGCATATAAGTTTTCAAGATGAACACCTCAACAAAACAGAAAGAAAGACACAGAAAGACAAAGAGATCACTTATTATGACTTTTTACACATACCATAACATTATTCCTATTAGAAAATCCTTCTATAGATGCAAAGAGGCTGTTCCAAAAGTCGTCTGAAATATTGGCAGCTGCGGACATGTTAGCTAACTGGTCAATTAACATTTCTAAGTCTGATATGTTCCCTGTTCCTGCTTCATTAAACAGTCCCAAAGAAAAACCACCATATCTGTAAAACACAACATAAGTAGACAATTTAACAAAGTTCGTTAATATTTATAACTGTAACTGTGTAGTTCATAATACAACATCAAGCAAAATGCTGTAAACTGACTGAAATTTAAACCAGAAAAAATTAAAAACAGATTAAATTAATGGACTACAAAGCCCGTTATCACAGATCAGATCATGATAACGATGCAGTAAGTCATTTTACTCTTACCTCTCTCCAATATAATCATCATACGTCATCAACAAGTAATCAGTGACATTGTATCCAGTCATGTTCTGCAATGTATCTGTAGTGTTCACTTCCTTGAAAGGAGGAGGAAAGCCTCCCGCTCCTGCTGGGCATTCCTGTCAGGGAAAATATTGTTTTGTTTTATAAGTTCAACAAAGAAAACAATTGAAAAAGCACCATCGATGGTACAACATAGAAAGCACAACACATAAAAATAACTATTAGTTATTAGAGAACTAGTATGATCTGAAACTATTACTCTTTAGCAGTTTAAGAAACAATCACACAATTACTCAATGCTCATTGAAGTGAAAAGTAAAAATGAAAGCAAATTAACAACTGAAATCGGATCATAAATAAAGAGCTACTGTAAGGATTATGCCAGTTTCTATGACATGTTTGCATTAAATATGAGAACTTATGGGATTCAAATTATATTAAGCACAACAGCCATAATACTTGTCTTACGGTGATATATTAGTAGAAAACATTAAGAAATGACACAAACCTGTGTGTTGTTTCCTAGTACACAGGCATTGTACAGAGGATGCAAGAAGGTGGGTTTTATGTACTTCAACAACTGCATGTCCATATTTGCAGTTAGATTGTAGAGAAGTTTTTATAGAGTTATGAGTAACACCCATAACTTTAGTCTGTTATGTGTTCTTAAAGACACTTTGTCATCAAAATTTGTTTTAAAGAAAAATGCCCTCGGTTTACGTAAAGATTTCATTTTTTAAATTTGTTTTTGTTATCCTAGTATTTCTCAGGTTATGAAAGTACAACAATCAACAGCAACTTTAATATAATGTATAATGCTAGCCTCTAGAGCATATGAACTGTTAAACCTGAGATGATGAAAACTTTAAATAAAGTAAAATCCTCACTATCGAATGCATTTTTAGCATGTATTTACTAAATTAGCATTTTAAAGCAAAATATTTCCTATGCTATAACATCATTATACAGTTTTCAAATTCTTCATAACAAGAAAGGCGCCAGTTTAATAAATGATCTGCAATATTAATTACTTTTATAACATTTTTGTAAAAAAATCAATGCTTTCACTGCACATTGCACAGATTTCCACACTACCCGACGATGACGATGAGTGTTCACGGGAAACGTTGATTTATTTAATAAAAATAATATATAATTAGTTTATATTAGTTAATATGGTGGATTATTTATTAAACATTATACATTATAGCTGTTATAGTAGCAAAACTTACTTGAAAGCCAGTTTCCTCGCAGCTGCATGCCGGACTTGGATTTTCTTCAGTCCAGTTACCATTAGTGAGATAATCAGTGAGGTCATCATCAAGTATGTCCTGCATCCATTCATCACTTTCAACAGGTTCACAAGGTAGACCGCTGAACATAGGATAATGTTGCATTAGCTTGTCTGAGACATCTGTTAGAGGTTTTGAGTTCAAACCACAACATACCAACAACTTGTTTGCTTAAGTTATTGCAAATTTTTCTTAAAGTTACAGAAGTAGGATTGAAAATAAAATAATAAATTTTACAGTACGCATACAAAATTATTATTCATAACTTTAGTAGAGTAAAAACCTATAACTAGTGGTACTTACTGTATGCTAATGTTATTCATGCACCTGACACCCAAACCAGGTGGTGATAAGAGAGCATTTTCTAAAGAGTCTGCTTCCACAGTACCTGGTGCTTCATTGCTAAAAATTAAAAATGTGCTACAAAGACAGACCATTTAAATACAAAGTGGAAGCACTGGTCATGCTGGATGTAAATAACTGCAACATAGTGTAAACTTGAATATAAAGCCAAGGTAGTAGACATCACCTATTGATTGTATTGTGCTCAAAAACAAGAATAAATGCAACATAACATTATAATAGTCATTTTTTTGTTTTCGTCAAGTTTTTTGCATGTTTGACAGTTTGTTTAACTTTTTTAAAATATTTTAAAAATAGCGTAAAAGCAAAAATGAAATAATTGATTAGAATGATTTCTTTCACCAGTTTTAACAGATAGGATGTCATTATGTGTAGTGAAAAAATGTTATAAAATCATTTCCAGTTTTATGGAGCACTCTGGTTTTATAAAGCACATTAGTTGCTAGGTAAATAAACAATACAGCATACCTGAAGAATACATAGTTTGGTGGCCCATAATGCCAAGGAACCAACAACAATGGTGGCTGGTTGGATATAGGAGGAGTTATCAGTGCAAATACCATAGCAATACAGACAAATGCAGCAGGCAACACTATCTAGAATAAACAAACAACTCATTACAATTACTAGTACAAATAATGTAAAACCAAAGAAACCTTTTTTGTACTAGTAATTATTTTATAAAAACAAAAAACTTTTAGCCACAAGGTCTGCATCCTAATATATGTTAAAACACTTTATATATCTTACGTTTGAGTAAAATTTTCAAAAAGTTTTCAAAAATATTTACACACCTCACAAAAGAAGCCTTTTTTACTGCGTCGAGAATTGTGAAAACGTTTAACATATAGAGCAATAAACTGCCGCTGTTGCAGCTTAGAACCTGTTACAGCAGGTCGCCCAGCATCAATGAAATCTTCGGAAGTATCAATGGACTCTATGTCTGTTAAAACAAATAGAAATAGTTGCCTATTCATATACATGACAACTAGTTCAAAGAATTAATGTTTAAAAAAGTTACCTAAGAAAAGGGTTTAAAAAGTTAAGTTAAAAAATTATGCTTATTTTAGCATTTTATCGCCTTATTTATATTACACTTAGCTAAGTTAAGAAGAAATTATACAAATAAGTTTGCAAACTGATGATGAAATAGATAGTGTTATAGTAATAGTAGTACTATAATAGTAAGTACATAATCAATTCTTTCACACTTTATAAGAGAATATTCGTTGCTAGTTTTAGTTTTGACAGCTCGAGTAATAAAACTTTGGCAAATAGCTCCTAATTAGTTCTTTAATGCTTTGTTAGAGAATAATTCTTTGCCAGTTTATTGTTCAGCTGGAGCAACATAATTGTGCTAAGCGTTACATTAGTATTGAATTGCAAAGAAAAGCTACGGTACTAAATAAGATAATTCACAAATGCAATAGAATGTAACAGGGTGATACAAAAATACACTAAAGACTACTGTCACTAAAGACATACACTAAACAAACACTAAGCAGTATTATTGCAACAACTACATGCATAAAACTTCTAGTAAAATATGGTTGCAAAATATTTGCTTGAATTTATTAAATGTTCTGCAAAGAGTGACTTGAGGCCAGCAAGCTGTGCAATGCAACTTAAGATGCAAAAAATCACAGTCTGGCAATACACTACTACGAATTTAATACTATTGTTAAGATTGTACTGTACAACTTATTGTACAGATGAAGAAAAAACCAAACAGGCAGACAACACTTACCTTTTTTATGCTTCTGTTTAGCTGTTGAGAATAAAATGGAAGCTTACTCATGCTGTTGTATTAAAAAGTGAAAGCAAATTTAAAACAAATTTTATGATGTCTCTTATACTCAATTAGTTCAAAAACGTATCAGAAATGTTTTAAAACACCTACTCTTAGTCCTTCACAATTCTTACACATCTGAAATTTGGATTTCCAGTTGGAACAAACAAGGATTAAGAAATTTGGTGGCACACCGCCATATGTGCAACTTCAAGTGATAAGTTATCATAATATATGAGTTTACAATAGCATGACTAAACTAATAAAAGGTAAAAAGACTAGCAAATACATAAGTATGATACCAAGTAAAACTTAAAAAAAGTTTCATACCGAAATCATCCACTGCTGTTGGTAAAGCCTCATAGGGTTGACCCTCTATAAGGCTATTAATACGCTTTCGACTATATATTGAATCGGCACGCATGATAGTCGGATATTTACCACCTACAAGAAATGAAACCGTAATATAAACCTTAGCTACATATGATAGCTTATTCTTGCACAACTTCAAACTATATAGTCAAGAAAACTGAAAGTGTGACAAAAAATTAACATCGTCTTCATTTTAGAGTGCCTCATCTTACAGTATTAAATACGTGTTTGAAAGTACCTGCTACATTTAAAAGTGATTATCATGAAATTTGTTATGTAACGTATCCAAGGTATTTCCACAAAAAAATCAGTCATTACAGTCTGAATGATAAGAGAAACAAAAAGCAAAGACAATTTTAAAATTCTCAGTTTGCATCATGATACCTTGCTATGAACTAACAGAACACATACAGTAGTTTATAACCGAATGTATTTGTTTCTCGGGTTAATAAAATTTCAAAATATGTGATGAACACATCATAAATAACACCATTCCTACAAACACAGAATGAAATATGTACATACTGTCAGTAATGTTTTTCAGAGCATCTTCTACATCTTGGTCAGTTGCTACATCCCCAGTTACTCTCAAAAATACCTAATAACAATACTGAAATGTGAGTTACAAAATCTAGCTATTCGCTGAGAAATAATAAGCAGCAAATGTTTCTACATCATTACACAAATCACGGAATGGACAAAACTGAAAAACCAAAAACAAATCAGCAAATTGTCTAGGGACATTCCAAACAGTAAATTAATTCGCTACAAATATTTTTGCATTGAAGAAGTTTTCATCAAATAGTCGTTTACAATAACATCCAAAATATACTTGAACAAGTTTCGGAAATACCTCTTCCAAAGTAGTGTCAGATACACCGTAGCTAGAAAGGCCCAACGCTGAAAGATTTGCATCTAAATCAGAGAAAAGTCTTTCTAAAGAACCGGCTTGTGCTTCGCTGCTGGGAAATGTGTAGCTGATTTCAGTTCCAATATCTTCGACTAACCGTGCTGATGGCACTCTGCTCTTGATGAAGAACGTAAGAGCTTTTTGTGAAAATGGAGCAGGAGTGTTGGCAACTATATTAGAGGCAACAGTAGTAGTGGTAGCTGTGGGGGCAGTAGTAGCTGGAGTAGAAGTAACTGTAGAGGCAGCAATGGTGGTAGCTGGAGCATCTGGGGAAGAAGAAGTATCCATCAAGGCTGGAGCACTAAGGGTAACTTTCTTACGAACTGGCGTGGCATGTGTCTGCACTTCCGGTGCACTAAAGACTGCACGTTTGACAGGCACATCTGTGGCAGCAGTAGCATTTTGCTGAGGTGACTCAGTAGAAGCAAGTGGTTTTATAGCAGCAGCAGTAGTTATCTCAGCACCAAGGCTGAGTACAGACAGTTCTGTAGGCGGGGTGTTGCTGATACTAGATTTTGAACTGTTTTCTATGTCTGCCACACCCTCATCTTCTTCACTACTTTTTAGTAACTAAAAAAACAATTTCTTTATAAATAATGCATTTATTGCTTATTAGTATAAAATACAACAATTAAAAACAAGGGAAAAGAAAGAAATGACACAATGTTTCAAACTAGCACTGTAGTTCTTCAAATGAACAAAAACAAAAACAAAAAAGGAACAATCATAAGGAATTAGTAGAACTAATTTTTTTTGGAATTTTTTGTTTATACATTGTTTTAGTAGTGCACAAAAATGACATTACATTAAGAAAGGATAAGCACATAGAAAAAACACAGAAGTACAGCAGAAAAAAACACAAAAATAAAAAACACTGTCAGTGAACAGAGTGGGAGGCACATGCACGCACGCACGCATGCACGCACGCACGCACACACACACACACACACTAGAAAGACCGTGCTAGCAAAGCAGAATATGACTTTGCTAGTGCAGTCTTTATATTATAAAACAGACCTCTTAAGTTTAGTTAAATTTAAATAGTATCCATAGTCGACTTTTTTAAATAGCTTGCTAACATCATGGGGTTTTGATCTTTTGGCTTTTGTCTGTACTGTATTCACTCTTTTTTCCAATTAATATTCTCATACAGTTTTACTTTTTTCTTTCTTTCCCACTCTATGGGTTACTTATACTGTATTGACCACTTTCTTCTGTTTAATCACTCCATACAGTTTTACTCTTTTAGTATTCACTTGCATCTCTGTGGGTTGCATTCTGTTTATTCTTCTACTTACGGTTTGACAAGTATATAAGCCATGGTCCCTATTAGACATTTCAAAAGCTTGAGTTTCGTCCCACTTTGTTCAGTGATTGTGGCCAGTGATTTTATATTTCTCAGTTTCTTCCTGGTGCTTCTACGGGCTATGCTTCTGTGTTTTTTCTATGTGCTGTGTGTCCTTTTTATGTGTTAATAATATAAAAAAATTTCCCAAAAGATTAGTCAAACACAGTTTTAGTAATTCCTCGTGATATTTTCTCTTTTTTGCACTTTTTTGTTCACCGGAAGCGCATTGTGCCTTTTCTTTCCCTTCCTTGTTTTTTTAATTGTAGGATGTTTTATTAATTGTCACTATTCTTGTCATTAAGAAGTAATTGTGTTAGCATAACTAAATGTATTATTTATTGCGTAATCAGACGAAACATTTATCATTAATAAGGGCGTTTCATCTATTCAGATCTTAAAGCTAATCTTCTCAAACAACCCAAAACTGGACTGCATGCAAAAATAACTGTATTTATGTGCATATGCCTAAAATTCTGCAACAAAAATTGCAAAATACTGCATGTGATGTGATGAGAGTAAGCAATAGATCAGATAAAGGATCCTCTTATAAAAATGCAGACTGAGTTGATCCTATTTAATTATAAATAAAGAAATTATCCATACTGCTAAGCTGTGTATTAACAATGCATTTTGACGACAATTCATTAAAAAGCTCACCTCTGTTGTATTGTTCTGCACAATGCTGCCTATGACTTTTGTCTCAGCTTTGACTACAGTAAGGTAGTAACCGTTGCCATACATGTTTTTAAGAAAAAGGCTTGAACCGCAGCAACACAGTTTGCCTTGAGATATGATGCCAATACGGTCTCCGAGCAGATCTGCTTCATCCATATGATGTGTTGTTAAAATTACCGTTCTTCCTATGAGACCAAACAAAATTAAGTTTAGCAGCCCAAATGGCATAAATTAATCAATTTAACTATTGGAAATGCAGGTAATTAATGAGGTGATGATCACTGAGATAATGATATATGTTGCCAAATCCAGTTTTAAAAGTGGAGAATAAGGAATAGCTCATATTGTTGTTGCTACTTTTCTTACAAATTAAAAATACGAGGGAAGTCTGGGTATATTAACATCTCACTCCACAGTTACAATATGTCAAAAAATCTGTAGCAAGTAAATGTCAAAACCTTGTTTATATTTTGCAAGTAGATCCCAAATGCCTCTTCTAGCATAAGGGTCAACTCCAGCTGTTGGCTCATCTAAAATAACTGTCCTTGATCCACCAACAAAAGCTACAGCTATCGATAATTTCCTTTGCATTCCACCTTGAAGCATGACACAAACAACAAAAATTAAAAGAGACATCTATTTGGCACAAGTATGCTGTAAGCAGTGCACATAGAAATAACACAATATAAAATTCGAATGACCAGTTTTGCGTTAATTAAATCATAACAGTTAATTAAGGTAATTATAAAATGATTAGACAACAAGCATCACATTTAAAAGAATACAACTAGAAAATAAGTTCTAAAGTTCTGGTTACCAGATAAATTTTTTGATATTTCATTTCGTTTGTGTGGTAGTCCTACATCTAGCATCATACTTTCTAGCTCATCTCTTATTTCTTTTTCGTTAGCTCCTTTGAGGCGAGCATAAAACCACAGATGTTCTTCTACTGTTAATCTACAAGAAGACAGAACTTTACAAGAAACAAGCAGAAATATTTGTCATTTTCACATTGCATTTTCAAAAGTATTTGCAAAAATGTCAAACGATAAATGATACGTTAAATGATGCAAACTTATGTCTAACAGCAGACAAAATAAATAAATTAGTAAATAATCTTAAATTTATCTTAAAAAATTGAGATGTTTACTCCAGTACCCTGCGACACAGGATTAGTATTCGACTTTCATACAAATAACAAAAGCAAAGCAACATCACCAAAGCCAAACCAAATTTTAGAAAACAAAGAACAAAGCACTTTCTTTCCGTGCCAGTGCTAAGCAGCATAATATAATCAAATGTTTTGTAGTGGCAAATAAATCTTGACAAATAATTCGTAAGTCAAGCACAAACGACTGTACCTGAAAAAGATATCATGTAAAAATGACATTATTCTGACTTTTGAAAATATAAATAGTCTTTGTTACTAAGTTGTAACTTCAAATGCTATGTTCAGAATCAGTCAACTTACTGGTCAAACAGAACATTGTGTTGCGGACACATTCCTAAGTTTCTTCTTATTTCATCCATATCAGAAAGGATGTCCTTGTCATAAATAGAAGCTGTACCTGATGTGGGCGGAAATAGGCCAGTTAAGATGGACCTGAAATCATAAATTGCATTATAGGCTAATAATAAACAACCAGTATAAACAAGATCGATCAAAAGTTTGTCCACATGTAATATTAAGATTTTTACTCACATTGTTGTTGTTTTGCCAGCACCATTATGGCCAAGGAAAGAAGTGATTTGGTTTTCATAAAAATTGATGCTTAATCCATCGACAGCAACTTTATCGCCGTAGACTTTCTTGAGGTTTCTGACAGACACACCTAATCTGAGATGAACTGGTTCCCTTTCAAATACTTGAGCATCTCCTTGCAAAAAATGTTATTATAGCAAGTTAAAAATTGACATTTAATAGTTTTCGTAGGAAGAGAAGTAACAAAATTTCACAAGTAACGACTACACTAATCCCTGCTTAAATTATGAAATATGAAAATCAGTATAAAAACAGAAGCAAAGAAGAACAAACAGAACTTCATTTTTAAATAATAAGCATATTTTTGTTTGCAGGCCTTATCAAATAAAGAAAATGGCAAGTTGATGTAAGCACAATAGCTTAACTAATTACTAGAAATAATATTGGATAAATTTTTTAACCAAAAAATGAATTTTCTACGTTACTGTAAGATTTTTGTTGTGCTAGCAACTGATTATTGCCTAGTTCTAGGAAAGAATTTGACTTAACATTTTCTTTATTTGTTCACTTGCACTATAATTACTGTTAGTAACTATTTTTGCAAATATACATTCTGTTATCATCTCATTTGTTTTTGCAACTACCACGCCGGCTCCCCCAGAGCATGCTGAAGGGTCTTCGAGCATCTGAAGTCATGCTGGTTGCAAACTTAACTGCTGATCTGTAATAATTAACTCAAGTGCTGATCTGCCACAGCATGGGCATACAGGTCTACTGTTAAAAGGATTTGTCGAATAAAAATTTAAAATTTGCATAATCAAAAATAGTTGCGTAATATTTATTCAAGTGACTTTTTCAGGTTAAATTGCCCCCTTTCTGTTAAATTATAAACTTCGGCTAATACAGACTTTTTCAGTTTGTTTGCTGTGTAGCATGCTACGCCACTTTTTTATAAGTGATTTTGAAATGAGGAGAAAGATAATTCTCTAAAATTAGATACTTCTACAATCAAAAATTATCTTAAGTCATACTGACTTCAAGATCTTCTTAATAATTTAGCATGTACCTATTGAAAAGAATGTATAAATGACTTGATATAAATGACAACAAAATTTCAAAATTTGTAAGGCAAAATGTTAGGCACAGTGAATTTATTTAGGATATTAAAGTAAATATAAATCAGTTAACAAAATTCACAAACATAAATTCTCAAAGGGTAATAATCAAAATTTTTGTTTGTGATTTTAGATTGCAAATTTAATACAACTAATAATGCCTCAAATTTCATTTAAACAATTCTGCTGAAACAAAAGGTAAACAGTGCAGCACATACGAGTTTTGCTATCAAAACGTGAAAACTGGACAGTGCGGCAATGTCAAGAGAAGGGCCCCAAAGAATCCCAGAATCAGAGGCCCTCTTGGTCTGAAGTTCGGCCCAGCTTTTGTTGTGGAAAGATTATTAATAAAGTACCTGTGATAAGTACCAGCCATTAAACATTTGGAAATAAACAAGCTCTCTTTACTACAATTATTTTACAATCATTTTGACCAGGCAAAAACGTTGAGGAATAGAAAATATGTCTAGGAAGCCCTATTGCTATAATTAATGGAACAGATTAGAATCAACTATTAGAGCGGTATGTACCTTGTTCCATTTCTACTCCAGGTGTGATATTGACAGACTCAGTTTTGTTCTCAATGTATACTTTGTTGTTACCACTGTGAGGTGAACCACACCAGAAGGATTTGGTTATGAAAAAATAAAATGGTTTCGGCATTCCATATTGTCCTAAAAATCCACAATGTGTCAGTGATACAGTCATATTGAGGCACAATCAACAAAAACCGTACTTTCGAATGGATTTTCTTCAAATAGGCCTTCTAAATTTTAAAATATGGTGAAATAAAATAAGGTTAAATTTGTAAAATCTTTGTCTGAATTTAACAAGACCAGTGATTTATTTCAATGTGCACAATTTTTTATGTAATCAACTACAAATTATATGTATATATATATATATATATATATTTCAGAAAATAATACCTGGAAACACAGTTTCTATGTACAAAGCTATAAGTAGATAGAGACAAGCATCAATGGCTAACATGATTAGGCACATGCCAAAGCTGTAATTGTCATCTGGAACTGGTGAACTGAACATGTTATGCCACTGAATGCCAACTTGAGTTTCCTCATATCTAGCTATGTAGTAGCAACCAAATCCAAAAGCTACATTAGAGAAGAGGCCCTAAAACATACAAATTTCAGTAATGGCAAGAAATCTAACAGCAGATGAAAACTTTTGCCTGCTCAAAAATTAATTACTTGTTTATCATCCCAGTTCTTCCTGTACCATACCGATTTTTTTGTACCTGATGCTTTTTAAAAAAATGTACAAGTTTCTGTTTCTCACATTTGACTGTGAAATTTCTTTGCAGCTGTACATTTCTATAGCAAAATCGACAGTTCGCGACATGAAAGCTCTTTGCACCATCTTGCCACTGTTTTAAACGTGAGAAGAATTAGAAAATATGAAACATCAAAGATGCTTCGACCCCAAAAATTTTTTTAAGGAGATGATAAGCAAGAATTTAGTGTTAAATGGCCTTGGTGTAAATAACAAGCAAACTGAGCAAAATGGCTTAAACTGTAAATCGGAATTATATCTGAAATGACAGAACTGTTTAATTCTGTGCATCTGAAAGGTGATAAACATAAGCTTGCTTTTGAAAATTATGAACAGTATTCCCGACAATGTCATATTTAGCAAATAATAATAAAAGAGAACTTACAGCTACACTCTTCTGCGGGGCACTCATTCGTTCCTCCCAAGAAAACAGAAATATGTACGGCAAATATATACAGTAATATATTATTCCACCTGTATAAAAAAATACAGTACGTGCTCAACTAATTAAGCATTGGGTCAGAGAGGGCAATTAATATTAAGACTGTTGTTCAACAAAATTGAATATTATAACAGCTATCAGGTAAACACTCAGTGGTTATCTCTTGATAACTTAACTATTACACTTTATAAATTATTACAATTTTGCTCAATAAATTGTAAGTGTACAAAATGTGCAAATAGATGCAAGTAGAGACCAATATTTACCTGCCGCTGCAGCTAGGTTAGCCTTACTGAAGAACACAGTAATCAGGAAGGATAGGTTAATGGTAGTGATAATAAACACTGTCATAAACAGCAGCATAACCCATACATCAGTAAATGGCAATACATTACCATACTAAAAATAAAAATCAGTGTACTACAGAAAACATGTTGGCGAAGGAATTTCTTATATAAAATCCCAAAACAATGCAATTTTTATATAAATTACCTAAAACAATGTGTTTTTATAGGAATTACTCAAAACAAAGTATTTAAGAACAGACTAACTGTTAAGTAGCTCTAATTAAACCTTCTGCTACTTATATTTATTTACCCATCAAAACATGTCACTAAAAATTATAAGGTAAGTCTAATGACTAATGTTTATTTTAAAAACTTTTGCGATGACATTGCTAGTTCAACTATCAGTTTCAGCAAACTAAAATAGCTAGAAAAATCACAGAAGATGCATGCCGCTCTAAGATACACAAAAAGCCAATCAATTTACGAATTTACATACATAACTACTTTCAGTTACTTAAAAAACATTTCAGTGACCACTTGTCAATAAATGTCTATCAACACAATTTCAGATTTCACTTATAGAAAATTGGAATAGTAATCAGTTACAGAAAGTATCAAAAATAGAGAAAACAATAAACCGAAACAAAAATAATATAAAATAAAATAAATACCTTCATAATAAGAACTAGAACAACTACAGTTGTAAACATGACCACAAAGCACTCAATGAACCAAGCTAGCCACAGTATTCCGTTGGACAGACCCATCACTTTCATTACTTCTTTTAGTCTTTTTTCTTTTTCATACACAATATTCTTTACTATCATTGCCACAGAGTATATCCAAGCCAGAACCATAAACAACGGTATACTGTTTGCTATTGCATACAAAAATCTGAAAATAAAACACACTGAAAGACATATCCTGCAGCAAATTTTATAATTTCAATTAGGAAGTAGCTAGCAGGAAAGAATACAACAAATGTAAGTGCACAACTTGTTCATTTCAAAATGTATAATTAATCATATTTAATTGCTCGACAGGACAATTCTAAGAATAGAAAAGATGCTGCTATATTTTTGTTCTTTCTTTCTTCAGTTTGAGTTTCAATGTCTGATTGCCTAAAATTTCATTGAAAGCAAAGAAATATCGGCTCACTTAGAGTAAGAACCGGGAGCACTCAAGTCTCAAATTGGGTTTATTGTCAATAAGAAATCACATTTTAACAATAGCTGTAATGGCTGTATAATATATAGCATAAAGCTGATCTCAATCTTATTTATTAGATTTATCAAGTTACTGATTATATTCAAGTAATATACCTCACTTGAATTGTATGAACTTTGCACTGTATCATAGTAAAAGTCTTCCTATGTAATCCTAGTTGAAGGTGTTACGTAAAGTGGTACATTTAGTGACCACATAATTAGGCAAACTTTTTACGGAATATGTGTGGAAGTAGGGAATAGTAAGACCACATTCCTGGAAACACGATGTGCATTGCGTATCAAATTTGTTTGAATAAGCCAATACATAAGTAAAATTAATCAACTTGCCCAACATTTGTAGAAAAATGTTTTTCACTCTGGCATGCCATAATGTCGTTATGATGCAACTGAATGCTTCCTTATTAAGGTACGTAAGGTCTAATCAGCTAATTTCAATTTAGCTATTACTAAATGCTAAATTACTATTACTAATGTATGGTGCTAGTTTGTTGCATAACAAGTGTAAAACACAATTTTGGTGGCATACTTTTGCCCATGGAAATGCTGGAATTTTCAATAATTCTAGAAAATTTAATTACTTCAATAATAACAAAAAAGTGCAAACCTAATTATGCGTTTATCAATGCCAGCATTTGTCAAGACAGGAAAATGGTTTTGGGATACAAGTATGTCTTTATAGTTTAGTTGCATTGTTATATTAAGAAAAACATTTAAAGAAGCTACATCAGCACTGTGTGCAGAATGCAGAATGACACTAAAGCAATAATAACAATTGCAAACAAGAATAAGAAACCTCAGCATACTTATCGTCAACATAACAAGGTGATGGAAACTGCTGCACATATACACCCTCTGTTGTATTGCTTCCTGTTTGCATTCTCACAATTGCATGCTCAATCATGTCTTGCACAAACGAAAACCCATAAAATATGTACTTCAAATCTGACTGTGGATTCCGTCTTGGCCGCATGCTGTAATATCTATTAGAAATAAGTATGAATGAATTACATGTACCCATAATGTGTAAGTGGTTAAAAAATCAAAATGGCACATCACCGTCACCATCTTACAATTGTAAAATCGTACAGAAAATTCCGCTCCATTAGCTGTTCCAACATATAGGCTAATATTGCTCAAGACTTAAATTTTTTTTAATAACCTAATTCGAAATATGAAGATCAGTGTTTGCATAGAGACTAGTACCGGCTCGTTCTCAGTAAGAATCAAGACAACTGTGGGAATGATAATACTGATAAACAATTTTAATATTATACATTTTCAAAACATATAGAGGTTATAAAAACTAACTACAGGCTGTTTAAAACTTGATACATTTAATAGTAATGTGGGTACTATGACAGTGCAGTAGTGGGCTCCATAAATCTATAATCTTCTGTTTGCTTGCTAGCAGGCTGATTGTACATGCACGGACCTATGCTGATTGCAGACTGCAGAGTTATGTGTAGCACACATGTTGAGCTAATTTTCTAAAACTGAAAGCCTACAATGTTTTTGCATGCTGTAGCCTATATATTGCTGAACTGTCCATCCCACTTCATCAGCCGACATAAAATGTGTTGTAATAATATCTTCACAATGCCCTTCCAGATGACAGAGTTTGGGCTTTTCTTTCAAACATAACTTCATCATTGCTACCATCTTGAAATTGAAATGTCATACCAAGAATCCAAATGTGCTTTAATACTATCTTGTAAAATCCTCATCCACTGTGAACTGATGGACCAAATCACAACTCAGTTCTGTACAACCAACATATGTTAGAAGGCAATGTGTTAGAAGCCAGTGTATCAGTGTCTTTGACATTAGGTTTTTTTATGGGACAGCTGCTCACAATAAGATATGTTTTAAAAAACTAATTTTGGAAAAATGATTCCCTTAATGCAAGAAGTACTGTACAATGCTATTATAAAAATAGCTGCTGTGCACCAGTAGTTAGCATGGCAGTAACTGAGCTGTAGGGTAAAACATTCAAACAATAAACACATTGTGTGTTATAAAAACATTTTATTGGACTACGCTACCACCATGCTGCTGCTTTGGTATCATCCTGTTTCGAACAAGCTAACATCCATTAATAGCTTTACCTGTCTTGTACAGCACCAGTGCTATCAACACGGTCCTTGTCCATTCTAATCTTGAATACAACATGCTTTGGCAGGACATCGCTTATTTTATTGTCAAACACCAATCCAGCCCAGAACAGATCACTTTTAATCAACTTCAGCCCCTCAAGAACTAAATCTTGTTCATCAGATGCAGGAACAAATTTGTTAAATTCAAAACACTATAAAAACAAATAGTATTTATAATTCAATAGAAAAGTCTAGTAAATAAATGGGCATTTTCATAAAATTGGTTTTAAACAGTTTCCCCTGCGATATATTTCATATTATCACGGCAATTTTCTCTCAATGAGGAATATATATACATCTCCTGGCTAATATGGATACAAAAACAGTGTTTAATCATAGAGGATTAAGTTTAATAATGACCTAGGATTTGATACTGCTACAGTACACCTGTATCAGTTCAATTATTAATTCACTATAATTGTTAATTCATTATACCTGCAACAATTCACTTGTATAATTAGCAATGCTGTAACTTGTTTCCATTAGGTCTCGCCAGTCTGTAACATTTTCTTCAGGAGGTCCAACGTTTAAGAATGCAGCCAAGTTGTCAAATAGTTCATGAAGATCCATACCAGTCCGACCTTCCAAAACTTCTACGATGACAGGACTGTTGACAACTGCCTGCATAATAAATGACAAATGATTCTGTCCAAGATTTTTGAGGCAATTTTTTATGTAATTCGAAACCCTGCTTTGTTACTCACATGTAGTCTTACATTATTACTTACATTGGTGAGTTGTGCTTTTTTTCTGAACTTTGATCCTATTTTCTACGCATGTACGAATTTTGCTTCAAAACACTCCTTATCATTAATAAAAACTACAACCACAAGTAAATGGCCAAAAGCCATGCTTTAAAATATACCCATAAACAGGATCTCGGTAATTTATTTTAGCAACATAAATACTATGAAATGTTCCTGAAGTCAACGATACAGGTTCACTTCACACACTCTTTTGTACATCGAAAGAAATGACTATTTATTGTCAACATTACATAAGATTACTAGGCTACATTACCCGCACAAAATTCAAAGTATCACTGTCATTAAACCAGTTCCACAAAGCAGGATAGACAACATCTAGGTATTCCTGACTGAGTCTCTGTATGGTGTTTAAAAGCTCAAAAGTACTATTAGCCTGAAATAAATAAAAAACTCTTCAACAATCAAGTTTTGGTTGTCCATACTACGAAACTATACATACAATATATATATACATGAAAATCAAAAACAAAAAAGAAAATGAAATTTCATTTTCTTGTTTTTGATTTTCATGTTGTATTTCAAACTGTGCATTCACTTAATGAGACTTTCTACACATGAAAACAGATTAGCTCGTATTTTAACATAAACTTACAAAGAAAAAGACGACAATAAAGTACTTTTGAAAACTAGCAAAAATACTTGCCTCCTGGAGCAGTTGGCGTATGGCAGGCGTGTCTGGTGTATAAAGTATGTAACCAAGCAACATTGGCTTGAATTGTCTCCAAGTTATTCGAGCAAATGAACCAGCTGTTTCAATTGATGCAAAAAAATCATTGCAAAACTCGGCTGAAAGATTAAACAATAAAAAGTGCTAATCAGACGTTTTGAAAATGTAACACATTCTAACTTACAAGACACTACTTTGTCTGGCAATAATTATCTTGCATTAATATCTGACTCTAGTGGATGTGGATGGCATTCACTATATAAGCCTAATGTAAAACGTAATATTCTCTAAAACACAAACATTATGTTAAGTAGCAGAAGGCTGAACTTTAACAAGCTGCCATAGACAAACATAGTTAAATATAGCTTGCATACAAGAAAGCAGACAAACATGGTAATTTTTTAAATGTGAATGTGTGCCAAGAAGATAAACAACTTTCTGTTTTGTTTTGCTAGCCATAATGAAACTATGAATGCAGCATCCGCAATTAGTAAGGTACTACTGTACTTTTACTAAGGTAAAAACGTTTTTAATAGATATTAAGTAACTTACAAATTAATGGATTGTACTCATAGACATAGTCTTCCACTTCCTGATACCCAGAATACTGATTGTAAGTTTCGGAACTTGCATCGCCCTTCATATAATATTTTAATTATGTACTAGACATTTTACAGTAAACTGAGTACAAGAACAAAATGAAACAATTTACAAATGTTAAGTAGTCTGAAACAACTAAGTGTAACTTCTGCTAATTTTACAACTGTAAATTATCTACTGTTTGCACTCTAGAAACTTCTCCTCCTCTCCAGCACCCTTCAGAGTTCACCCTCACAACTGTAAGGCAAAAATATAATGGCAAATAGTAGTGTTAAGCAAGGTTAATTATTCTTAAAAACATAAAGTGGTAATGCAGTAAACGAATACATATGTAACTAACTGTGTTAACTATTACTATACGCAACATCAATTTTTATTTGTTTTATGACAAAAACAATACAATTGACTGTTTCCTGCTTAATTGGTGTAAACACACAAAAAAGACGCTACTTTTCAATCAGATCTTGCAAATATTGAAAGCTGCTTAAGTGTACCACATGTGTAATTATATGCAAGCTATTATGAAGATTTACAAGTGTTGATAAATTCGCAAGTTAAAGCAAAAAACAAATTGTCATTTTTATATAATATGGCCATAAGGGTTTTAATAAGTTTCTAAGCTAGAACCAAAAAAAGATAAAGATAAACTGCAGTGTATGCTTGTACAGTAATGTTCACTTGAAGTTTCAGAAAGTTTTTCCTTAACTACTTTTCAAAAAATATATTTTATATTAACAACATGGCAACTCACAATAAGCAAAATATGAAAACATACCAGAGCTGCAGAAAAAATGGAAGTATCAGAACCACATAAAAGTTTTTCCAGGCTACCTCCAGACCAGTTTCCAGAAGATGCATTGTTTAGTTGACTAAGAGCAGCTGCCAGTTCTGCGACACTGTCCAAGTTAGCAATCTGAAACCAATGCAACGAGTGTCGCCTGAAGAGTGGCTTGTATGGATTCTTAAGCAAACTCTAATCATAGATCAATAGTAAGAATTTACTAAATTTAACAGAGCATAAAATCACTAAATGTACCCAATCATACTGAAGAGAAAAAACACTACTTTAAACACAATATTCAATGTGTCAGATATCACAGCTGAAACTAAGCCCAGCCATGGTCCAGCTAACATTAATTAATTTTGAAACATGATTTTTTGTGTTCCCTCGATGTTAAATTACATCTTTTTAAGAATTACTGTTGTATACGCATTGCATACAACAATGGTATCAGGAAGCTGTTTAAAATACAATATGATTGTAGTGCTTCTGATATGCCTGCAAATTTATCATTGTCACATTTTTTGCACCTTTGTAGTAAATCCTATTAGTACATATAAGTAACTATTGTCAACTGCATATGAATTATACAATTTTGTTATTTTAAAACCTGGAGCAATAGACTGCTTGCAAATAATAATAGACGAACATGGTAACGAATATCTATTTATTGTAGTAGCATTTTTGGTGTAGCTTTTACTGTGGTATTTTATTGTAGTGTGATTTAACGCCTTTTTATGCTGAAATAAAGTAATCTAATCTTTATTAAAGTCATTAAGTCACTTCAAGCTCTTGTCCAAAGTAATACTAGTAAGGCCAAATACTTTGAAGTGTTGATTTTGCTAGTTCACATGGTTTACGGGTTATCTGGTTTGATGGTATAGTTGGCTCGATTTTGAGACATTTCTAAATAAAATGTAGAATAATAATCAAAAGAAATCAACAGCATTGCAGCCTAAGTGTGTAGCTTATGAACTAATTTCATGAAATTTAAAAAAAACATTAAATAGCTCATTGCCTGAGCACCGACGGTTTTTTTTTGAGCAAACAAACATAAAGAAAAACTGCTAAATCATCTCTCATAAAACACTTTGTTTGAGCACCGACGGGGCTTTTTTGAGAAAACAAACATAAAGAAAAACTGCTAAATCATCCCTCATAAAACACTTTGTTATCTAAGAGATATTTGTTATTGCATAATAACATTTTATACAGCTCTTCATAAATGATTACAAACTTTACGGTGCAGGTGCACTTTAACAGCAATGGACACAATGGTACTGATACAGTGCAATGTTACCTACCTCAGCAGCAATCTCAAACAATATCAAGGCACTTTCATTCCAAGCTTCCTCATTTAACCCTTTGCCAAAATTCATTTCCAGTAACTTAGAGATCTAAAGTAGTAATAACATCATTAAGGTACATGCAACACAGTAAATAAGCTACTTTAGAGTTGAATAAAAAACAAGAAACATACAAAACTTGGCTGAAAACAGGCTTATCAAAACTTTTTTCACATTTCCAGTTATCGAGTTATTTGGTCTGTAAATTTTATACATTAAGTTTGAGTTTATATCATCAGTTCACTAATTAATCAACTTCTTTGTGTGCTTGTTACACTTATTTACAATCTGTGTTCATACTCTATGACCAGACAGATGGCGAGTCTGTAACATGTTTGCGAATGTACATTATAACTTAGTATTATACTCGATCAGCACATTGTATACATGAGCAACTACTACAACTACAAAGTGATTCATCAGAATTCAAGTGTCTACAAAATTTGCTACTCAAAAATATTTGCATTTATAAAATGCAAACACTGATCAAGTGCTGACTTATTTCTATAGTATTTGTGCTATATTCTACATATTAAATTAAAATGATTGAAGCATTATAAAATTGAAATATAGTTCTTACAGACTCCAAGACAGCAGTTTCATTCACTTCCACCAGGAACACTACTGCGAGTTCATTAATTTGATCATCAGTTAGATCACATGCTTCAAGGCTGACCTGCTGTGCTACTGAGTCATTAGGAAAAATCACAAAATAACTTAGCGTCGTTGCATCACAAAAAATTAGTTTTGGATTGCTGCCAAATGCGATTAATGTGGCTGAAAAATCCTGCAAATATTACAACAGCATATCTTGTCATTAATACAAGTCACTGTTGAGGCAGTTGTCACAGATCTTCATGAAGGAAATGGTGGTGAAGAACAGAAGAATGGTTTTAGAGGAATGCAATTAGGCAAACCAAAGGTTAGGTGAGAACAAGCTGCTTACATGATACCATCAAGTTTTAAGTGAATCTGGTGAAGTAACCTCAGTAGGAGAAATACTGCACTGAAGAATTACAAGAATATGAATCCTCTTCATCGAGACTTTCAAATGCCATGCTTTTTTGCAAATAGGTACAAGACGTGCAATTTCAGTTCAAAGTAACCAACTGTATATATTCTCCACACATGAATACTTGGCTAGAAAGATTTTACCACTTACAACAGAATAAGATCATTTTTACAGTCTTTCTATGAATTTAAGGAGTTTTTAAGAGCAATTTCTGTCCAGCTGGCATGTGAACAGTTATGTGATGCTTCTGTAACACTCTGGTAGCAACACTAAGAACACAAAAAGTTCCAACAGAAACATTGCATAATTCTAGTTTTTCCCAAAGATGCTCCTACGGGGCATTTTTTATCAACTTTGGTTTTTGCAAATCTGGCAGTTTACAAGGCACGTCAGCATTTGCCATTCTCACCACTCCATTCTCGGCAGTTCTATATTACAGTAAGTGTCTGGCACATTTCTGAGTTTTCCAGGAACTGTAACCCTTTTCATCAAAGAACTGATGCCACTGTTTAAGGAAATACTTGTAAAAATATTGTGCTAATCTCTTTAGCATTTTTATTTGCCTCCTGAAATGGCAATGTATATACTTTAGATTGGCGGCATGCTGTGGAACTCCATCAAGAATTTGTTATCAAACCATATGTGCCGAAAGAGATGGACGTCAAACCAATTCTTGCTGTTTTGCCACTCTCATAGGGCATTAAATTGCCCATAGTTTCTATATGCAATATGCAAGCCTTCTTGGTTATTAATACTTATAGATCTTGCATACTTTGTACTCTCAGAAAAAATTCCCAGTAGATTTTGTCTTTAGGCTTTTGCAAATGTTTCCATACATGATAAGTGTGGCATTTTGCAGTCTTTGCACAATTCCACAGTTGACTTTTCCAAAGTAAATAACATTGCCCCCACTTCAGTCCTTGTTGCACTTTATAACAGCCAAAGAATTAAAAACTGAAGGTTGCACTATTGTTGAGGGCCGAGTTGAGTAAGTTCTATCCTTGTGCACCGCAGGCTGAGTAAGTTACTTAGATTCCTTTATTAGTGTTTTTAGGTTTCAATTTTGAAGGAAACTTATAACCAGTGTTTGGTGCATTTACAAAAAAAATACTGATGCTAACCACCTTTTGGCTTGGCAAAATGAACCATGTAAACAGTAACACACAGAAAATATGGGTATCATAGTATCAAACGAAATGTAAATTTGGAGAAAATAGAAACAACATTGGAAGATTAAACAAGAATGCTGCAAACAGGCTAGGAAGAATGTAGATAAACAATAATGACTATATGCAGAACAAATTGAATTACATTTTGAATTCAAAGTTAACATATATATCCTAATCAACTATGTCAAACATTATTGATAATACATAACCTCTTTAACTAATTCATTAATATATAGCTACGCCTCAGTCTTTTCCTTTAAATCAAATACACATTGATACATAAAGATTTAGTCAAACATGTCTTTAAATATTTAATCATATATTAATAGAATTTTTTCATTAAAATATTTGCATATAATTGATTCATTGCTGCAACTGTGCATGTCCTCCAACTGGGCCTGTACGGTAGACCATAAATCAGCAATGCAAGACATTACAGACTTAAAACAGATACCAAACAATCTTAATTTTTGTATAGAAGAACAAACACTGAACTTACCCCTATAAAGGGCACAGGGTTCAGAGCAGAATTTAGCACATTAGTTACTGTGCTGTCAGATAGAGGAATTTTATTATCTTTGATGAAGTTCCTGATAACATCTGGATCATTCAAAAAATTTTCAATTGGTGTCTCGCTATCTGGAAAGTAATGCATATGTCAGTAACAAAGTAATTATACTCTGACGAATGAATGTTACTTTAATTTAAAGGACACTATAAAAGAATTTCAAGCAAATTAATAAGAATTAGTTTGCAATTTAGCTTACAGATAATGGAAACTATATTCCACAAAAAACATTACTTAAAAACATATTATATGAAATAACAATTTCTAAGACTATTATAGAAAGCAAATTACATGTAAATTATGTGTATGAAAATGTAAGCAATTATATGCAAACATGTGCAAATTATTATAAGTAAATTCTCATATTAAAAAATCTACGAAATTGGTTTAACGTTTAGAAATTTAAAATCTTAAATTTGAATTTAACTGAAACATGAATTTGCATTAGGACGCCTTATTATTAGTATTTCACTAAAAACATGAAATCCTGCAACTGAAAGATCCACGAGGTAAAAAAATCAATTAAAAAATCTTTATTTCATATGATTCTAAAGTAGATGATTTACATAATGTTTTGTATGACCGACTTTATGTGAGTAAATATCAACACAAAAATAAGTTTTCCCTTTTGTTCTGGTAACTGTTAAAGACCTAATAAAGCCAACAAAAAGCTATAGATGAATTTACAATATAACCTTATCAGCAAATATATAACAAACATACGCCTATATAGATACAAACAAATGTGTCATCTAGCACATACACTAGAAAGCCCTTTGAAAACAAAAATGCCTTAAATGAGGTTGACAGCTACAGAGTTTCAACTATTTTGCACAAAACCCAGCTTGCTACACTATTATACCTCATTCAACTCCGAGTGTAATATATTATGTATTTATGTATATATTATGTATATATTTTAGCAGAAATTTTAATTTTTTTGATTGAAATTTGGGATTTGCTTAGCATAAAGTGAATTGCAGATAGCTGCACAAAGAAAGTTTTCCGATACTAATGCGAGTTGTACTGAATTAAATTTTACATTTGGTTTAGCTTATATTTAGTTTATTTGTAATTAACAAATATAAAATATGCTATAGATTTGCAAGGGCTCCAAAATTGCAAAATTGCAGGAAATGTTTTGTATTTCTAAAGTCGGCTTTGAACATTTCTGAAAGATCTTGCAAAATTCTCCAGACTCTGCAAGATATGTGTTTCACAACCACTCCATCCTGTCTTTTTCACCTTTATAGAACTAAACATTTCACATGGCTTTTAATGCTATGTGAATTTTAATGCTTAATCAAAAAGTCACATACCTGGCAGCTTGGCTGTTCCATTATTAATCATTTGTGATAAAAGTCCAATAAGCATTATATCTTCTCTTACAATAAACAGTGGAGACAAATCTGTCTGATTTTCTATAACTCCATTTATGTCATTTATCACATTAAATATCCTGCAAAAATGAAATTTATTGCACATCCACAAAGTTACTAATTAGCAAAACGAAACTGTTTGTTTTAATACCTATTTGTATTTTGCTTAACTTGATATACAGCACACGGCAATCAAATTTCAGAAATTGCAGACAAATTATAGATATTTTTAGATAGTACTCCACATTATGCACATTTGAGACTTAATATCATAACTAACTGACAAGTTTTCTCTCAAGATTACTATTGTGTGTATTGGGTTTCTAAATTTGTACTTTTGCATGTATTAGGATTAGTAAGGCAATAAAATACTAAATGGGTAAGGACATAATTTTGCCATTAAAATCCAGCAATGGTGTAAATTCTATTATTCTAATTAATTAATTAAGGTTTAAAAAAGACTAGTTGACAATGTTACTGACATGGTCATAAACTGAAGATTTTGCCAACAATAGTTGTAAAGTTCAGCCTTAAAAATGAAGAGACGACAGCCTTTCTTTGAAAGTGCTTATTTTCTTTTATTGAATTGCTTGAATACGTGGAAAGTGCATTTCACAATGAAACCTCAGTATTTAAATATTCAGCCCATCACCCGTGGGTCAAAGGTCAACAATCTTGGCATAACTTATATCGTTCAGTTTGTCTCACTGAGGCCTTTCATTTCATATACAACAACCTACTTTTGGTAGACCCTGGAAGGCATTTGTCTCCTTGACCCCTATTTTGCCCCTAACTGGGTCACAGGTTAACAATTCACACTGCAACCTATACAATTCGATTCGCCTCATCAAGACCTTTCATTTGATATGCTACATGGTACTATTTGTAGACACTTGATGCATTTTTGCTCCCGACCCCCATTTTTCGGTTTTTGCCCCCTAGCGGGGTCGCTGATTAGTTATTCTCCTTGTAACCTATGCTATTCGATCTGCCCCATTGAAACCTTTCAGTTCATATACAACAACCTACTTTTGGTAGACCCTGGAAGGCATTTGTCTCCTCGACCCCTATTTTGCCCCTAACTGGGTCACAGATTAACGATTTACACTGTAACCTATACCGTTCGATTCGCCTCATCAAGACCTTTCATTTGATATGCTACACGGTACTATTCTAAGACACTTGATGCATTTTTGTTCCCAACCCCCATTTTTGGTTTTTGCCCCCTAGAGGGGTTGTAGGTTAACCATTCTCATTGTAACCTATGGCATTCGACTCGCCTCATCGAGACCTTTCATTTGATAAGCCACAAGGCTCCATTGCTCAACACTCAATGCCCTACATTACCCGACCCCCATTACGGTACTATTCTAAGACACCTGATGCATATCTGTTCCCAACACCCATTTCTTGGTTTTTGCCTCCTAGCGGAAAATTTTTCCCCTCTCCAAATCACCCATATTTTGCCATATCCAACAACTTGGCCCCACCTAACCACATACCAAATATTGTTGCCCTAGCTCAAAAACTATGGGAGCAGATGGAATTTAAATGAAGACCCGACCGCTCTGTGACCTTTGACCTGGCTACTCGGGTCACATGTATACATATATAATTTTGGCCAGAGAGTGTACCCTGTGAGTTTTGTGTCCCTAGCACTCAGCGTGTAAAAGGTCACAAATTGGGGGACCCCAAATTTTGCATTTTGGCCCCTCACTTGGGCGTTTAAAGCTTGTCAGCTTTTTAAAACCCCAGGTGCACACCTGCCCCACAGTTCCCAAATACTTGAGAAAAAAATTGGAAAATAACGAAAGCCTTAGGAGTTGAATCATCAAGGAAAAACTAATCAAAGCCCACTGTCTTTCCCCCTTGACCAGTGGTCACCGGTTGCTAAACAATTGTATGTCCCCCACCCATGGCTACCAATCCTGCGAGTCTGGTGACCCTAGCTTGCAAGACTTGCGAGTTATTAAGCGTTAAAGTGGCGGAGAATAAATCATGACAAGGATAAACAGTAAGATTTTGCTATGGCAAAATCTTAATAAGAAACTAGGTATACTTACAGGGAGCCACCAAATGGATTTAAGCTGCCATTATTGTCAGTTTTTGGATATGCATGACAGGTATTATTAAATGTACATATCTGTGTTTGCAGCCATGAGCCCAATCCTGCTGAAGGCATAGCTTTAGACTCAAAGTGACCTAAAAATAGAATAGAATATGTATATACAAATACACCATAATAAATAGATATTTGCATTGTTAAAGTAGTCTTATCTATCAGTAATGCTACAACTAATGAATTTTAACATTTTAGAAAGGCAAGGTCAGTTTAGAGCATCAAGTAAACCAGTATTAAAAGATGCACCTGATATTTCTGGGAATATATTTTTGACAAACTTGGTAGTTATGAAAAGTATTGTTACAGAAATTACTTTACTGTAGGAAAAGCATAAGAAGTACAGAAAATCTTTATGATTGGGTCATGCAATTAGCAATACGCTAACAACTCTAGCACATTTTTGCTACACCCATACCATCCATACCGTCCTGTAATACAAAGCTTCAAATGGCAATGCATTAATATATTTGATAAAAGCTAAAAAAAAACAAATAACATGTGACAATGCCTAGTGCACTTTCAAAAATAACTTGCTGTCAGTTGCTGACCTTTTAACTTTGACATTATGCAGGAGCTATTTAAAAAAACACTTCAAATGAACACAACTACATTTAGCTTATTCATTATGAAGGAACAATTTTTGCTGTACAGATGCTAAGTAATTTTCGTTTCGATCAAGCTTTGCCTCTAGCGAATTTGTGGTAATTTCAATCCTGAACAAAATATTTCTTTGAAAGAGATAAATGAAATACACCATAATGCGCACCTGGTTAACAAAATTCAAGTACTGCACAGTATTATTAACCATGCCATATTGTCACATGTGGTCTTAACACAAAGCAATGATAAAAGTGAAAACAATTCACAGTGGAACTTCTGTTTCTTTTTCGTTAAGAAGCTCATAAGATATGATGATCTAATGTTAATATTCCTGCCTCAGACTTTCTCAATCAATAATATATATGTACTCTCAATTACGTCGGGCAAATATGAAATCAAATATGAATTCATTGGTAAATAACATTGCATTTGATTTCATCAATACACATAAAAATTTGAGCAGTATGTTCTTAAGGATTCACAATAGAATTAAGAAAGGTACAATATGGACATGCATATGGTGTTACAAATCTTTTATTCAAAAAAAGAAAGCTAGTTGACACTCACAGTTGGTATGGAAATACTTTAGTTCTTCCTCTTTGGCTAATTTAACCCACACCAGAATAAGGAAAAGGAACAATGGCCAAACCAGCTCAACTACTAATCTAACCTACAAAAAAACAAAGGAAAAATTTAGAAGTCATTCGCTACCTTACTTGAGTAAATAGATAATTGATACCTAACATGTTACATACATGAAAATCAGAAAATCAATCAGATGTGAGACCACATTATGTAGAGACATTTGATTTAATAGCATTTTGTTTTTGAATTTAAGGAAAATTAATTACTGTATTATGTATCAATAGGACAAAATGATACAAACAAGAAAAACAATTTTTACAAACACATGCAGTGTCATTCTAGGGAAAACAGCTAATGACAAACTTCTACCCACAAGTCACAACTTGATAGACTTCTACTTACTTTCTGTCTTTTTCTGTGTACAAAGTTTTTCCAAAGAAGCAGTCTAAGCTTATCCCAAAACCCCATGGTGGAGATTCAGTGATGAATGTCTTTGACACTAGTTAGCGAATTCAGACGATCATCTAATCACTGACTTCACAAATCTAAATGGTAAATAGAAAATTTTAAAAACCATATAATAAAGTTAAGATAAGCAATAGAAATGCTACATTTTAATAATGCAATTATTACTTACAGTTAGTTTACCTTTTTGATGTAATGATGTGTTACGTAATATAAAATTCTAAACATTCAATATATTAAACACATGCTACATAAAGGGTAGTTTTAGTAACATCATGTTTCTTGGATATATAAGCAAGCACCTATGGCTTTTCCAGCAAAAGTTTTAGGCTTGCAAGGAGACTGCACAAAAGCATGGAAGGAGACAAAAAAGAATATCTGACGTGATTTAGAACAAAATTCTTTGGCTGATTTTTCAGAATAACCGCAATTCTACAAAAACGTTTTTTGGTGTTTTATGAATAAATAAGGTTGCCAAATGTCCCCCTTTTATGGGATTAACGTAACTTTTAAACTATCGTCTTGGCATTCCTCTTCTTTCTAAACTGTCTGGTATTTTTGCTCTCATTCTCTCGAAAATGTTTTCAAAATTTAAACAGCACAAAATAGACTAGGCATGTACTTTCCAGCTTCATTGGTGCTTATGTCATATGCTATGGACATTGCATTTTTGCAAGTCACTCTCTGATTTGCAGAACAACTGTCTTTTGTATCTTATTTCAGCCAATCAGCACAGACAATATTAAATTATCGTTATCAGTTACATTATTATTAAGTGTTACATTTACATTAATGTGTTAGGAACTTGGAATAGAGTTAGAAAGAAAACTTGTGTAACTTAATTAAATCTGCCTAATTAAATCTTGTGTACAAGATTTGTCTGATCGAAATGTGATACCAAAGTAGGGATGACTTACTTTGTGGATGAAGTAAAAAATTTATTTATCACATCATACCATATCATGTAGGGGTAAACAACTTGACGACCATTTGGTCTTTCGCTAACCTTTCTCCTGCATCCTCTAACACTTTTCTTTGTGCATAATTTATCCAGATTAATTATTAATTGCAGCAGTTATGGTATCTATTTGCGTACTGGTGTAAATGAGGAGAAAAATAAAAAAGAGTCAATATCTTTCCATATCTTGCCTGCACATCCCTGTATTAAGGTTGATGATAACTTCATCAGTTTTGATTTAACAGGCACTTTTCCATCATTGACCACTGATCATATGAGTCCAGAATCAAATGGCTTCCCAGTTCCTCCCAGACCCATCTCTGTTATAAGTTTGATGATTATAGCTTCACCCATTTTGATTTTATTGTATAGACACACATGTTAAGAAAGATATCACGCTTGCAACAATTAATTAACTAATGACTAATTAAGTGAAGAAAGCAGCACAGAAAAATTGTGGACCAACTAGAATTTCTAACCCAGAATCTCTAAACTTATATGGCATGTTGCTGTACCATTTGAACTATTGGCCCAATCTAGCACAACTGGTAAGAATTCTCACCTTGGTATCACATAGTCAATCAGAGCCACCTCTACTAATGATATATCACTATATTTCGAATGACTCAAAAGAGACAGACACACACACACACATGCAGACAGATAGATTGATTTAATGAATGCTAAATTCATATTCCAACTATTTTTGTGTGGGTAACTACAATGAATACACATTATCTCACTGAAAGTCTAATTACACGAGCAGTACTTCACAAGCCTATCACTTCTGCTTAACTGGTATTTGAGAGAACCAAAAAAAATTGCTAAATACGCATTACATTATTAAGTGCATTGAAGCCTATTAGGGCTCGAAATCTGATATGAATTCCAAATTGATAAAATTCAAATTAATAAAACTGACTTCACTAGCAACAAAGCTACTCATGCATAGGGCAACAAATGTTCATTTCTTTGTTGTCCCAGCCCAAGGTTGTAAACAGCTATATAGTTTACTATGCGAATAAAGCATTAGAGCATTTAAGGCCATTACATGGTGTAAATTAAATGACTTGAGATACACATACATTTTATATTTCCAAAGGTCCTTAAGATATAAACTATAGTACTTTACTGATTGTTTTCGGTAGCAGACTTATACAATAAAAGCGTGCAGTGCATTTATGATTGAGAATTTTATCAGTGTAAACTAATAATTACTAATATTTTTTTAAACAGAAGTAGTTTTCTTACTTTTCCTTTATAACATTATTTAGAATCTGCTTTCATATTTCAGGTTTTTAGCCATAGCTCTAATTACCACAGTTCATTGATCTTTTTCCTATAGCAATTGGGGTTTACATTTTTTTGTACATTGTATATAATATACGTTAATGTAAATATATATGAACCACAAAGCCTATTTACAATGATATACAAGTAGATTAGTAATTAGATTTATCAGATCATGTATAAGCAATAACTAAGTACATGTATATGCTAAAACAGTTTGGCAGACCACTCTTAAGTCACTCAAAACAAGTTCAATCAATACTTTCTACTAACATTCCAGTTTCAGTTTCAACATTAGGTAAAATGATAAACTTGGTTCTCAACATAAAAATGATTTCAGTTTCAGTCAATAAAATGGTAACTATCAAAGTAATGTGTTTGCTAGTAATAAAATTTATTGTGGTCTATTGTGAATTTACATAATGGTGTACTGATCATTATGCATAATAAAACATGTTTGCACCCTGAGGTAATGATAAATTATTGGTTACTAGCAAGATAGTCTGTGACCAGCAAAATAAACAACAAGCATCATTTACAAGAACAATTAATTAAGTTGCCATAAAGCGATTAAATGAATAACCAAACTTACCACTTTAATAACACATTCTTACTCATTCCAGTTGCACATAATGTCAATGGCGTGGTAATAATGTGCGTTAAACCACAAAAGTGAATTGCACGCACTAGAAAACTTACTTTAGTAACCTTTAGACTGCTGCAGTACTAAATACACAACAAAGGTGAAGCAGGCAAATATAGACTTTGTTCAGTATGTTCCACCTATATATTAGCTCTGTATTTTAAATATTTTAGTTTGTGTAGACTAACACAGCAACATACTTTGATAGGAGATTAGAGCTTCTGTTTTAATACATGTATTAATATAATCAAACACTGAAAATTTAGTCCTAAAATCATACTGACACTGCGACACAGTCGCACATGTGCAAATACTATCATTGCAAACTTATACCTGTATGTAGTTTATTAATGTCACAGTAAGTGGTACAAACCCAGTAATAACACAAAGGAGAGGGAGGAATAAATTCAAGCTTATGACAGAGTTATATGCTGGAACAAAAAAAGTCATAAAATTTCTTAACTATTTAAAAATCACATCACACACACACACACACCGAAAACTGTGCTTACCTTTGAAAAATAATAATTACTGTAAGTAACAAGCAACTGAGCTCGAGGCAGATGAAAAAATTCCAAGAAACGAAGAAAGGTTAGATTCTGCACACAGTAAAGTTCTGTTATTTTCACTTGATCCAATGGTAACTTTAGTGACGAACCTTCCTATCAACAATTTAAAGATAAAACTGGCATTGCAGCATATGTTTTTAGCTCTGTACAATTTTAACTCTCGACAAGACTTAGAGAACTTCATTGCTCTCTTAATCAAGAGACTATACACCTGGTACAAGGGTCATAACTAAAGTGCATTTCAAAAATGTCTTAAATACACTTTAAACAAACATTGATAATTCTTCCTTTACACCAGCTGGAATGTTACAAGTTCATGAACAATTTCAAGGATAAAAATAATTCTTTTACAAGCACGACAATCTGGTATCTGATAATGTATCACGCAGTTTAGAACAACTATTCTAACAATACCCAGAAATGCTTATCAGTCATGTTAGCAAAGAAAGCAGCAGTATTGTTGGAACGAAAACTTGTTCTGGAATGTAAGATTTTAATAGAAAACCTTCGTGGGATGGCACGTACGGGAGGTCCCTTGATCTGATTTACTTGCCATTACATTAGGCCTAGTACTCTATAATAGACAGGATGCTTATGAATCCACTGTTCAAACTTATGAATCAGTTTATTTAATTGTTTTCATTAGCTCGTCCACACACCCAAACTATTTTTCTTCTTCTATATGGTTTTGAGATGGGGCAGATGGGTTTAGGGTAAAGCAATCAGGGCTGCAGCATCCATGCAAGGAGGGTCCTCACAATGTCCATGTAATCCATTCATTTAGTTATGCGTGGTTAAACTTCAATATCTAAAACCTTTAGGGCCCTTACGTCATCAAAGAAATTGCATCGTTATTAAGACTGCAACGTAAAAATCCAATTTCTTCTTTGATTCTAATTTTTTATTCAAATCCAATAGGAAAAATTCAATTTGAAAATTGTTGATTCCATTCAAAAAACTTAATTTGAATTCAAAATTTTCTACTTGACTGACAGCCTTAGCAAAAAGTTTCCAGTACCTTAATCAGGAGATGGATAAGTACTATTTGTCACAGCTTCAAGAGGTCTTGGCATGTGGGTGGAGCTGCAGAAAGGCAATCTAAATGCAAAACTGACAATTTATTTGATTACCTCATACCTATAGCGCATAGAGGGTAAAACCATCATGCTAACTGAATACCTGATATGAGCAGTGCTAGTAACATCCGTACTACCGCCTTGTACTAATACTGGCCAACAGCAACATGACAGTTTGGACCTCACAACCTGGCCTCACCTTGTACCTCTCTACTGTGCACTACCTCGCCATGACCAGCTCTTTGCCAAATACTCTAGCACTATGTTTTAAAAATGGGTACACAATGAGATGGCACACGGAGGTATGATACACGCAAAAGTGGTACATGGGGAAGGCGAGCAAGCACGAACGTCCCACATACCAGGGTTTTTCACTGAACTGATCAATTTATTATTAGTATAAAAACTGAAAATAATTAATGATTATTATGCGATTTGAATTCTTACTAATTTCTATGGCTAAAATGAAACAACACTAATAACAATCCAGAAGATACCTAGCACATAATTAACAGCTAAATTAAAGAACATAGGCGAAAAATTCAGTTGTACACTACTTTAGTTCAGTTAAGTATACATCAGTTATCTAAGTTTCACTGCCTGCCTCATATAACTGTAAAATATGCAGTACACTTATCGTTCTATATTGCCTCGTCATATAACCGGTGAGTTTACTGTAAACATTGGGGTGACTGAATTCTAATTGAAAGGAGTGACCAAGAAAACACAGCTCTGAATAAACATTTCTATAAAAAGATTGCTATTATCGTCATCAAATGCCCACTGCGTCTATTCATCATCATCCAATGAATCATATGTCCAGGTACATGATTCTGCTCACCTCCCTATGCAAGGACTCCCTGCTTGTCGCAATGCCCCAAGTGCATTTATCTCTAAGGATCAATGCTGAAGCGTTTAAATCTTTCTGTGCAAAATCTAAATATGTTAACATTTGTCCTCCTGCAGGTTTTTTAGCTGGTTCTATGGCTTGTTGAAGAGCTATCTTCCTTGGAATATCATCAGGTAGTCTAAGCATATGTCCAATCCATCTTAAATGGCGTCTTTTTATTTTTCTTGTCCAAGGTTCTTCTTTTATTTTTTCATATAGATCTTTGTTTGAATTTTTCTTAGGCCATCTGATACCCAAAATGTTTTTGTAATTTCGCCTTTGAAATGCATCGATTTCAGCTTGATGATTTGCTTTTAATGCCCAGAGCTCAGAGTTATACAGAAATACAGTTTCAACTAAGGCTGAGAATATTCTGATTTTTGTTTCCAAAGAAATCTTCCTATTCTCAAAAACTTTTGTGAATTTTGAGTAAGCTGATAATGCCATTATCTTCCGTCTTGATATGTCGTCTTCTGTTGCCAGCAGACTACGGAGATACTTGCATCTTTGCCATGATTCATCACCATGGCGTGTTATGTGAAACTCTTCAGTTTTATTTTTGTTTACAACGAGATCCATTCTATTCAGTTTCTCCTCTATTGGGTTTTTTTATTTCATCTACTTCTTCTTTATTTCTTGTAATCCATGCCACATCATCAGCATACTGCATAGATATAGTAGTTGACTTACTTTGTAGACAGCTGTAACTATGTTCTTGTCTTACGTCATTCTGTATTAATCCAGGATCAAGAATTGTGTACTTCACTCTATTTTCGCTATATCTTGCAATGTGGGAAATCATCAGCAGCAGGCTGAAACTAACTCCTCTCAAAGGATAGACACGCAGAAAAATGGAACATTACCAAATTGTAAAAAGAGGAAGTGACGACAATTGTTACATTACGTATTTCGTTTTTGGGATTAGCGGCTACGCTGGTGGCATCAAACGGTAGATGATTAAAAAATTTTGAGCGGCGCATTGACTGTAATAATAATAATATTCTTAAGTTCACCAATAATGTTGGCATACGCGCAATTTCGGTAAACCAAAATCACTTCTGCGTTTTTAATAAAATAAGAATATCTCAATTAAAAGCAATTAATAGTTTAAAAAACTGAAAGCATTTCATGAAAAGGAAAAAAGTTTGTATTATGTACTTGCAAATACTTCTTCAGTTTTTTTTAAAGTAAAATTTTATTGTTCTTCCTGAGGAAAGAGGCTAGCTGACTGTGTGATGGGCTGCCTACTATGTAAAAAAGTAATGCATTTTTTATTGATTTACTGATTTTTCTCTCCCTCCCTCTCTTAGAGAGAAAGAGAGATGGGCGCTTTTCTAAACACTTAAGATTATATGAAAAGTAGAACGCAACAAGCAATGCATGCTTTTCATCTTTTCTTCAACACAAGAACGTATTAATAAATAAGAAATTAAGTCTTAACGTAAGATTTAGATTATTTAATGCTTGCTTACGTTACCAGCATATTTATGTACAACAGCTAAACTTGGGGTTTAACAATTACTCAAGAAAAGCAGATTGGCACATTTCATAGAAGTCTTCTTAGGAAAGTTTTAAAGATAAAATAGACATACATAATCAAAAATGAAAATTTATACTCCAGCACAAAAAAAAATTATTGGAGTTCAAAAATAAGGATCCGAAGTTAAGATGGCTAGGACATCTTCTAAGATTACCAAATGAAGAACAATTTCAAAATATAACAAATACAATTATTGCAATGCTGCAAAAACATGAGTTTTACAATTTACTTAAATAACCTACTTAAATCTAATAAGAAATTATATGCTCTTATGAAATAATATTTTATGTTACAACTACAATGAACTAGTAAAAACACAAAACCTAAATAATTACAAACGGGACAATCAAAGCACAATGTTTATCCAGCACTCACAGATTACTGAGCGACTAGCAAAATTTCTTGAAAATTCTGGTATTCTTTCAGAGTTACAATTTGGCTTTTGAAAAAATTCACGAACTACAGATTGTCTAATGACTTTAGATTTACCGATAAAAGAAAACAATATAAAAAAATAATAAAAAGAAAGGTTCCTACTTATATACCTGCTTTATTGATTTCACAACAGCTTTTGACAGGTTAAGTCATGATATTTTGATTAGCAAATTAAAAGGCTATGGCTGATGAATATATCCAACGTATCACTAAAGATATGTATAATAAAAGTCAAAACACAATAAAAAATCAGACACTTGTTCTCCTTTCTTTAAGACTGAACTGGCGTTAGACAAGGTGACACTCTTAGCCCAACTTTGTTTAATGTATATGTAAATGATCTTCCTGATTTTTTACCTGATGGGGATTCCCTGACTTTGCATGACAAAATCATTAAATGCTTACAGTATGCTGACGACCTAGTTATTTTCAGTACATCTAAGAAGGGCATTACAAATTAATCATACCAAAACTAAAGTTGTTACCTTTGGAAACAGGACATCCAGTAAAACATTGAACATTCACTTTTATCTTGACAATACCACATTAAAAACAGAAAAACATATCAAATACCCAGGAATGTATTTTACAAACAATGGTTCATACACAAAGCACTGTGACACAATGAGAAAACAAAGTACTAGGGCATTATTTAAATTAAAATCTCTAATATTTCAATACAGTTTTGATGTAAATATACTTCTTTACCTGTTTCAATCCCTAGTCTCACCAGTAGCACTTTACGGGTGTGAAATTTGGTCTTTTATCACCAAACTAAAGACCATAAACACTGATCACTCAGAAAAACTTCTAAAAATGTGGAATCTTTTTCTATTCCAACATGTTCAGAACAGATTCTCAAAATGAATATACTACCAAGATACAACTGCCTTTTTTATCACATTCATTTAAGTAGTTTCCAATGTGAATAAGGCCTTCGGAGTTTGTATTTAGAAAAAGTCATATTACTGAGTATACATTACCTTTTTATAAAGATAGACTATATATTTTGTGCTCATATTTTTGTCTAATATTTTCATACAATGGACAAGTAAAAAGGTAATGTAATTCGTTTTCTACTAATTCTGAGCTATTGTTGTGACTCTATTGACAAAGCCTTTCGTCCTCTTTTTATTTTTATATCTACCGCATTCTATTTCCAGATCATGGTTGCTGATGTGTAATTTTGTAATTCTTTGTCTCTGTTTCTTATTAGAAATAATTTTTAAATAATCTTCTAATTCATAATTACATGTCTATAAAATCTTAGTTCGTTTTTGCCACCATTTTGTTTAGTATCATTATGTAGCTCTGTAAAAAATAGTTTTCTGTACCCTGATTTGAATATATTACCGAATTCTTTTAATTCGCGATTCAGACACATTTTATCAATTTCATCTACACCATATGTTTGAAATCCTGGAAAATCTGCCCATTTTGTATGAAGCTGTTTCAGTTCTTCATGAGACTGGTAACTATACACATTTTTAAATAGTGTATTTCTTGGCTTTACATGTGGCTTTACTAGATATTTGTGAAGAATTGTTGATGCTTCAATTAGCAGTAGGTATATGCCTAATTCAGCTTTACACGCTATATTGGAAGCACCGGACACCTTAAACTCATTTTGAGAACCTGTTCTGAACATGTTGGAATGGAAAAAGATTCCACATTTTTAGAAGTTTTTCTGAGTGATCAGTGTTTATGGTATTTAGTTAGGTGATAAGAGACCAAATTTCACACCCGTAAAGTGCTACTGGTGAGACTAGGGATTCAAACAGGTAAAGAAGTATATTTACATCAAAACTGTATTGAAATATTAGAGATTTTAATTTAAATAATGCCCTAATGCTTTGTTTTCTTATTGTGTCACAGTGCTTTGTGTATGAACCATTGTTTGTAAAATACATTCCTGGGTATTTAATATGTTTTTCTGTTTTTAATAAGGTATTGTCAAGAGTAAAAGTGAACTTGCCTTTTTTCAGTATTAAATTCGTCAGCTTAGTTAAGGGCCTGGCAAATATATCTATTGCAGACTTAATCATTTCATTTGAGATATAATCAATGCCAGTGCTTTTGCCAGATTTTAATTTTTGGATTTGTTGTTTTAATTCACTGATTGTGATAGGAATTAATTCTTCCATTTTAACTTGCACTGTATCTTCCGATTGGATTTTATGTGTAGTCGACTGATCTTTCGTATATAAATTATTAAAATGTCTATACAGAGTTCCCAAATCTATTTCTATAGGTTTATTTTTATTTCCATCGCAAATGCTATGTATTCCCTCCCAGAGCTCTTTTGGACCACAACCTTTTAATTCGTTTAGTTTTTTGTTATTTCAGCCAAGCACTGTCTTTTCAAATATTTTTTCATTTGTTTCATGTACTTTATACAACTTTTTAACTAGTGTCTCAGATAAGTATTATTTGGACATCTTTTGCAATATCTGTTCGAAAAGTTTGCCTGTCTTTTTAATACTTTAAGTACCTGATCTCGATATTGTTTGTTTCATTTACGTTTTATTCTATTCTAGAAGTTCTGGTGTTTTTTTGTCACTAGAGCTTTGTTTGCGGCTTGTATGTAAATATCACTGAAGGTTTTATCTGCATCATTATAATTTTCCTCTAAAAAGTTTGCGGTTTCATATCACCTGAGAGTAGTGCTGTTTGAAATCACACATCTGAATGTCTATCCCATTTGTAGGATATATAATTAAGATTCATTTGTTGAAATACGGGTGTATTAATGCCAATGCTGTTATCAGTATTTTTGTTTGGAAGAACAATCGGCAATAATCGGATAAGCTACTGAAATCTCCATCTGTAAAATATGGAATCAAAGTGTTACTAATTTCTTTATTTGAAATGACATAATCTACAGCACTTTGACCATTGTGTGTTTAGCATATGTACCCTCCCTTTGAATCTCCCCGTTTTCTGCCGTTAAGTATTCTTATATTGCAGACTATACATAATTCTAACAATTTTTTGTCAAAACTGTTGGTTGTTTTATCTACATTTTCTCTAGGTGACAATGAATTACTTATTGAAATGTCAGAATCTACACCAGGGGCATCATGTTTTTGCTGTGTGTCTTCTAGATAATCTGCCATAGTACCTGTTCTAGCATTGAAGTCCCCCATCAGAATTATTTTTCCTTGTGTGGTAAATTGTGCTATCTCCATTTCAAATTTGTTACACTGGTCTGTGTAATATGGAGCATTTTCAGGTGGTATATAAATTTGGCTAATGAGTAATGGGCCTCTGTTTTGCCACATAGTTGCAGTTTTATCGATACAGAAAAATCAGAATCAGTTTTTATTTGAGCTATTTTAACACCCAGAATATTTTTATAGAAGAGTGCTAAGCCACCGTGGTTATTTACTATATGTTTTTTTGAAAGGCTATGTTTAGTTATCACATTGTATCCTTCTAGGACTATCTGTGAGTGCTGAACAGATCAAGTTTCAGATAGGCCAATTATATTATGTTTTCTGAGTAAATTTTCAAAACTGTTATCTTTAAGCTTGGCTTGTAGATCGCTATGAATATTCCAAGACATTACATTGATAAACTTGCACATATTTTCATGTTGATATTGTGCAACAGATAATTAAGTACAAACTTTAAATGATTGGAGGCTGTCAAAGATGTTGATTATTTAAATTATAGTTATTGTGCAGCTATTGTTTTGTTGAGAGTTTTAAACCCAAGTCTATAATGAAATAAAATTACATTTTTTTACTTGAATTAGTGAAGCATCTTAGAGTTATGCAATATACAGTAGATTTTAAGGTTTTCAAAGTATATACAACTTAAAGCACTATTAAAACGACTCACAATGAGCCTCATACCGCATCAATACATCTTGAATTGTGTTTTGAATATCAGTTTTTCTGTATATTTTGGTTGTATTTACTGCTGAATTCTTACCGCCCACTTCTGCTAAGTGTTGTAACGATGTCGTTCCTCTGGACTGGACTCTTCACCATTCCTGCCCCATCTGCTTTGCAGTGTTTTGTCATTCTTCCAGTTATTGTAGCTTCTGCTGCTTCCATAAACTTGTTGCCTTTTATATCTCACATTTTCAACAACTAGTCCTTGTACAGATCTTTTTTCGTAAATGTCACATTTGAAATGTCTAACGAGTATGGCTGTTCCCTTGCCATCATTTAGGTGTTTGTCGTCTTCAAACAGGTATGGCTTTGGTTTTCCATTAAACAACTGAAAATGGTTTTGATGATCAATATAGTGCAGAGAACTTTCGCTTTGGCACAACTCAGCAATAATGTTGTTCATTTGCATAGACAAATCATTAAATTCAGCACAATCTCTGGGAAGAATACCCGATATAAAAATGACTGTTTCAGGCATTCTGATTTCAGTTTTCGTAACAAACTTTCTAGTTGGTTGCAAGTGCTATGGACATCCTTCGAAGAAGCCAGATCATTAATTGGATCCTACCTGCAGCACCAATGTTTTGGTTTATTTTTCTTCAGTTGAGGGATGATATGTCGAGCATTTTCTACAGTGTACACGTTTTTGAATAACCTTACAGTCCTATTTTTGTATACATTGGTTTCACCGAGGTATTTTATTAATGATGTACCTGCTATGACCAGATCTACTGTCTTGCTTGCTTTCTCTTTTGTATCTGGTATGTCAGACATAGGTTCCTTAGGCTCATTGCTGGCTTTCTCATTTCCAGTTTGTCTAATCAGGCAAGACTATCCACTTAGCTGTCCATTATGCTTTATGAGTTCATTCTGCATGACATGCAGCTGGTCTTTCACAGAGTTTATCTTAAATGTGTGAGACTGATTTAGTTTCTCACAACTGTTCTCTATTTTTAGTGTGAGGTCAGTCGCTACTTGTTCTGCTGAAGTTTCTATGCAACTTATGACACTGGCATTTTGAGATTCACATGTTGTGGAAGACTTATTGGCTTTATCAAGTAGACTACTCAACTGTCTTTTCATGCATTCTTCATTAGTTTTATAGCCTTTCAGTTTTTTCATTTGTTGTTTCAGATCACTCATCAAGGTCACTAGGTGTTTTTCAGTATTTTGAGTGCTGTCAGAGATTGTTGATAGTACTGAATACAGTTGGGAATTATACAGTTGGGAGTTGACAATAGTTGGGCGCGTTTACGAAACCGATGTAATTCTTTAAAATAACATTTAAAGCTACTAATCAAGATTGATGATTGTATACAAAAAGGAAGCTCATTCCAAATGGAGATAATTCCATATTAATAAGAGGGCACTAGTTCAAGTAGAAAATATGGACACAATCTATTTACAATTTTATAAAATATACAGAGTTTGTGAGAAAGTCTTCTATTAGATAGCAGATCAAAGTCATTGTCATATGACATATAATAAGTTTGCTGTATTGGAGCTTTTCATTGCTTTGAAGCAAATAAAGACTGATTGTGATTTATACATTTTGAAGATCGTCAGAAAGGCTAGTAAGGATGTCAAGAACACCGCCAGTAGGGCGCTTCTCTAGTAAAAGTGTTTATATATGGTTCCATGAATCTGCCCTACTAAACCTGTTTTCATAGCATACATAGTTTAACTCTATGGAAAGTAGTTTTGTATTCTTTCCCAATTAGCCGTGTAATCACTTGCATATAATCTTCATTCTCAGAAGGTGTAATAGTTTTAATCTTATTAAATTTCAAATTTTTCCTAGCTAGCTTGGAGTGACATAACATTGCGTTATAGCACTTCACCTTCTCCTTGTCGAGGATACTCCATAGCCAAATATCTGTATATAGCCATTTTATTTATATCTTGTAGTGTTTATGTAAATTGATTTCACTCATGCTCCTTTTGATGTAGCCATTAACTTAACATAGCCAATGGATCGTACGTGTGTTTAACCTTGTTTTTTCTGCTTAAAACGTAGCATTTAGCTGTATTTATTCGCATCGCTATTATCGTGTAATCTTTCTTTTCCATATAATCATTGTAAATATCACTTGTTAAATGATCATAATTATAATGTAAAAATTACTATGTGCATTTTTTTAAATTTATCGTTCTTGTTTTCTATGAACGGCATTACTACTCAGAATTTCGATATTAACAAACTTTATCCTAATCACATATTGGCACCTCGCAAAATGTGGACTTGAACTTTAAAACACCGGGGCTTTCAATCGCCCAATAATTGTTTGCCCGCCTGTAAAGAGCTAAAAGATTAAAAATTGAAAAATATTCGCAAAAAACGAAAACATAACCTGCATTCGTCAATGCAGCGTCGACAATTGATATTGTACCAAACAGAGTCAGTGTATTCAAGAATGGATTTGCAAAGTTGTTCTAGAACCAGATGGACTAACATTTTGCCAACTAAATTTTCTTCAGCCGCCTATGTGCTTTTTCTTTTGAACGCACTATATGAATATTTCTTTATATAATAGACTGGAGGGGTAGACCTAGGTGTTGGTGCGAACTAACAGTTGTTAAAACAGAGCAGTGGTTGAGGGGTGGAACAGGTTCTCGACTTAAGAACCTGACATCAGCTTTTTCAGCATTGAAAGTAATATATTTTACTGGTCAGCCCATTAAAATGTCGATACAACACGCTGACACCAGTTAGATAAATAGCACTCAAACCGTTTTAATGAATTACCTAATGTACCAACTTGTTTGACTTTAAACAACAGACCCAGATGCGAAATCATATCACATTGTTTAGAGATGTCGAGGAAGACAGCCTTCACATCAAATCCCGTGTCAAGTGTTTGATAAATGTTGTGCACTATATGAAGAAGCTGAAAAATAATACCATCATTTGGTTTGAACCCAGAGTTTCCAAACGCTAATAAAATAATTGTTCACAGTTGTTCACAATTAAATAGATGTTTATACACAATTCTTTCCAAGACCTTTGACAAACAAGAGAGAAGTGGCACGCACAGGCCTATAATTGTTTTTCAGTTGACGATTACCTTTTCCAAAATCGAACAAACATTGGCCTTCTTCCGCATTCTAGGAAAATTGATGTTTGGACAGGAGAATTAAATAACGCACAAAAAGGGTTCAAATAGAGCCGGTAGTTTTCTTTAAAACTTGATTGCTAATGGAGACGCTACCTGATACTCTTGTTGTATTTAAGCTTAATACTACGTGCTGGATTTCATTAGGAGTTGTAATAGTATTGATATTACATAACCTTTTGTTGGTTTTGTAAATCATACAGACCATTATGGCAAACTTTTCGACATTCTTATAGACCGCAAGTTGCCTACAAAAGTAACTAAGTTACTGTTTGTGTCGTTTACAGAGCAGGAAGGCACGCATTGCTTGGTATGGAAAACATTCATACAAATTTAGTGTCAGTAATGGTGTTCAGCAAGGGCCATTATATACTTTCTCGTTTTTAATGTATATCTTGGCAGTCTTCTGTTAAAATTACCAAGAGTTAATCTTGTAGTTTTGTAGTTGCGAAATTTGTTGATGCGTAATCTTACTTGCTGCAGTGTAGAAAATGTTGATCATTTGCGAGCAGTATAATTAATAATCTCCAATAACATAGTCAAAAGACAGCGCATATGTTTCTCCAAGGACAGCATTGCAATCCATCCTGTTGTTAAACTTGGTTTAATAGAGTAGCTCACCTTGGTCATATTACTAACTGAAAACTTGATGATGCTGATGACATTAACGCAAAAAGAAATGATTTCATTTGTAGAATGAATCAGATTATATCAGATTTTCATATTATCCCGTTCAAGGTCAAAAATGCAGTCGTAATGACGTACTGATGCCATGCAGTTTTAATGGCTGTCAGCTGTGGAATTTAGGTAATGTGTCCATATTGAAATTAAACTCGTCACATAATATTGGCATGAGACGATTTTGGAAAATTTCTTTGGAAACTTCTGTCTTGAAGGTCTAGTGCCAGTTTGGGTGATCAACATCTGTTATTGTTATAATTGCTATGATTTGCAATTGTTTATGGCTCGGGATGTATAGGGAACACACTATTGTGATTGACCAAACAGCTGGGGTAAACATGGAGGCGGTTTATCGAAGAAGAAGACCTCACATACAATTACATGAAGGTATACCATTACGTAATAAGAAAAGATTGTTAACATCAAATAAATAAGTATAGCATCGTAGTATTCTAACTTCATGATCTCGATCATCTTAGCATTCTGCACACAAGAGCTAGGTATTGCCTTTGCATACAGCTGCATAAAAGTTATAAAATTGTCTTGAGTTGCAACTAAAGTTTCTCTAGTTATTAAATTACTCAAGCACTCCTCACTCAGTTCATTCTGCTAAAATAGAATCTAACACTTTTATGCGTGTCTAATAACAACACATTACAAAGTGTTCTTAACAATGGCTTCACACAGCTCAACTCACTACGTCTTAACAGCTCACTACCCAGATATTGCAACTACACATGGTCCTCGCTCTCAGCTCTTTTCACGTGAGCACTCCGGAATTTTACTTAGTCATCTAAAGAGTGGCCTAATGCAAAATCCTAAATAATAAACATTGCATCTGCAGCATCTCTAATTCCTCCACTAGGTTTTATACAGCAATTCCCAGTAATAACTCTACTTTACATTGCCTCAGATACTGAAGTACAGATTTAAAATTACACATCACTATCAGTAGTCAGTTTTTTGAGCCACTTTCGAAGAAATTACACAGACTAGTATTGTACTGTAACATTATTTATTGTTCATTATCAATTTGCTCACTACTGTAAAATTTTCTATACTGTGGTGTGTAATTGCAGCCAAAGACCTACATCCGGAAAAGAAGACTGAAGCTGATTTTGCACTATATTTCTTGGCGGATCAATATCCGTTCATGTTACCTTAGTGGATTTTCTTCTGTCTCATGTTTTATGCGAAATGATAAAATTTTAGTCTTTGTTTAAGTACCAATATTTTCTCTCAATCTCGAAAAATTCACAGGTAAATACTCAATGCAGTATTCAGCTTGGATATAAAGTGAATTTCACAATTTTAAGAAATTTTATTTTCTGGGACTCGGATTGCAAATCTGTTGATAGAATACATCTAGTCTAGGGATCATTTAGGTCGAAGTTTATCATTAATGCTGCAACGCATTTGCGCTTGAACATGTAAGCACCGAACAGGGGCTTCTGTGTTAACAAGTCGTGGTCGCTATTAACTTTTAATAAGTGCTTTTGGCGTAATAAGAAACCTCAAGGTCTAACCAGAAAATAGTACGGCAAGTAACCTAACTTATCTGTAATCCATAAAGAGGTGGAAGGTAACAAACATTTTGTGTGTACGATCCATATCTATAGCAACTGTGTTGTAATGGACCTTCTGTTTTTGCATAAACACTGCTAGGAAATGTATATTTATTTTTAATAGGGAATATTGACCATTTGTTATGAACTTGCTTGGTAAATTATATAAATAAAATTTGCTAGAGTTTATTTGTGAATGTTGCCCTATTTTGGGATTGTTTGCCAAGTGCTTATTAAACAGCCAATGCATAGTGCTTGTTTCTGTGATTACTTCTGTTACTTGTTGGCAATATGATGCACACATCTACATTTCTGAAAGAGAAATAGTGTGATCATTTGATGAACTTCCGTGTTTTCGTCTCTCTCTCTCTCTCTGGCACACACGCTTTCTCGTTCTCTCTCTCCCTACCTCTCTGTCTTGTCTGAAAAAATTCTCAGAAGTACCACAGTACAGTAAGTCCTTGCTTAATTACATTAATGCGTTCCAGCAAAACGCATCCTTAAGTGAAACGTCGTTATGCAAAACAATGCCTTTCATAGAAAACAGTGTAAAAGCATTCAGTTGCATGCCACACCCAAACATCAGTAATACCTAGTCTGCTTAGAATGCTCACTAAGCCCCGTAGGGCAAAATTCAATAATACCTAGCTATGTAAGCTCTCGGTTGCCTAGGCCTGTCATGGACTAAGTATCACCTGGTTAATATATGCCTACAAAGGTTCTACAGCATAAAACCAATCTGATTCTTTACATCTATGCTGTGGCTCTTAAAAATCTGTAAGTTGTTATCTGCAATTTTAGAAGGTTGTAAGAGGTACACTGAAGTGCTATTACTGACATTGCGTTTTTTCTAGATGTGGAAATTCCTTGGGGTAAACAAACCTGTGAAGTTTATCTAAGTTAACTTTTTTTTGGTGACAAATAAAATTCAAATTCGACACTTATGTTATAAAAAATGAATCTGAAAATCCCATAATGGAACTTTTATTTTGGAATTTTGTTGTTGCCACTACATTTTTAAAGTAAATTGCATTCAATTTTGCATCATAGAGGGTATTTATTATAAACAAACAGAATGAATTGCACAAAACTCTAAAGGTAAATGACTGTTTATATTATATCATAGGTAAAGTGCATGTTCAGCTTTCTAATTTTTCAAACTTACTATTTAGATTGAATTTAAATTTCTCATATCCAATTCAATGGATATGAGAAATTTAAGTTCATAGCCAATGCAAGGAGAAAGGCTGTTTATATCTGGAGCCATTTTTGGTAAAGTTTACTCAGTTTATACAGGGTTGCACATGACAAAATTCAAAATTGGTTAAAATCCAAGATTTCCTGTAAAGATCATTTGGCCATAGATTGGAACTCTTCTAAGTGTGCTCATGAGAAAGAGTTTTTCCATATATAAGTTATTTGGATTGTGGAATTTTCCTTTGTTTAACTTCTTGTAATACTGACCTTTCACATTTTTCTCAAGTCCAAGAAGACTGTTAAGGTAACTGGTAGATATTTTAATAGCTATGTACATCACCTATGAGTCATCTTTTGTCTGTTTCGTCTTATGGTTGGATGTGTTTAATGAAATTTTGCATGAATGATACTACTAGGGCTGCTGGGAGAACACAGGGTCAATTTATGTCATCAGTGTCTTGCACCCAGTATGGCACCTAAAATAATATTTTATAAGCCCAATTTGCCTGTTTGCTTTTTATGGACAGTCAGACGACTGCGTGGATTTTAATGAGATTTTGCATGCATAATACTAGAGCCTGGGACGGGTGTAGAAGAGTCAATTTTTAGGGTATATTATATATATATGCCTAAATGCCTGATTTTCAATGCTTTTAAACCCCTTTAAACCACAAAAAAACCTATATATATATATATAAAGGGGTACCTAGTTAGAGTATTGTATCTGTATCTAAATAATGACTATTATGTGTATGGGACTAAAAATGTAAATGGTCGATAAAATTAAACATATATTTATTGTATTAGTACTTCCAACAAAATCAGTATTTAGGCATTAAAAAACCTGCTGTAAAGCAAAGGTTAATCAACACAAATATATGATCAAAATGTTTGATCAATATAACATGAGTCTTGAAAAACACATACATAGATTAACATGGGACCCATTGTTCCCATCCGTTAAGATGGCCCTGTTTAATGCATTATAAAATTACAAGGCAAATGAATCACTTTGAAGCCTAACCTAACTTTGAACTTAAAAGACAATAAAAGAGGTTACTGGAGTAGGTTTCAGAAAAGTAACAATTGTATTACTTCATAACAATTTTATGCATATATCATACTCGTGTTGACATGATTTTTTTGTTTTCATTTTAAATTTCTGCGACACTATTCGGACCGCGCCATTACGTGACGCCATATGCGCACAATATAAATCAGGGGAAGAAAAGAAAATTTATATATGCACAATATAAATCAGGGGAAGAAAAGAAAATTTATATATGCACAATATAAATCAGGGGAAGAAAAGAAAATGTTAAACTATGTCTCAAAAACTTTCCATGCAAAATTATATTACTTAGCATTTCGCTTACCTGTTTGAAAGACTTATGTAACTAGAAAAGGAAATATTAATTATTTAAAATGCTTTTGGGCAATTGGTAAAATGTCACTGACTCACCCTCCAGGGTGCACCGCTCACTAATCAAAAACATGTTTTTAATCTTTTTGACAGTATATAGTAATTCAATATTTTACTTAGTTAGTGACGTGTGCACTACAAATGGGTTCAATATTTTTCAAACTTTACACAATGTTATCTGAACTTTTTGAAATGGCTACATCTAACTGCCATCACGGGAGTTTACATTTACATGTTTTATACAGCGTTACTGTCAGTTCCCACAAGTCCAGTATGCACAAACGCAGTGTGTAAGTGGTGTAAAATTTCAAGACGAATTTTTTAAGCTTCATGTAAGTGGAGGGTTTTCTTGTGCTTTAACCTAGCTAATTAAATAATTTATTTATATGAAGCAAAACGAATTTATATTTAGAGATGTATTATTCATTTTCAAATGTTGCCAATTTGCAAAAGTGTTCAAAACACTACACTGACGTATAGAAATTTATTTAAAATTAAATTAATAAAGCAGCTGATCAGTTTTAATTAAGATTCGGAAAAAGTCGTTGAAGTAAATGGATAACATGTAGCAATAAAAAGTTTATGAGCAAAATTAATATCGTCCTTCTGCTTTACCAGTTTCACTAATGGTCAGGTTTTTAGTCTCTTGATTTAATGTATTCAACATGAATTTCATTCAATGTTAAGAGCTAAAATTTCCTTATTGATATGTTAATGTGGTAGACTTTGTGAGCTTGATAACATATTTTTGAATGTTATTGCATGAACTTGCAAGTCTATTCTTTAGTTCCAGCACAAAATTACAAAATTGAAAACTGAGACACTTATTTTATGTGAGCATTTTGTGTGACAGAACTATATGTGGCTCTTAAAAATTTGCTTAGAAACCTTTTATTCTAATAGGAAACTATACCTTGAACTTGCAGCCCTGTGGCCTGTAAGTTTTTTTTTTCACGTTATGGGTTATCAATGTCTTTCGATGTAGTGCAAACATGTTATAAAGAACCTGGTAAGTTATATTTGAAGATTGCATAATTTTTACATGCAAATTTTTATTGTGTTTCAGCGTGGCATGCCTCAGAGAAAGAGCCGTGTCTATGGCCGACCAACCTAGATACCATCCAGGGGGGTCATTACGACGGCACACACGTCATTCTTCTGGAAAAAGTTCTGAAAGTAATAGGTAAGCATTTGTATCATATAGCAACAGGTTTAGTATGCAGATAAACTGCTCTGTGAAAGGAAAAATAACAAGGATCCTAGAGAATACAGCATGATGTTTTACAATGCTTTTGATATATAGCTACATATAGTCCTCAAAGTGTGTGTGTGTATGTGCTTGAGTAACAATTTTAGCCAAGTAAGTACTTTTTTATGAGTAATCCATGGCAGTTTATTAAAAACATTTGTGATGGTGGTTTATATGCATTATGAGTTACCTATCATTTTCATTTTTAAGTTAAATATGAACTAGATGGTTGATAATGCTGGGTACTCTTATTTCACTGAAAGATTTTTCAAGCAGACATTTTGTGTTCGTGTATTTGGCAAGGTAAGGTTATGATCCGAAGCAGGTTTCTACAGTAAAGAATTTCTACTGTCTTTAAAAAATGAGGATTAAAAATACAACCTGGATAGTAAAGTAAAACAAAGCCTGTCAGAATTTGGCATAAGAAAGCTTTTTGAAGACAAAAAAGGGAGGAATTTGCATAAGAAAACCAGCAAACTGGCATTTGGCTTGTCACCTGTCCCATTTGCAAAATCTGGAAACATTACAGACTGCATCATTATCATAGCTGATTCTAACTTTGTGCTTTCTGTTCTCAGAGTTTTTCTCGGATCATTGCTTTGTTGAGTCAATAATAGATATTCAAAAACCAAAATTAACAAGCAAGAAAAGTAAGTTCAGGTGGCTGCAAAATATCAATTATACTGACTTGGCAATGGATTTACACAACCCTGTCACTGCTATACAAGAGCAAACTGATGTACAATCAGCATCGGATAATTTGAAAAGCAGGTCTAAAGTTACTCTTCATTAAAAAGAAGACAGTTACTATGCGGAGCTTCCTTGGTTCAACGAAACAGCATTATGGCTGAAAAGACAAAAAAGACTCACCGAGAGAAAGTGGAAAAAGGATAATATGTGACAAAATTGGAATTTATGTAATTAATCAAGAAAGAACTGTTATGCTTATTTTTGAGAAAAGAATTTTATATCAATGAAACAGTTCCAGGGTGTAATGGAGATTCACAAAAGGTCTTTGCTGCTATTAGAAACAGTTTCAACACAGGAAAACACTAATTTTACCTGATGCTCTATCCGTCTCTGATAAAAGCTTGCCAATGACTTTGCAGAATATTTTTATCAAAAAAATTAAAAACATCAGACCTTCTCTTAATAATATCAGATTGTTTAACCCAGTATCAAACATTAATTACATGTTATCAAAGTAAAGAAGGTGACTAAAGAATAAGTGCGAAAAGTGTTTAGGTCAGCTAAACCATCCATGTGTCGGTTGTATGTCTCGCCAACAAGCTTGCTAAAAACTTTTTGGGTGAATAGGTGCTGTTCATTATATGGCTAGCAAATTCTTCATTTTCTTGATAAATGGTAATATGCAATACTGAATTCACTAATTAAAAAAGTAAACTCGGGTAGTGAATGAGTAGTACAACGACAGTTTCAAACAATCATTCAAGCCCATAGTCTTTTACCAGCTTATTAGAGCAGCTGTCTACTTTTAATGAGACTAATGGATGACATCTAGTATGTTATGGAATAGGGAAAAGTCACATGTATGGTTACTTTGGATTTGACAGCCACATTTGCCACAATGAACTTGAAATCTTATGCAATGTACTTCAATGAGGTTTGGCTTTTCAAGCACTTTGCTAGAATGGACAAAAGAATATCTACAGAACAGGTCTTTTCAAATTCAAAGTAATTATAATTGTTTTGTCTTATCCAGCAGTCATCTATTAAGTACATCAAGGAAGTATCTTGAGTCTTTACTTTTAAATGTTACACAGCTACAGTTGATGAGTACAATCTAGAATGTCAACAGACTTATATGGCTATGAGGATGATCAAGCCCTTGCCGACAGTTTTATGCTGGGCTGCGTTAACTCAAAGCTTTGTGCAGCAAACACCTTGGGACGTAATGTCACCACAGTCAAAGAGCAGATGGACCCGAATCATCTTATGTTTAATTACATCTTGCATTTTAACGTGCATCTAATTACAAAATTGAAAGGGTATTTAACTATGAATTCAATGCAATGTATCAGGTATGCGCTCGTTTTCACAAAATCTAATTATGCAAATTCATTGATTTGTTGGACTCCCATAGTGCATCTTGAAGCCAATGCAAAGTGTGCAAAATTGGGCTGGCTGCCAAAATTGCGAAAATGTTACAAAATATGATAGTGCAACAAAGGCTTTGCATAGTGTTCATTGGCTACCAACCAGATGCCGGTGCACTTTTAAAATAACAGTTCTAGTAAATAAGTAAGTAAAGGTCTTTTCTTCTCAGAAAAATTTGGGAGGTTCCTTGGCTGCTTTAAGATAGTATAAATTGAAGGAATATTTAGAACAAGCCGATTTACGATATTTCTAGTTTAAAATATGTCTATGTATAAACTTACAATACATCAATAAAATCTTTGAGATAAATCTTTAGGCGCTTAAAAGTGTATAAAAGAGAGGAAATGTTTGTACTAAATAAATCTGAACTGGCAATAAAACCCAATAGAGAATAGTAAAGAAAAATATAAATGATAAATTTCATTAAAAATACATTTATTTATAAGAGTATTAGCTTTTCTTTTCAATTTAGCTCTAACAAACATGCATTTTTGTGTCTAGGGTGTTCTGTTTTCCCTTTTTGTGGCAGGAGATTGTGAAGTAGATGGGTCGACTCGCTTACTAGTGAATAATTTTGCATGTTTTTTTCAATGATAATGCTTTTGGTCCTGCATCTGAGTATTCCACTTCCCCTTTCACCCTATTCCATATATTTTCTATCAATTTGAATTCATCTGCCATCAAACAATTCTGCATTTAGAGGTATATAATAGTTATGCCTCTACTAATGATTGAAAAAGCATGTTTAGTTCTACAATGTAGTGCATTTTCTTCACTTTAAACAATTTAACCTGCAAAGCATAGCATGGATGGCTAAACATACTTGGCTGATCATTTACATTTTTGTGTATGTAACAAGAACACAAGAGCTAACAAAGCAAATGAATTAGAACTTGTAGTGCCTTTTAATAAAAGAAAGTCTTTGCTTATTTACACCTTTTAAAGGGAAACTAAGAACGCAGGTTTTTAAGCAGTATTTTAATGTATAAAGTGGTGAACATTTTGTAGTTTTTTATGATTTATATTTTTAATTGTACAGTGCATTTGAAATAAATTAACGAAAAAGTGCTTTATATATAAATGTACATTTTATTATTATGTTATGTGACTGTCATCAAATGCAACAGTTTTTAGTGCAACTGATATATTTTATATTGTTTTTATAATTCAACAACTAGTTGTCCAGATAACAGTTTTTATAATTGCTCAGTTTTGCAATGTTCAAATATCATTCCTAATTTTATGGTAAGCTTTTTGAAAAATTTAGAAGGACTGCAACCTTTGGGCACCATAAAAGTATTATTTTTTGAGCTTGTTTACCAGCTTAGATCTTTGCATAAATTTGGTGATATAAACTTCTAACATACTATTTAATTTGTTATTATTAGATTTGGACAGCTCGGCAAAGTGTTAACTACAGATAGTTGTCAATTGCCACGGAGACGTAGAGCACCACTTGAACATCCTACTACTGAAAAACCTTCCACCAGCATAATTAACAAACCTGTAAGCTGTCCAACTCCCCGCAAACGAGGACGTCCACGAAAAATCAGCTTAAGTAGTGTGGGAAGTGTTGACAAAAAAGATTTAGTACAGATTGAGCCATCATTACCAGCAGTGGTTGAAAAATTGCCTGTGAAGAAACGAGGCAGATATAAGAATTTTACATTTGACAATAACGTAGTTGGAGCTACTGAAGCAGCCACTGCTTTTAATACAAGAACTGCAGGAAACTCACTATTATCTGATTCTGTGCATCATCCAGAGCACAAAAGTTCAGTGGATGAGGTTGTTTCTAATAAAAGTGAACAAAAACCTTTGCAGTCTAATTCAAAAAACCTATTGCCTGAGAAACAATCGAGCACTGAGCCTACGAGAATACAAACAAGAAATTTAGGAGTGCAAAAAGTAAGTTATTACGAACCTGGTTGTCGCTTTTCAATTGGAAGAACTAAACGAAGCCGAGGAAAAAGGAAAAACAGTTCTGTTCAAAATTGTTTGTCACAAAATTCTGCTAGTCTTCAAGAGTCTAAAAGTAAAAAACGAAAGCCAGAGCCTGTTGTTGAAGACTCCTACCAGCCACACATTTCTAAGGTTGAAGAAAGCAGACAATCAGACACTGAAGAAAGCAAAAGCAAGCAAAGTGAGAGCAAAAGATCAGCTAGTAAACGTCATCCTAGTAAAGGTTATCCTTGTAGGTCACACACAAGTAAAGCCTCAACGTCGTCTGCTGAAGCTACTAGTGCTGCAAGTTGCTCACATAGTGCTTTAAGCACTAGTAAGCAAACATTTAGTGTTCCAATTAAAAAACGTGCAGTAAATTTATTGGACGAAGTTAAATCAGATACTCAGAGAACTAAGAAGGCCAAAATTAAAAAAGAAGCAAGTCTCGCTGAACCTCGAAATTTGAGGAGCAGTACTCGGGCAACTAAGATCACGGGCTCGTGTGCTAGCAGCAGGTAATAAATTAACCAGTGTTTGATATAGTCGACTTCTTATATATATGTTTCTGCTTAAAAATTTGCATTATGGAATTTGTTTAGTTTAGATTTGTGAGTTATACATATTTTCCAAGTGCTTGTTTTTATTCATGTAGGCGGCGGTCCTCCAGTGTACGGAAAGTGACACCAAGTGACGCCACGGGTAATACAGGGGGGACTAGCCGTCACCAGCCGGCACAGCAGCAAACTACAATGTCGAGGCAGGAGCCGGCAGTGGAATCTGGTGCACCCGCTGGTTGCAGTGATGCTGGAGCTAGTTCACAAGGAGCAGCAGGTATTGCATCGCGTGCGACATATTATCGTATATATTAACTTCGCTGGTATATACATATATATATATATATATATATAACCGACGAGGCTACAGTTTTGACGACGGCACCATTTTCAGCGATCTATATGTCAAATGAAGGTCTCCACTCATAGGTTCGCATTGGGGGTTTATTTTTCGAATTGGGCCCACCGGGAGGAACAGAGGCCAAAAAATCCCCTAAAGTGGTCATTTTTTGCCCATTTTTTGCAAAACTTATACCTCTTATTTCTAGAGAATGGGAACGTTTCGGGGGAGGTGCCAGTAATGGTTACATAGCCCATTGGATAACGGTGGGCGTAATAGTCAGATTAAGCTGGAGGGCCACGAATACCCCGCTACTGGCATTTTCCTAGAATTTTGTAGAAAACTGATCAAACAGCCTCCAGAAAAATTCAGCTTATGCAACTGTTCGGACATGTTAGGAAAAAATAAGTACAGTCGCAGAAAGAGGACAAAATGATCTACAAGTTTTTTGGGAGAGAGATCCATTAGACGGAACGGGAAAATTGTATTTCAACATTATTTTTCATCAACCCCTCTAAGCTATTTGGAACAAACATTGCCTTCGACTTTGAGAAATTTTGCGGCTGTTCCAGGTATTGTTGTCACCTGCCATTCTACAGTGTTATAGATTTTACATGTAAGTAAGTTGCGTTAGCCTATTATCATCTGGGAAGCAGCAAACAGAATTATGTAGAATATCCGTGCATTATTGATCATTGATAGGAAGACTAAGAGCATTTATTATAGCACACAGTTTCGACTTTGTGCAAAATGTTCTGAATGGTTTTGCTGTGATTCTGTATTGTTGGTGCTGGTGTCATCACCATTGGCGTCATCATCATCATCGCCATCAACATCATGATCACCGTGTGATGTGGTGGGTGTTGTGTGGTGTGGTGTGCTATGGATGGTGTAGTGGGGTGTGCTCTGGATGGCGTGGTGGGGTGGTAGAGTGTGTGTGAGGTTGGTGGAGTGGTGTGGGAGATATGGTGGGTGTGGTTTAGTGTGGTCTGAGTGGTGTGGTGTGGATAATCTGGTGGGGTGGTAGTGTGTGGGCAGTGTGATGTGGGTGGTGTTGGTATAGTGTGGTTTGTTGTGGTGTGGTGTAGTGTGGTGGGTGTGGTGTATTGTGTGTGTGGTGTGCTATGGTGTGGGTGGTGTGGTGCGAGTGAGGTTGTGGGTGGTTGTGTGGTGTGGTGTATTGCGTGGGTGGTGTGGTGTTGTGTTGTGGTATGATGTGGGCAGTATGGTGTGGTGTGGCAGGTTGGTGTGGTGTGGTGTGGGGCCTTTGCTAGTTTGTTTTTATTACTGTTGTATGAATCACGTGTAATTCTCTGCTGAAATAAGTTTCTGATAATAATGATGCCGAACATATATCAATTTTTTATAGTTTTCGAATCAGAATATTGTCAAGGTCCAAAGCGATAGTAATTTTCATCTAGTAAACTCTGTAAATTATTGATAAGGAAACATTTTAATGGTATAGAATCATTACAAATGATCAATTTTCAAAAATTCTTGCTGACAGTTGCTGTATTAATTGTTGGTTAACCGAATGTTTTTAGCTACTGAACATCAGCAAGCTGTTTCAAACTTTCAATCCAGACTAAATTATTTGGATCAGATCAGTTGTTGAGTTTAGAGATATGTTCAAACTTCGGCACTGATTATTCATTTGTAAGCTGCTGCTTTTCTTTTTTTTACTGTTTAAACATTTTGATAATCTCCTTGGTTAGACGTCACTGTGTTTGTACGTCAAATATTTTTGACATGTTATAGCTGCCAGCAGTATGGCACGTGGAGCAGCAGGAACTACAACATCTGCAGAAAGCGAATCAGAAGATTCAGAGATGGGGCGGTTACAAGGTGAGCTTTTCATTCATTAAAGGAACTGACACTTTTCTAATATTCATGTATTTATTACGTATTTCTACATTATTTAGCAGAAATTGTGTATACGATATTGAACAAAACCTGCCATCTAAGTAGTGATGGGACTGGCCCTTAATTTGCCGAATCGAGGCTCACCCAAAATTTTCATTTTTTGAATTGAGTCAAACAGGATTAAACGTAGAAATAAAAAATTGCAGACCGAGCCGAACTGAGTCGACCTAGATGCAGCACCGAATCGGGTTGAACCGCAAATTGTTTTGCCTTGAGTCATACTGGAAAAAATATACGTTATTTGGGAGGGGATTTTATCTCTTTTGGCTTTAGTCCTCTAACTAAAAATTATTGCCAGCATAAAATGAACTATTTGCAAAGAGAAAAATTTAAAATGCAGAATGTTGACTGTGATATGGCTGTACTGTACACCAGCATTTTGCACTGCAGTTGTTGTCACATTTACAGTAGGTTGTCGTTTCCTCAATAGATTCCAGGAACTTTAACATGATTATTAATTTCAAAGCTTTTTGCTGCAGAAAGTAAGATTGAGTAAGATTTTCTTTAGTGAGTTTAGCTTTTTGTAGCCGCAGAAGCACTACATTAGTTAGTGAACCGGGTCTGCGGAACCATGTTAAAGCTGCAGGCTAAACTGAGCCGAACAAAGACGCTAAAACATTGTTACTGGGTCAAATCAAACCGAACAGTTTGGTAGTTCGATTCGAACAGAAAAGTTCAGCAGTTTGATTTGGTACGAACCGGCAATTCAAATGGTTCTTTTCGTCACTAGGTCTAGGTCAGCCCTAATTCAGTCATAATAGCTCACTGGGACGAAGCTTCACTACTCTGAAGGTTCGAAGCTACGACTCGGATCCGATTCGGGTTCGTTATAAAAGTGCGAAGCAGTCTTCATAATTCGTGTTTACTCAGTTTCAGGAGCAAATCCGCTGCCAATTAGTAGTGTAAAATTTATGTAATTTCCCTTCTTACTTATTCGACCACTAAGAAAAATTCAATTTTGCTATGTGCACTTCACAACATTGACCTCTTTAATGTGATCGCAAGTTTCTACAAAAGTTATGCACAGCATTTATTATTCGTCAATTCAACACCTGACCAGTGGCGGCTCGTAGCTAAAATTAGTGGAGATGCTTAACCATTGTTTTAATAGTGTGTAAAAAGTAGCAAACATATGTAATTTTAATGTTGTAGTTGTATTTGAAGATCTGGTGTTGAACAGCCTCTTTTCTTTACTGCGACTTTCTCATGAAGAGCCAACTGTGAAAAATTAAGCTATTGTAGTTCACTTACAGTCACAGAATTTATTTCTTTGGGATGCAAGGCATCCATTATTAAATAATTTGTTCTAAGCACACACGCTAAGTTTACATTTTATCACTTCCAAGAATAGGACGGTACGTGGTAAGCACGTGGCAGTTGTTACTGTGATAGACACAGTACTTTTCTATCTAGCAGCAGACGATAGTGTACAGCGTGTTATCTTAGACATGTGCGCATAGCCGCATGCACACATCAGCCAAACACCACTTTGCTTGGGCTGTGAAGCAAATTGTTCTTCCCTCACATGCTCCGGTTCCGCACAAGTATAAAAACAGAACTAAAGAAAAAGACTAATTATATTGAATATTATCGATAATGAGTGAAAAAGGGGTGCTACAGTACCACAGTACCTAAACACGAGCCGCCACTGCACCCGACTGATGCTGTTTTCAACAGTGACACAACTTATGCAAGATTTCAGTTATTGCACTTCTAAACACAGACTGTAAGTTAGCACTGATTATAATACGTTTGCTCTCAGAAGTGATACTGATAAGCCACTGCCACAGCAGTGTCTAGTTTTTTTTGCTGGATTACTGCTGTGTTTACCTGTCTTGAGGACAGATTTATTTTAGAATTCTGTCTGCCCAATGTCTAGTATACGTACTTGGGCTATGGTGATGATGTGTTTAATTTCCTTTTTTCTTGATAAAGTTTAATTGGGTTTAAAATAAGAACAAGCTGTCATAAAATATGTCAAAATTTCTTTGAATTCTCTGTACGTAGTACCATTCTCGTTTTGCATAGTAATTGCAGTATTTTCTAGATTCTAAAATCAAAACAAGCTGAACATCAACTAAGGCAAAAACTTCACTGAATTAACAAACTTTACTATGTTTAGCACACTACCCTGATCCTAAGATGACATTGAGCTACAAGATTCGTATTTAATCTAGTATAGAAAATTAAGCTTCGAATATTCTGTTTCGGGTTGGATTCAGAAATTGTAAGTGTGAGAGTCAGATTCGATTCAGATCTTCGAAATGAAATTAAAATTAGCTTCGAATTCGATACTCTTTCAGAAATTTGAGCTTCGTCCCACACCTATAGCTCACCACCAATCCAGCATTTCAAGATATTAATGACTAACTGATTATATTAATTTTTTTGCACTTAGTTTAGAATAATCTAAAATGAGAACTGTTGGCAGTTCATTAATTATTTACGACCATAACTGTAATGTTATTATTAACGACTGTCATTAAATCTTCGAAATGATACTTGGGATAAAAGAAAGAAATGTTTAAAAATTTTGGACAGAGCCAACATACTTAAAACAAGTGTTATAGTAACTGAAATTATTTCACTAGTTTAATCTTCTGAATGTATAACTGTTGTTCTAAAGTCATCTGGTATCGGTATCTTTTGTAGCATTGTTAGAAGCAAGAGGTTTACCACCCCACCTGTTTGGTGCGTTGGGACCACGGATGCATCAGTTACTTCATCGGTCTATGGGTAGCAATGCAAGTACGTATATGTGTATTTTTGACAGTAAACATTTATTGTTTACATTTAAAGCTAGAAAAATTTCAGAACTTGGTACAGCAGCTATAAAATGCTATTAAATGCTGCTCTTTCTTTATTTAAAATTGTTTACATGTTGGAGCTTTTTTACACAAAGTTTCTTGAGTGTTGGCTGATGATCAGGCTTTACTTGTTGTTCAGTATCAACCCCAAAGTTGATTATAATTATAATGGGCATTGCAAGTTACTAAAAATATTATCACTTTTACCACTTTATAGACCATCATTTGACGGCGTTTTCCAGTAATCGAACATACTTGGTGTTGTGAGAATATAAGTCAAAAATTCATTTGCATTTCTGCTTTTAATTCCGGAAATGTTTGATAACTAATTGCTTCACATCTTTGCCGAAGTTCTTTTTTCTTTGATTCCTCTTTCCTTTGCATCACATGCTAATTCAGAGCTTGTTTTCAGACTAGCTGTTTTGTGCTATTTAAAAATGAAGCTAGGTTAGTGAAACATGATCATGTGGACAGAATTCAATGTTTTGAATATCATTCTTTTGAGGGACCGTATGGACTAGATATTACACTCGACTAACAGAAGACTTAATGCTTGCAGCATATGGTATACGCCTTCAACAGGGCAGTACGCACAGTAGTCTCAGTTATTATCATTATTATGTTATTTATTTCAACCACACTTCTAATACATTTCATGTGACAAAATGTGGATCAATCAAGCACATCTGTAAAAGAAACTGTATTATAAGTAATACCAACTATGTAGATACCAAGTTTGCAAAACCATTTAATTTTGAAGCATACAGATACAAGTCTGTCCATTGAATTGAGCCGAGCAATGTTTTGAATAATTAGCTCTACAGTTCTGAATTATGCGTGAATAATGCAATGCACTGATATTATAGATTCCAAAGCTCAGCAGTTGTTGCAAGGTTTGCAGACAAGCGGTGATGAAGGTCAGCAACTACAAGCCGTAATAGAGATGTGCCAGCTTTTGGTGATGGGTAATGAAGATACCCTAAGTGGATTCCCGGTGAAACAAGTAGTTCCAGCTCTTATCACTTTGCTCGGTATGGAACACAATTTTGATATGGTAAGTTAGTTTAAATCTCAAAGTCAGTAAAGTTTTACTTACTGCTTAGAAAATTGTTTATGTTGTGTGCTTGGTGGTGTAAATTTTTAAAATTTTAATTCCCACGCTCACTATTAGATTGTGCCATCTTACAAAAAATTAGTACACTGCCTCGTTGTTTAGTTGAGAGAAATTACATTATGCCTTAACTAAAGTGAATAGAAAAGAATGAATCATTTTTGTGACTTCCTTAATGCCTACATGGATTGCTAGGCACCATTGTCAGCTTGAGATCAAGATAACTAGGGTCAAGGGACTGAAATTTTTGTACAAGTATGGGTCTTTCAAACTAATTAAATGAGGGTGCTGACTTTCCATCCTTGCATTGCAGATTTGTTCAGACTTAAAATTAATTTAATTTTCTGCTTTAGTGACATTCATACAGGTTTCCCTAAATGCATATGCTCGTTTAATAATCTTTGTTCATTTGTTGTTATGGTATTGAAAGTACAGGCTGACTGCTTAGAATAGATATTGGCAGTTTCGAAAACTTTTTGTGTTTAGATGAACCATGCTTGTCGAGCTCTCACTTATATGATGGAGGCACTGCCCCGCTCATCTGCTGTTGTAGTGGATGCTGTGCCATGTTTCCTTGAAAAGGCAAGTATAAATATTATTTAGTCCTTAAACGAAGGTGTAGATTTAAGTGGCATTAGGATTGGTGGCTTGCAAAATTAGATAGATGTAGATATCATTAAGTATACATATACTCCATACATACATGCAGGTATATATACAACCTATTGTAGTACTTTTTCTTCCAGATCTGCTCAAAATTTTTCAAGTTTGGCAAAGACAAATAGGCAGTTCAAAAACTAAATGTAGCATGAAACATTTCTGATTAATTATGAAAAAATTTGCAGTAAAAGTGAAAAAAAGCTCAAAAGTTTGATTTCTATTTTCAAACTTACCACATCATCTACTTTACAATAGCTAATCTGCGATCACTTTACTAAAGTTTTTTTGTTTTTGTTTTGTAGCTGCAAGTAATACAGTGTATGGATGTTGCAGAACAGTCTCTTACCGCACTGGAAATGTTGTCACGGAGACACAGCAAGTCCATACTACAAGCAGTGAGAATAACTAAGTGCTCATAGGCTAATTAACTAGCCCAAATTTGTTTCCTTTTACTGCTAAGATGACAGAAGTTGAAATTTCTAGAAATTGAAGTGCATCTTGTGTGGGCAACAAAATGTGATTTTTAACTGCCATTTTTCTACCTGAGCTTCTCGCAAAAATAAAGTTTAAACCAAAGTGCCTGAAAAAACCAGCTCCTATAAATCAGCATGCTTTCGTATTTACGATTTTCGCAATGGTCCTTTTGGTTTTCACAAACATTATCAAGCTGAAAATAAGGCTGACTGTAAATAGAAAAGTATGTTTAAACTAAAGTGTTTTACGATACTTTAATAGCCATTTAAATGCTATAGTGCACAAAAAACTGCACATTTCTACATTACTATGTGTTGTATTAATTCAAGATTTATTATTTTGATGCCTAGGGAGGTGTTTCAGCTTGTCTGACATACATAGATTTCTTTTCAATTACTGCTCAAAGATGTGCATTAGCAATCACAGCAAACTGTTGCCAGAGCATAACTGCTGATGAGTTCCACTACATAGAGGATTCACTTGTGCTACTTAGTGGACGTCTTACACATCAGGTTGCGATAGCTTTACAATTTTGTGAAATTGAGCTAATTAAGATTTTCTTATAGTAATTTTTTTTTTGGCATAACTAATTTCAATTTTAATAAATAATTTGCATTGTTTCATAAAAAAGCTTCATTAGCTGTACATTGTGTCCAAGAATATGTTATGAATGTTTCAAGTTTCAATTTCTTTTTTATATAATTAAAAATAACATTCTGTAATGTATTATTTGTGTTTTACAATTTTGAATCTAGCACCTTTATAATAGCATGTCTGTATATGTAAAGCAGCTTTTTTATTAATGGTCACTGTTAATTGTTAACTTAGTTAACAAAAACTCACAGTTTTACTTGATTTTTTAATCCAACTAAGGTGCAAGATCTTTGAGTCGCTTTGGCCGCAGCTAGCTGATTTATCTCCATTTTCTAATTACATAGGCATTTTTTTGTTATGCGTTATAAATGTTTGCAAATGGTGATAAGATAGAATTTAATTATTTTCAGGACAAGAAGTCTGTTGAAAGCTGTTGCATTTGTTTTTCTCGATTGATTGAAAATTTTCAACATGGTGATTCCAGTATGCTGCTGCGTATTGTGGATGGCACTTGTGGTACTAATGGAAGTGATAGTAAAGACTCTGACATTTTGAAGAACATTCAGCAATTGGTATGTAGCTGGTTTGTTATATCAAACTTGGTAGCTTTCATGCACTTTTTATGACAAGTTCTATTTATGTTATTTCATAGTCCAGAATAATAGCAGTAGCAAAATTAGTAGTAGGCTAGTAGTCTATTAGGCATGGATAAATGTGCGAGTGTTCAGAATTGTGTTTGTTAAGTAGAAAATAATTTGAAGAGTGTTTACCATGTACAAACTTATTTGGAAATTATTTCTGAGATTTGAAAATGATGCTTGTCAAAATTAAAAGAAAAACAAAATTAGTATCTCATATAATATTGCGGAAAAATAAGCTGGTGAAATTTGGAATGTTCACTTTTCATTAGTTTTTCATTTATTTTACCTTCATTCACTTTTGAAATGGGCTTTATTATAAGTAAAAATACTTGATTATTAAAATACTTTACTTGAAGTACAATATTGCAACATTTACCAGAACAAATGTCAAGTGTTACAATCAACTGCTTGAAAGTTTTTGCCTATAGTCAAGTGATCCTTCTAGGCTGTAAAATGATCAGAAAAGGGATGATGATGATGATGAGTTAGTTGTGAAATGCAACAAAATTATATGAAGCTGGGCAACCAACTTACTCTGGTTAACCAACTTGCTGCAACTTATTTGGGAATAGACAAATTTTGGTGGGGTGCTTGGGAGCCTGGGGTATGAGTCCTTCAAGATCAAAGGCAGTTTTTTGAAGCTTTACTTGTTAAGGCTTCATATCTAGTTGTTGTTGAAACTGGCAAGACAATGACTGACATGCACTAGTGCATTGTTCTAAATTATGTTACTTTAAGCAAGTTGTTGGGGCTGATGGGAACTAAAATAAAGTACTTAAAGATGAACTAACAGACCTATGTCAACTGTCAATCCTAGGCCATAGCCATATGTGGATGCACCCAAACCAGTATTAACAAAAACAGCAGTAAGGCTTTGATTTGGTGCAGTAAACCTGAAATAAATTTATTTTATATAGTGCAGAAAGCGACAAAACACGTAGAAAATAGTAACTGCAAAAATTTATTCGAAAAAATAATAATAATTAACAAACAGCAGTGTTTAACACGTATGCAAATGAGTTGAGAAAAAACGCTGTAGGTAGATTTAGTATACTATGCATTTAAAATCAAAATTAAATTGAAAATATACTATTGTTGCTTTACAAAATATTAGCAATAGATCGCATATGAAATTAATATCGTCGTTACATGATAATTAGTACTAAAAGTAGATTGATTTATTGCTTCTTACGATTTTAGTGACCCTATTTAAACATCACATCAGTCAGTAAGAATTAAGCGAAAATATAATTCGTTTATATAAACCAGAATTGCGTGTACACTGTGATAGAGTATATACGAAAATGAGAACGACAGGTATACAAAATACAGGTGTGCAGTGATTCATTTCAAGTGGTAATGTATAGTAGGAATATACAGCCGCATTCACACCATATGTGATTTGTGGAAGAGTTGGAAATTTTGCATGTATTAACCCAAAGTCTGTTATACAGTCATTATACTGGAAAGTTGTGGAATGCTGTGTGCAACTGCATGCAGATGTCTGGCAGCCAGCTGCCATCAGTTGACATTTCCTGGATTCTAGGGTTTTGCAGAGTCCTTGGCTATGGGCTTATATTAGTTTGCCAGTTTCTAGAATTGGAGAATTCGGAAAGAGATTTTTGACTCTCGAACTTATTTGTAATTTTTTCGTTCAGAATTTATATAAACATGCTAGATACAAAGAGCGTCATGTGAAATTGAATATGTGCGCTGCACACTAACCCAAATAGTTACTTCTTAATGTACAACAAGCTTTGTTTTCAAAACAATGTTTTTTTCTAGCTTGTAGTTACGCCGCCACTCATCAGTACAAACACCTTCATCATGGTCATTCGTATGCTGTCTATTCTCTGTGCAAGTTGCCCAGAGCTTGCTGTGAGATTGTTAAAACAGAGTACGTACAATAGCATTGTTATCATAATTTCTAATGCTGTAATATAATCAAGTTGGATGTTATAAGATGTTTTATTAAGTTAGTGCTTTGTTAGCCTGAACTTAATACGTTGTTGTGAAAAAAGTTTACAAATGAAAGAAGCTTTGAGAGTGCACCCTTTTTCAAGGGTGTAGACATTGTTCAGTTATAATATTTATATTGAAAGGATTAATCATAAACATTGAATGAACTGTTTTCTATGAAGATTGTAAGGCAGAACTTGGAATTTTATTGCTGTTTACCTGCAACTAATGGTTTGCATCTTAAAAAAACAGTAATTTTTACCATTGTTTGTATTGTTATTATTAGATGTTGCTGATACACTTAGTTATCTGTTAATGGGTGCACCAGACAGTGCCATGCAAAGCATAGAGGTATTTCATATTTTTTACTATGGTTTGTACTTGTGTATTTTTATATCCTTGTCTGTTTTATGTGGCATACGTGGTTTTAACTTATCTTTAGTATTCCCGTACTGTTAAAAACTTTTTTGATCACTAATGTGTATAAATCATTTCAGGAACTTGTCTGTAAATTAACCAGATATAATTATTGCTTCAGGAACTTGAAGGGAAATGTGCAATGTTTATTGAAATAATTTTGCAGTGTTCTCTATTGATTTTTTACAGCTTGTGCCAAGAAGCCCACAGGAGTTGTATGAGATTACATCTTTAATAGGAGAGTTGATGCCACAGCTTCCAACCGATGGTGTATTCAGCATTGATGCCATGTTGCGAAAAGGCAGTCATATTCCGACAGATACTGCAACCTGGCAGTGGAGAGATGATCGGGGTATATGGCATCCATATACAAGTATTGATAGCAGAATTGTGGAGGTATTAGTTAGACATTTCTACCTCAGTTTTACTTGTTAAATCTTTTATTTGTTTGTGTTTTATGTATTTGGCATATGTGGAAAGATCTGCTGTCATTATTAATTGAGAAATTTGTCTGGAATTTTGATTGAGTGTTACTAGTTATTAAACTTTTACATTACACCTAATTGAATTTTTTGTAGGTGATAAAGATAGGCATTTTTGCTATTTTTTCCATTATAATTTGGTTTAAACTTATATTTATATTTATGTGCTTTATTGAGAGTTGGCAAATTTTTAACCTGTCAACATTATCAGGTGAAATAAAATGGGAGGGTGGTGCAGTTTGAAGCAGAAAATCTTATGAAAATAACTTCATAGCTTAGAAGTAGTGCTTATGTACTGAATTAAGAACAAGGTCTTGTACAAACATGTGACAAACATTAGATTTTTACAACCTAGGCAGCACACCAGGCTGGAGAGGATGAGATTAGCCTGACAACAATGGGGAGGACTTACACAATAGATTTTTTGTCCATGCAGCAAATTAATGAAGATACGGGTACAGCACGACCCGTACAGAGAAAAACAAACACACATGCAGGTCATATCACTGGTAAGTTTACCTACTCTGCTCTTTATGTTTAATCCAAGTTGATATATATAATTTGTATTTTATTATATATTATATATATCTTTTTTCCATTCTGATATTGTTTTTGTACATGATTACGATAACCATATGTCATGATTTATGTAAGAATTGTGATTATTCGTTATTTGCAATTTACTGATTAAAATTGTTTTTATTGCAGCTGCAACTTCAAACTTATGCCGTAGTGATTCCAGAGTTGATGTCTTAAAAGAAGATAAAGACCTTGGAGCTAGTCTGATTAAAACCTTATTCAGTGTTCTTTATGAAGTGTATAGTTCTTCAGTAAGTTTCACACTTTTGACAGTTATTTGAATCTGATTTGATTAAATTCTGATTTTAACTCCTTGGTTAACTTTTGCCAGGACAGTATTACAATATTGGTTATGCTTAAAGTTATGTTTTCTTTGTGAATTGTAGTGTTTTTTTGTGTGTTGTTCATCATTGTGTCAATAGTTAAATATGGTTAATTCATAATGTCATTAGTGTAATTGCTAATTTTTAAATTTGAATGTACAGGCAGGACCTGCAGTTCGACATAAGTGTCTTAGAGCCATTCTTCGCATGATTTATTATGCTAATGCCGAACTGTTGAAAGATGTTCTGAAGAATCATGATGTATCTAGTCACATAGCAGCCATGTTGTCGTCTAGTGACCTGCGAGTTGTCGTTGGTGCCCTGCAAATGGCAGAAATATTGATGCAACGTTTACCTGACGTCTATGGCGTTTATTTCAGAAGAGAAGGTAAACTGATTTTGACAGTTTTTAGTTAGATGTATGTATTAAAGTGCTTATTGATGTCATCAGCATCATTGTTATTGTTAATATTCTTGGCGTTTTGGAAGTATGTTGATCATCAAAACTACTCCATTTTGCATTATTTTCTCTTGTGTGCATTTGATTTCTGTGGTGCATCTTTAAAGTTTTCATTAATTGTAAGATAATAGTGTCAGAACTGGTACTCGGTTCAGCTGTGCTGTTTTTGACACATTTAGCAGGAATATTGGATCATTCTGATAATAATTATTTATTGTATTTCATTGTGCTCTGCTCGAGCTGAATCACAATTCTGGTTGGAAAAAAACATGTCAGTGTCTGTAATATTATTTTATACTTGGGTAGTGTTTTTCGTATTTATTCAGTACATATTTCATACAGGTGTAACACATCAGGTAAGAAAGCTTATGTTAACCGAAGTTCATCTGGCTGGCACAAGTAGCAAAGATTCGAGTCCTAGTACTTCGGGAGCGAGCTTACAATCAGTCAGCCAAGGCGAATCCAGTCCAGGTGATAAAGATAAAGCAGAGGGTGATATTGCTAGCGAAAAGAGTTCTAATTCACAGTTGTAAGTGTGGTTATATTTTATTGAGTCTTAAACAAACAAATAAAATAAGTAAGTACAAACGTTTTAAGAGCATTGGTGATTTTGTATTGTATTCATGGTGACGAATCTTCTGTTTACTAGAAAACTCAGTGACGTATTAAAGAGAAAGCGGACCCCAAAGCGTGGTAGTTCGCGCAAAGGAAATCGATCAGAGGAAACATCTGTTGAGTCTCTCACATCTAGTAAACTATTTGGCGCTGCTGCATCGGCAAAACAGAGCTTGACTGGACGAGGTAAAACTACGACAGGTACGTAATAATTATGTTGTTTCTTTTTGATTTGCTTTAATGGTAGTAAATTCTTTGCCCTAAAACTTTCTTCATTATTCTTGATATCACTATATGTATTTTACTATCTCTTATGCGACAACTGTTTGAATTTGTTTGTGTTAATTTTTCTTTGTTGTAGTATATAAAACCTCATGAATTTTATTATAGATATTATAATGTAGTGACAAAAAATTGCTTACTTGCTTACTGATCCTTATATTCTAGGTAAACTGAGTGGGGCATCACAGAAAACCTCGTTTCTTACTAGTCTGAATCCCACACGGTGGGGCAGATCCAATTCTAGTCCTGCAAATGAAAGGCCTTTACTGAGGGTTGGCTTACATCTTTCTCAGGTGCAATTTTGTGATCAGTTTTCTTTATCTAAAGACATCCTTGTTTTATTTTGTGGAGTGTTCTAATTTCTGCTTAGTACATTTCCGCACAGATAGTTTGTTTACTTATATATAAATTAGTCTAAGGTTATGAGTAGAAATATTAAATGACTGCTTAATGTACCATCTCACTGATTGCATTTCAATTTGTTTTATTAGGAGTCTGGTATAATGCGTTCATCCAGTAGTGCTGGTCCAAACAATCGAGAGAAAATCAAAGTTTGGATTAAAAATCAAGGTGAGATAAGTAATTATTAAAATATTTTTTTGGAATATACCATGCTTGAACAGCAAGTACAAAAAGTGTAACACGTTAACAATATTAAAAATATATTGCCTTTTTTGTAAAATAAAATAAATTGGCCATTTTAATGAATTTGAAAATTCTCTAGCTACAGTATTATGAAAAAGTAGACTTTGCCCCGTGTTTTAGCTTGTGTTTCCGACTAAATGTAATTAATTGGTAAGTGTTCAAGAACCTATGCAACAGAGCATAATTTAAAAAATCAGTACGTGTTTTCCAAATATTTGATTCGGTCTCTAGTTACACTGATGATTGCAGCACTGGTGATCTTACAATTACCTTTTCTTTTCTGACTTTTGCAAATAATTGCAGCGGATTTCTAAATGAAAAATATTGAAACCAAAATTTACACCAGTCTGATAGATTGAATCACACTGATAATTTAACAGAAAAGAATGCTTATAGAACAAATTTTGTCTTATTAACATTACTTTTATAAAATATTTGATAAAACTTTTAAGAAATCGCATAACAACAAATTAAATAAATAAAATGCATATATGAGTAGTCTTTTTATAGCATTATGTTATCAACCAAAATGTTTTGTAAATCTTTGCTTGCTGATATGTAAGGCAGTATTTAGCAAAATGCTGACAGGTTACTTGGGTGCAAAATACGAGTATTATATGGCATGTGTCAGCATGGACATATCACAATGCAATACTCCTTGCAATGCAAATATATTTCAAATTATAATTTTTAAAAGTCTGCAATTCTGATTACCATTAAAACTGTTAATTGTTTTTTTATTGTGTTTGAACTTTGATTTAGGTTTTGAATTTGATGCAATCCTATTGCTTTAAAGAAAAGTATGCCATTATCGGGCGGCTAAATCTGCTTTGAATTGCCCCTTGTAGATTTTAATCGTTAGAGTCCTTCTCTAGCTTATGTATTATACTTCGTCAAATACATACCTGGCATAATAATTCACTGTGCACATCATCTAGCCGAAGTATGTTTTAAAAATAGACACCTTGCTTTATAATTCCATGTACAAATTCACATTCATTTTACTTCTATGTAATGTACTCATTTTATTAAATGTTTTTTTATTCCTATTTACATTTATAAATTTTCTTTTTTCAGCTGCCAAATTAGACAATCTGTATTTTAGTGTAGAGAATCATGGTGCCACACATCCAGCCCTTGATGTGCTCAATCGGTTAATGTCTGCCACTCAGTTATTGGAAGAGGTATCATGTGCAGCACACGATTTATCTCAATGTTATGTTAACGATTACAAATAAATGAGGTTTTTTACGAGTATTATAAATTGTAAGTTTGTCAGAAATCTTTTGCAGTGTTAAGTTTGTCATACATTTATTTTTTTCTGCTTTTCAGGATGGAGACAAGGTTGAAGCATTATCTTCTATAAGTACAATTATTTCACAAAGTGATGTTTCTCCATTTGAGGTGATACATAGTGGATTAGTTAATAAGTTGCTAAGATTTCTAACACATCCGGGCAATAGCAGAAATCATCGGTTGCAGCAATTCCTACATGTGTTTCTAAACTGTCCAGTAAGTTAAATTATGTCAAAACTTATTTTTTGTTACTTATTTAATTCTTTGTTTAGCAGATTTTAGAATGACGACTGATGAGCTTTTCAATCATTAACTTTTTTCTTAGTATTAAGCTTTTCTTGTAATTTTCAGCCACCAGGAAGTTGTGCTGTGTTTAAATTTGAAGATGGTGATCCGTCTCTCTCATCTCTGGTCAGTAAACTAAATGCCTGCATCAATCAGTTGGAACAATTCCCAGTAAAAGTTCATGACTTGCCTGGCGCCGGTGCTGCCGGCCGTGGTACTAATGCATTAAAATTTTTCAATACTCACCAGCTAAAGGTATTTTATTCGTGTTATATTAGATAACCATATTTATATGTTGGCATTGAAACATTAATTAAAAAGTTGGAAGTAATATTGACCAAAATAAAAGCAATCTGAGGTTGCTGCTTTGTGTCTGTTTTATTGCATGTATGTACGTTATGTAATGTTTTAAATTTTATTTTCTATGTGAAATCTAAAGTAAAGAAAGTAATGATTAATTTTAGCACTTAGTTTGGTAGAAACTATTTTGAGTGATTTGTATTAAAAAGAAAAACTTAGAACTGACTTGAGGCTTAATTTCTTCCAAACGAGTCCTGAAAGTTTTCAAAACTTTACAAGTCCAGAAACTATGTGCTGCATTCAGTTCCTTGTTGCTTTCTTGCAGTGCAATTTGCAGCGCCATCCATCCTGTTATAATCTCCGACAGTGGAGAGGTGGTCCAGTAAAAATTGATCCGCTAGCTCTTGTTCAAGCAATTGAACGGTATTTGGTGATAAGGGGGTATGGACGTATCCGACCAGACGAGGATGAGGATGGGAGTGATGATGATAACTCCGATGAAGATATTGATGATACAATGGTTTGTTCTACAATGATTTTGTATTATTGCTTTGAATTCTTAACTAGTTGGAATACGGGATTTTTTTTTAATTGTAGATATGTTCATTTAAACAAGTGTGCTAATTTTTTTGTTGTAATGACAAAAATGTTGAATTCTAAATTTTTAGGCGGCAGTGTTCATAAGCCAAGGTAATGCGAGACATAAACTACAGTTCCTAATAGGAGACCATGTATTACCATATAATATGACTGTATACCAAGCTATTCGACAGTATGGCTCACCTGTAGAAGATGGCCACGAAACGGATGCAGATTCTGACCATCCATTTGGTAGAACTAGTATCTGGGTGCAGACACACACAATATGGTAAATGTGTCATTGTTATTCCAGTGTTTTTGTTTTATTGATGGTCAACCACTTCAGCTTGTTCTTGATTGCACTAAATTTGACATTTTCTCTATTTCTGCTTCTCAGATGCTTGGTTAAATTTTTTTTAAAGTTTATTTTCTTTTATTTACCTAGGTACCGCCCATTGTCTGATGATGATGCAGCGAGCTTTGGCAACATTTCTAGTGCAGCCACAACAAGTGCTGCTAGTACCAGCACTATCAGCCCAATTGGCAAAAAAGGAAAATCATCTGGTTTAAATAAAACATCTCCGAAAAGTAAAAAAGGAGAAGATTTGTGGCTGGGTATGTTTTTAAAGGTCAAATCTAACACTTTTACAAGATTCCTTAAAGGGGGAATATCATGAAAATCAAGTTAAATTTATTTTATAGTTGCCTTCCCCGTGAACAACTTGGCAAAAAAAATTTTAACAGTACGTTGTGTAATTAATGAGTAATTAACTTTTTTGTCTCGCGCGGAAATGCCGTGGAGCTGCACTTACGCCTCTCCCGGTGGAAAAATTGAACTAGCGCAGCTCTGCTGATGACGTAGCAGAGTGTACCCGCAGCTTGTTGTGATACTATGGTACACAACTGGGCTAAAAGTAAAGCTGTTATTATTACATTACAGTATTTGACCTTGGGTCGATAGGTGATAGAAACGATTGCCGTTGCGCTCATTCACGTTTTCATTAAATTCTGCAAAAGTGATATATTTTACTACTGTTGAAAGTTATAGGTCCATTATAGTATATTCTAATAGATGTGTAAACAATCATTGTGCCAAAGTAGACTGGCCTACAGCATATTGTGAGAATTCTTGTGGCCTTAATTGAAAACATCGTTAGCAATACAAGCTGCAAAAGTGTGGGCCTTGGTAACAAAAGTTCTTTTCTTGTAAACAAGTCCTATAAAGTAACTTCATTCTGCTAGAAGAATTAATGAATTTGCAAATACAGAGAAACTCACTGAAGCATAATTATAATGCTAGTGTGACAATTTTTAGCGACAGCTTCATTTTATCAGCCTTGACAAAAATATGTGAACCCCGTGGACACATAGAATTATTGATTAAACATATATGAACATTTTTAACTTTGTCGTGTATCAGTCAGTTAAATCAGTAAGACTTTTAATATCAACCAGAACTTTAACTGTTGTTCTTTAGCTTTTGTTTTTGCATGATAACAACATGTTGTGTTTATTTTTACACAGCAGTATTATTAAAATATTAGGATTAAAAAAATTTTTTGTGGTCATTTGGACTGAAATAAAAATTAATGATAATAATATATTTATTATTAACATATTACTATCCGCTTTTACAAAATAAAAAACTAACGATATAATGTGGTTCGATGACAAAATAATTATTGTGTTATTTCAAGCAAGGTTATTCTGACACTCATTCTATTACAAAGTTGAAAAAAGTGTATGTAGTACAAAATAATCTAGTGCAATGCTCTTTGTGCTACACAAATTGCCAAATATGCTGAAGTCATTGTTTATGGTGTAAGGATTAACAATTTACAGTTGTCAATTTACGATTTACAATGTTTTTTCTTTAGTTAATATTCAAAATTCCGGAAGAAGCATCATAAATAAAATTTTAGCTCAAAAAAATTGCATTACGTAATGTAATTGTGATATTTTTATTGAAATGGATACAAATCTCGAGATGACTAAACTGCGTCGATATGCTATACACTTGGCTTAAAATGAAACAAATTAAAAAAGTTACTATCAAAAACTGCATCTGACTAAATCTGTTCGAAGTCTAAGCACAGTATTTTTAACATTAGAGTTTATCATGTTCCTAAACTCTCATTTCAAAGCAAACAGCCGAGAAATTATTACACAGCTTATAGGAGTGAATCCAGCTTTTTTAGATTTTGCTTTCATTGTTTCAATAATTTTGTGTTGCTCATTGGAAACTAAAAGTTTTTATATTTTTGCTATTCCGACACTTTCCGTCTGACTGCTGCATCGAATGGCCCATTTAATTGTTGAATCCTAGTGTAACACATTCCACGGTTGTTTTTCAATAAGAACGATCACAATGACCGAAACCGAGCAAATCACACGTTCAGCACAGACGTCTATAAGTTCATATTTGGTACTAACATTTTGAATTTTATGGTATGAAAAATGTGGGTGCAATTCTAAGAAGAGTATCGTGAAACAATCTTTACTCAGAAGAAATGCAAGACTGCCATTGCGTTCTAGGTCCCAGCTTACAGAGTGCCAAACAGTAAACTTTTACATACAGCTTTTGATGCAGTGTTGGGTATTTCATATTATATTATAATATGGATATCATGTCTGTAAGCATGCAGTTATGAGAGATATTTTGGCAAAGGCTCTCATCTTATAATATTTGAGAATATCTTCAGCAATTACACATTGTTAGACATTTTTGTAGTTGCCCCAACGAAGTGGTTCACACAACGGCCTATTTATTATTAGATTATTCAATGCAGATTTGAATTTTTTTACAATTTGTTAAAGCTGAATGCTGAGATATAGGCAATTGACAAACACCATTTTCGGCCAATCTAATCATGACTCATTAGCAAGGTATCAATTGCCTGTGTCTCAGCACTCAGCTTTAACAAATTGCAAAAAGTTCAAATCTGCATCGAATAATCTAAAAATAAATAGACTGTTGTTTGAACCACTTCATTGGAGCTACTACAAAAATTCAGATGACAAAAACAATGAGTAGCACATTTTAATCTAAACCCGCATGATATGATGGTACCCATGTTTTCCACTGCTTTGGTATAATGTTATATTACTGGTATGTCAATCTCATAAGAACAACAATGTGCCTCTACTGAGGGTTCTGTTTTTTTTTTAGTTTTTGCAAAGGTAGAGTTAAACATATCAGAAACTTTCAACTAGAGTGTTGTCTTGATCTATATGTATGCATTAAATTCTTACTTGATAGCTTGCCTTGAATTTCACTTTTAAATTTAAGTTTTTAATCTAGTGCAGTCATTGTAATTGCAAAAAGTAATTGAAATTCATTTATCTGTGTTTAGTGTTTTGATAAATCAGTAAGATGTATTTATACACGTTTGTTGTAGATGGTATTGTGCCTTCACCAGTATCTCTTTTGGATGGTTTCCTTATCTCTGGGTTATTTGATTTGGTCTCTGTTAAAGATCCTTCATTGGAGGTGATAGCTTTATTGCGTGTTCTCCATGCTCTGAACCGTTATTGGGGGACCTTGTATAATGTAAGTAGTAATTATTCATTATGTAAAGCTAATGAGTAAGATTATTGTACAGTATGCTTACTAATCCACAATTATGTTTATGAGAAACGTACGTGTGGCTGAAATATTCCCTTCTGCATCATAATTTGGCGCTACAGCTAATGTAGGTAGGACCATCACGTTTAAATTTGTTAAACATTTACACAGTGCTTACGTTTCTTAAGCTTCTTACTAAAGCCTACGACTCCGTTTACACATTATACATATATAATTATTATGTGTATGTGTGGGCCACGAGGCATGACCTACCACCTCATGCAGTAATTTTTTTACCTGTCACTATTTGAAATGACTTGGTGCTAATAAACACTTTTATTGAATCTAGCTTGAAATATATCATCTAGGCACCTTTGTTAATTACTGCTGCTAGGGGATTAGCTAAACTATTTGCTTTATTCTTTTGATATTGTGCTGAACTCTAACATGTGGATTACCAAGCACAAATTTTTCATTGCCTAACGTGGGTGCATGTGGCTCTATTTTAAATATTGTTGTCTGCATGCATCCATTTGTAGCCATTGCTTATTTAACTCATGTCATAGTTGTTGTAATTATTCATTACTACTGAAGAGGTTATAAAGAAATTTTAATAAAAAATTCTGCAAAAATGTGGAGAAACCACTCTGCTGTGACATGAAACTTATGAAACCTTTCATTCAAATACTTTCCCCCATACTCTTCGAGGCATAAAATTTTAACATAACTGAGAGGTTAGCAAGGGGTCATTCGTCATTAATTATACTGTGACAGTCTCCCAGTAGCAAAAGGCAGCAGTCTTCCGTGCAGGCTCACCAGGCTGTTTATCATTAAATTGCACTAATAAGCCGTATCAGTAAAAATGAAAAACTCTGAATAAACTGGTTCACATATTATAAGTATATTGCTCATAATAGTTTATATTTCAATCCCAGGGTTAAATAAACAAATGCTAATGCATCTCACTAATGTATTAGTTACTAGTAGACAAAAATAATATTTTAAAAAAATTATAATTTATGAGCATTGTAGACTTATGACTGTACATTCTCTTGTTAAAAAAAGAAAATGCTTCAGCTACAGTTACGCCACTTCAGAAGCAAGGTGATAAGCAACCTTTGCAAAAATCAATAAATGTTTAGATTGACTAAACTAATGCTTCCATTTACATGTGTAAATGTGACAACTCTAACTGTAATTGTAAGAATTATTTGACATATTTGACATTCTAATGTGCTATTAATAAAAATTTTTGCTAACATTTGTAAGTCATTTTCACTTTATGCTCTTTGCAAGAATAACACAAGTATTTCTTATTCTTATGCGATTTTGTTTTAGTTAAGTATGTACAAACCAGTATTACCAGCAGGCGAATTTATCAATCATAAATTAACCGCCAAGGCTAATAGGCAACTGCAGGATCCTCTTGTTATAATGACTGCTCACATACCTGTCTGGCTACCAGAGATTGCAAATGCATGGTAAGAGTACAAGTTTATAGTGAAACAACATTTTATTAAAGTAGAGTAGATTCTGTTCTCTATAATACTTACTGTTTTTGTGGTATAATCACATTTTCTTTTTTCTTCTGTTATGCTTTCTTGAGTTGATTAAATGATATTTTACTTTTTGTTTAGTCCATTTTTGTTGCCATTTGAAACGAGGCAAATGTTGTTCTATACGACGTCATTTGATCGTGACCGTGCTATGCAAAGGCTTTTAGACACTGTGCCAGACCTGAACACCTCTGAGAGTGCAGAGAGAGTTACACCTAGACTAGAGAGAAGAAAGGTAATACTGATAGTAGTCGACTTACAATCCATGCAACTTACGACTGTTCTATTTTACGACCCAACCAGAACGTAATTAACTAATTATGCAAAACTAACAATAATTCATTTCCTCCTAATTTAAGCAGATTAATTTTAAATTGCTATCTGTTTTAATAAACTCTTCCATACTTACTTCTCCATACTTAGTGCGCATACATATACTCACAACACCTTACATGTAGGGGTGCGCCACTTGCATTTTACGACTGAGTCATCTTACGATCAATCTGCTGGAACCGATATAGTTTTCAGTTCTTTGCTGTTTAGGGGCAATTTATTAAATGGAAATGACTGGTTTGTGATCATTATTTGTATGGATTTTAACTTCTATATATAATATAAATGAACTTTGATGTTTATTAAGGTGTAAATTGGTGATGGGAATCTGATTATTTTTGTAGCGCACTGTGCACAGAGATGATCTCCTTCGTCAGGCTGAACAGGTGATGCAGGATTTGGGGACATCTAAAGCATTGTTGGAGGTCCAATATGAAAATGAGGTTTGTAAAATTTTGGTTATTCTGATGGCTGCAAATGATTAGCTAATTTTTTTACAGGCAACATTTTTGTTAATTTTTAATGTTAATATAATGACATTTATATTTTTACTGAGTCTTGAATGTGCCATATTGGTGTATGGCTACTTATATGGATCTGTGATAGTGGCATTACTGAGCATGAATCTGGTATTTTAGCAGTAGTAGTTTTTGTTTCTGAAACTGTTGTATTTGTTTGTGCTTGGTGTTGTGCAATATGAACGTGTAATAGATACAATTACCATTTGTAGGTTGGCACTGGTCTTGGACCAACTCTGGAATTCTATGCTTTAGTTTCTCGAGAACTTCAGAGAGCTGATTTGGAGCTATGGAGGGGGGAAGCAGTAAAGTTTCATGACTCAAAAGGTCAGTGTAACTATCGTAAAAGATTTCCTGCAATCCATTTTTAGTACAACCACACTTGAAAACCTGTTCTCTGTATATTCACACATCTTTTACTTTTTTATAGGCGTGCAGAAAGATGTTATGTATATTCATTCTTCTGTGGGACTTTTCCCATTACCTCTTCCCCGATCCTCAAAGTCATCTGCAATCAAAGCGAAATTATCAAAGTTTCGGTTTATGGGAAAGTTCATGGCCAAAGCTCTCATGGACTCAAGAATGGTAGGATAGTTTTGTTTTAGATGCCCTTTTATGAGTAATTTATCATTTCGTCAAGTAGATTTAAAATCGAAGAAATGTGTTGGTGCTTTTTTGTTTAATTAGCTGATAGTATTCTTAAAGGGTTAGATAATTCCAATAATAAAAGCCATAGCACTAGCTGAGACACTGTAGTACTACTGTTATAAACTTCTTCTCATATTCTGATGTGCTATCATTCATGTTACGCAATAAGGACAACAGTATGTTTTTAAAACTATATGCATTGCTACGTCCATCTTCTAGTGCATAATGTATTACACATTAATTTTTAATTGACTGTTGGTATGTAGACTGTCTTTGAAGGTTCATAAGTTTAACAGTATTAACATCATCTTTTGCAGGTTGATATTCCTTTAAGCCTAGCCTTTTACAAGAGGCTGTTAGGTCAAGATCAGTCACTTTGTGATGGAGATGTATTTCACGTTGATCCTGAATTAGCAAAATCATTTTTACAACTTGATGACATATCTAGACAAAAGAAGAGACTTCAGGTTGACAAGTCACATGTATGTCTATGGTGTTGCTAGAGTTTTGTTTATTAGTAGTAAAATTTACCGTTCTTTCAGTACATACCTTGAATTTTTTTGTTGGATGTAATAATTAATATTTTTTATAATGGTACAAGTCCTTGTTTCTAAACTCCACACAAGGAGTACTCCGATAAAGAGAATTTATGGAACTAGCAAAGACGTTTTCATTTTCTTGCATTACGGGCGGAAGCAGTGACACAGTAGCTGATTGGCCACGGTATCACTTGGCTCAGAATTACTTAGTGCTGACTTAGTTGGATGAATGACCATTAAAAACTGGTTTTGTGTAGTGAATCTGCCATCAAGGGAGGATGTACACACACTTGGACTTGGCTAAGACTGTAAGGCATTTCTGCTGATACAGGTTCTTGTTAGAGGATTGTCATTCATGGTAGAGTTTGGTTCTGACTCTGTTGCAGCTAGTCAGTATTTAGTAGTAGTTGGATTCTGGTTTGTCCAGCTTTATAATAATATAGTTTTATTGTGATACAGATAAAATGCAGAGTCAAATTGCAGAGTCATCAATACATGGTCACTAAGGTACTAAATTATGCTAGAGACTCAGCCATGCTTGGATGTTGCCTTTTATAAGTTTTTGTCTCTCGCATGATTATATGGTAGGACTTTTTAAGCGCCATACAACTTGACTTTGTTTTTATGACAGTTTGTTTTGTATATTTACTACAGACACCAGCAAGTTTACAGCTAGCCCTTGATAGTTTAACCATTGGTGGATGCTCAATTGATGACCTCTACTTAGATTTCACATTACCGGGCTTTCCTAACATAGAGCTGAAGAAAGGTGGCAAAGACATTTCTGTCACTATCCACAATGTGGATGAATACTTAAAGGTAAATAAATTGCTAATTGCCAGTGTTGGCAAATCTATAATTTGTTGTCTATTAAAGTAGTAAAATCCCCAGAATGTCCACACTTAGTGGTCAGTAGGGCATGCTAGAATAAAGAATTTTTTACAATATTAAGCAAATTAATCACTATATATGATTTTTGTGTCCACGTGTGTTTTAAAGCTATTTTTCAATAATTCTAGCTTGTTGTGCATTGGAGTCTTCTAGAAGGTGTTAATAAGCAACTCGAGCACTTCAAAGAAGGTTTTGAAGCAGTGTTTCCACTGTCAACATTGCAACTGTTCTATCCTGAAGAGGTACACAGTTTAGCTTAAACAGATTTATTTTCTTAATTAAGTATTTTCACTCATTTTTCCAATTGCCTTGTTCACACTTCGTGTTTTTTGCAGTTAATTGCCCTTTCATGATAAAAATAAGTTTTTACATGGACTTATAGAAGTCAAACTTTGCTTAAATAGTTGTTTCTTTCTTGTAAAGTATTTTTGAAATTGAAAATTGCATTGTGTGCCATTTAGCTGTTTCAGTTCTTTTTTCCATGTAAAATAATTTTTATACATTTTCTTTGAGTAATAACAATTAACAGAGAAGTTGCACTGGCAAACCTGAAACATTTTGTTAAAGTAATAAGGTAATAACTTAGCAGAGAAATTTGACTGGCAAAGGGTGTACTTTCAAAATGTGATGCTGGAGATGTATCACTGGCAAAGTGACTGGAGAACAGTACCTCTTACAAAGTGTGCTCTGTTGAAATGTGCTGCTGGCGAACTATACTACTAGTAAAGTGACCACTAGAGAACTGTACTACAGTAGGCGCCGTAGACTCACTTTGGGACCGAAGTGTTTTGACCCAATTAACCGCTGGATCTATTAACTGATTGGTGTAGTATTACTGGTATAGATGTATGTGTCACTAACAACTATGCATTGCAAAGTTTTTAGTGAATTTTAGAGACGAAGTAATACCTAAATTCCTTTGTGCAGTTAAAAATTAGAAAAAATATTTTACATTATTAATTTATATAAGTGATTTAGCAATCAATTAAAAAGTGTACTTTTCTAAACCACGCAAGTCTGTTTATTTGCAAATATAGTGGAAATATGTCCAAGGTTGGCTGATTGATTTTTTGTGACATGTTGGCTCAGAAAGTTCTCATAATGATAAAAACGTTTAACTGTTGTTGTACGATACACAAATATGTGCTTGAACTGTTGCTGGTGACTGCGTTTCCCCGCTTGAGGCTTCGTCTGTAAGCTCCCGCTTACTATCGTGACATACTTATGTACTGTTGCATCCCTGGCATAACAGCAACGGCAAACTGATTAAACTTTCTGGAAAAAGCAAACCATTAGGCAAGTGATTAAGAACGCTTCCGCGAGAAGACCATGCAAAATCGAAAAATTCTGGCACAAGGTTAGGTAAACCGATTCAGACCAAAGTTCGGGTATGAGGTCCACTAGTCCCTAGTATTCACTATGTGAATCCGCTTGGTCCAACTCCTCGTAGTAGCAGAGGTACGGCATAGGCCGATTTTCATGAAAAAATGCCTATTTTTCTCTATTTTTTCACTCATATTTGAAGGATTAACCATGCAGCAACCACTGAGTTTGAATAGATCTGACTTTGCACAGTATTGGGTCTTGTTATCTTCTCCAAAATGACTTTTCGACTTTTGTCCCAAACCCCCCTCTTTCAGCTTTACTGGGGGTCTTTAAGCTCGCATTACGCACAAGATGCAAATACTCCGTCATTTCAAAGTCTTATATCTCACCCACTGCGGGGGCGGGAACAAAAATATCGATATGTATGTGAATAGAGTATCCCATCCCACTATGTTGCAGTGACAATTTCAATGGAGCGAATTTCCACCCTATTGTAAATGACCCTTGAAAGAGGCATATATCAGGGTGAAAATATAGGTAACAACGTTCATCAAAAAGTTTCGTGTAGGTAACGTGAGTTGTCAAATCTTGTCAAAATACTTCAAAACGTCATAAATGTTCATCTTTGGCAACTAGGGGCCTGGACAGCACATTGGTTAAACTACCGACAGGACTGGACTCTAGCATTCAAGATGGCAGCCACTGCTGAACTAAAATGTTCGTTTTCTGGGCTGTTTACTAGCGTTAAATGCGGTATTCTGACTAGTTATCCGCACGAAACGAATATTGTGACTCTATTAGCCTGTACTACAGACACTGGACCGCATTTAGAGCGCTTCCTTCAAAAAAATGAAATATCTACGGAATGGAAATTGCTTCTTGCAAGGACTGGAAAATGTTTTATGTACTGTTTATTTTCTATGCTTTGTAAATGTTATGTACAGGTTATTACCTAGTTATTACTCATTGTCTTACATAGGCGTACAAGCCAGGACACAAAGAAAATTGCCCTAAATCTGAGCAAATGCCCAAAAAGTATGGGACAGGCTTCCCCCAAAATATCATTTGTCCGGTGATTTTTTGACTGTAAAACATCGAAAATTTTTGTGCCATTGGTGCAATCATTCAGTCACACTATTAATATTTTTTGTCAGAAGTATCGATTTTGTGCCACAAATAAACTTTGGGCGAAGAAAATTTTCTGAGCTAAATATCACCGCCATCCCCCCTAGAAGCGGCCCATACGCTTATATTGTCTCATGTTTAGACTGTAAGATTTTCGCTTTATCACTTTCCCCATGATATATTTGTCTATATTTCTGTATCTATCTTCTAGGGATAATCTACCTGCATCGATAATTCTTTCTCTATTATTTAGATATTATGGTTTTGATTACTTGTACTACTCTTCAGTGCTAGGATTATGCTGCTACAATAGGAACACAGTATTTTGGACTTAGAGAAATTAATTCTGACTTGAGTTTTGTAGTTTTTCATTTTTGTACTGATATTCATAATCTTCTATGTATAGCCATGAAGCTTATTCATATAAAAAGTATAAAAAATGAACAGATGTATAAAAATGAACGGATTTCTATTTTATATGTATATACCAAGTGTTTGTCAGATTCTTTCGCTAGCAATGACTTTCAATCTTAACAATCGCTACTTCTTTTCTATTAGAGCGCTTATTGTTTAGTCTTTCCTGGTATCCACTAGCGATTCAGTGTAGAGAATGCCTTGAATCAAGGTCGGACTCAGTACCTGGGGCATGATGTCCTGTCCAGAAATCCATCAGAAGAGGCAATTATTCATATTTGTAGTCATATGAAAATTCTGACATAACTAAACCAATTTAAGATGAAATTCGCAAATTTCTAGCAATTTCCATGGCAAAGGAATCTATTGCTACTAGGAAATGAGAGCACTAGTCACAGAAAATGCAGGTTAAACGTGGCTAAATGTCTACTGTCATATACGACCTGAGCCAAGTATGTCTACTTTTTACACATGGACGGAATTACTATGGAAAGTAAAAAAGTGTGTTGATAAGGCAGTTTTTTCTAATAGTGCCCCCTCTATATAATGTCATTCGTGATATTATCTCAGCTCGTGCGTTTTCATGAAATTTAGAATACAGATTTGTCACTTATAATGCAGCATATAGATAGAAAAAATATTGAAAAACTACAAAAAAGGGGAATTTTGCTGATTTTTGTGAAATTTTAAAGTGCCAGTACTAAATACTGAAACAGGCTCCAGCAAATTTTCTTTTTTATATTATTAGTGAGGATGATGGTTAACACATACATGAAAATCAGAAGTTCTGTAGCCCCACAGTGGGCGAGTTATGAGCCTTACAACTTAACCTCTCCATGGACTCTTAACAAAGAACCGAATTTGAAAAATCTCGTTCTCTGATACTATTAATAGTATGTCAGAAAAAGTTAGGATATCAGAAGACAATGTCTGGGTCTATGTACCAGCCAACTTACATCGACCCATCTATAATAGTTTATACAGGAGAAAAAGTTAAAATAACCCCCCAAAATAGCGATTTTTTGCCTCTTTTGAGGTCAATTTCTTGATGTGGTCATTTCTCTGCCAATAGTAGCTCGATCAATTTGATATCTTGGTTACATGGTTTTGGGGGGTCGCCCTTCATGTTAGAAAAAAATGATATAAATTTGTCACCCCTCATGTGCCACCCCCTGCATGATGCTCTCGCGGACTCGTTCTTAAATGTTTAGCTTCCAGGAATTCTTGGGTTACGAGGTTAATTGCAGTGGACGGACGGGCAAAGCAAACCATTAGGCTAGCATATTATATGACAAACGTTCCTGCTTACACGCAAAATGGTACTTAACATGATATGTATATTATAGGACAAAAGTGAACCAATATGATATAAAAGTCATAAAAGCTTATTAGTCACACGAAAGTGTCTTATTGAAGCATGTGAAGCAAAAATATTGAGTCAGTTATGCAGAGTTATTTGAGTCAATTATCGACAGTTTTTATGTACATTTGAATAGAAGCGGCCCGTTCCTGGCATTTTTGAGTCAATTAACCGACTGAGTCTATTAAGCGGCACCTACTGTATTGGCAAATTGTACCACAGCAAACCATACCACTAGCAAAGTGTACCTCCGGCAAACTGTACCACTGGCAAACTGTACACCACTGCAAAGTAACATACAATCTGTAGTTTTTTTAAATATTTTGCACAGTCTGTGACTAATCAGTTTTTTTTGCTGTTGCTTTACTTCTTAAAATTGTAGTGTGCCTCTTCTTTCTGCAGTTACACCAGTTGTTCTGCGGCAGTAGTATGGAGGCATGGGATGTCAAGACTTTAATGGAGTGTTGCCGGCCAGACCACGGGTATAATCATGACAGCAAGGCAATCAAATATTTATTTGAAATACTCAGCGAATACACACCAGATGAACAGAGACAGTTCCTGCAGTTCGTGACTGGTTCACCAAGGTTACCTGTTGGAGGTCGGTTAACACGTGTACATTGAAACTATACTTCTTTATTTATTATTGGCCTACTAGTACTATATTATTATTATTAACTTGAAACTAGAGTGCTCTTTAAAATTTAAAAAAATTAATTTATTTTTTTACATCAAATTCTGATTTTGTTTGAATGTGTTGAATTTATATTTGCATAACACTTTTATTTTTAAACTTGAATAGAAAAAAATTTGCTAAAGTGACTATAGCTTAGGCATGTTTATGTTTCTTAAACATAAATCTATGGGGTTCATGTTATATGTACATGTTATACCAGTATGATGAATTTGATGGCATTTTTGCAATCACAATTTTTGTCATTTGTTGACCAAACATTATGCAATATACTTTGCTATCTATTTATATATTAGTTTTTTAAGACTTTGTCAAGCAGAGAAATCTTGCAGTTAGTCTGTGCTTGCTTTGATTTGCTCCTGGTTAATTTTGGTTTTTTGAATGGAGAAATGATGAGAGTTGAGATTAGTGCCAGTGTGTGGCAGGGATATGATTGCTACCACAATTAGTCATTACACTGATAGTGTAATGATAGCTCTGTAAATTTATATGAATAGTGCCGGGCTGAAGTCGAAGTTGTGCATTCTATGAGTGCAGCCAAATTGCCAAAGTACCTCAAAATCTCTGCTAGCTTTTATAGCAAAAATGATAATTGGCCCATGCATGGGAATGTAGAAGTCATTTAGGCAAGATCCATTTTCTAACATGCACTCTTCTCAGGGCTTGTCCATGTTAAAGGTTATATGTAATAGTTGCAGAAAATTATGGCTAAAGCAGTAGTAGCTTTAATAGCTGATAGCTCAAAAATTGGTAATGATTAAGTTTCTGCTGTGCAGCCTTCCGATGAAACTGTAATTATCCGTTTTAGGTTTCAGAGCTCTCACTCCACAGTTGACAATCGTACGGAAAGCCGTGGACCCACCTGACTCGCCTGATGACTACCTGCCATCTGTGATGACGTGTGTGAACTACTTGAAGCTTCCTGATTACACCACTGTGGAAATAATGCGTGAAAAACTGCAACTTGCCGCTGTGGAAGGACAACAATCATTTCATTTGTCATAATTTTAGTTTATCGTGGATCAACATAAAAAAGGTGTTGCCAAGAGTATTTTTAGTCATAGCGAGTTGTTTTGACACCTAATGCCACAGTTACTATACACTATGAGGTGTGAAGATTACGTTTTTTGACCGAGTTTGAATTGCAAACAAATATTTTACTTAGAACGTCAGGAAAGTGTTTGGAAAACATGTTGTGAATTTTGTTGTATCATTTAGTTGAGCAGTTATATTTTTGTTGTTGAAATCAGAATAGTTGCATCAATCTTAATAATTGTAAATTTGCTGAATGCAATTTCTTTTGAGATCACAAATGTGATCTGTGCAGCAAAAGATTTATTTTGTTTTGTTGTAGCCGATGATCATTGTGATGATTGTTGTTAAACACCTATAGCTACAACTGCAATGAGGTTTGTACAATTTTTGTAAAGAAGCATGAGAAACATTGGAAACTCTTCTAATATTTGGCATATTTTATATGTGCATTTAATGATGAGGCAGTCACTGGAGTCACTAGTTTAACCAAACTTAGTCATTAGACTTAAAGGAACTGAATTCATATTCTGACATGAATTACAGATTCAACTCCTTATTGCTGTCTCTGTAATGTATTAAAGAGATGCCTCTGTGGTAAGCATTACAGAAGAAAGTTGTTTTGTGATGTAATACTAGCTATTGAGGAAGCAAGCAATGTACTGCACTGTAAATAATGCCCATCTTGTATGTTCAGCACGTTAATATCCAATTACAATCTACTACTATTATCGTAAGCCATTATAAAAATGTTTAAACACTGTGTGGCCTGTATGGCAGTTGTATATCAACAATTTTATTGGGTCCAAGAACCAGAGTATAATAGTTGTTGTTATTTGATTATTTAAGTCAATTTGTTGCAATAAGTTTGTGGATGGTCTGAATAACAGCGACTGTGCCAGAAATCGTAGAATAAGTTTTGTGTGTTGCCGTTAGAATTTAGAAAATTTGATTCCCGGGAAAAGTGATTACTTCGTAGGTGTCATTTCTATTACTGATGTCTTATATTTTATGTAAGTTACCGTCTGCAGCCCTGCAGCGTGGGTCAGATTTTTGAGTGCTGTATGCATTCATTGAGATATAATAATGCCAATCAGTATGCAGAATTTTTATAACCAGAAATTATTTTGCAAAAATTGTAGTTTTATGCCGGTAAGTATATGATGCTTATAAGACTTAATGAGTATAATTAAGTTAATTAGACATTTAGTTATTAATTTGTGTAATTATGTTAATTGTTTCAATTAGCAATTATTGTGAGTTGCATGTATTAACTACGGTCGCCTTGCTTTGTGTTTAATAATATTCAATATACATTTGTTCACCCTATTATAGCATTTTCAGTTATTGAATAACAAATGCTTTCACACTAAACGTTTTTCTGTAGTTATTTCTTTTGTTAAAAGTTTTAGGCATTGTGTGCGAATGTAGTAATACGTTCGTGTTACATTGCTGGGCAGCATACAAAAAAAAGTTTGAATAATCACTGAGAAAGGTACATGCTCCAGTTTGACACATCACGTTTATTATAAAATGGGTAACCATTCATTTTTTATAAAACTCAAGCTGTAGAACATTCAACAATGTAGTGTGTTCAAAATAAGCCAAACTTTATACAGTGAGTTTAGAGTTTGAAAGTTATCACCTCATGAAGAAAAACTGTTGAGAACCTTGGTGGTAAAACTGCCAGTCAAGTCAATGTCATTTTCCCTTCACATATGGCACATGGCATTTGGTCAAGAGTAGGAACACATCTCAACACAAAAGCACAGTTTATAATGACACACAACAATTTCATAGTCCTCTTGTTTGCTGTGGTTACTTTTAAGGAAGTGCTTGCACATGGGCTACCGAACGAAAACATCAGTATTACGAAAACTAGAGTTATCCCTAAAACAAAAAATAAGGCATAGAAAGAAACATATAAACAATTTTCCAATTTTCTTGATGTATAATAAAAAATGTTTTACATTATCAGTATGTTACTATCACTAACAAACAAGTAAAAACAAAATTACCAAGAGACGATTACTTACTTGAGACTGTCATTGTGTGTTTTATATTCCATGATTGTATTTGGAGGAAGGTTAAGAACCCGTTTTAATGTGTCCCTGATTCGGGATGTCGTAGCTTGATCACTTGAAGTCTTGTTCCACACAGAAATGATGTCTTCCTATGCAAAATACATGAAATATATATAAGCGGTAGATACCTCGCAAACACATTCTTACAATATCTGAATGGTTACAGTGTGTGCTTAGTGACTGAAGTTGAGCAATGCCTGAACTGGTCAGTAAGTGGATTTTTTTATTCCCAGGAAGCTTCTGGGCAGTCTTGTAGAGTAGTAAATTGTTATGAATTCATTATTACACTCAGTAATGCACAAACACACATTGCTATAATTCTGTTTTAATTCTTTAAGCTACCTATTTAATGATGATTATAAAGAGAAATCGATATCTATAATAGACAGCATATGTGCAGCTGTAACACAGAGAATAACTGGGATGCAGTAACAGTAGTTATGCTTTATACACACCTTAGTGAAAATTTCCAAATTGCAACTTCTAAAACCAACCTTTAACCCTTTCACTACGGAAGGCGGCACACTGCAGCCTATGTTTTCCTTGTAAGTGACGGAAGGCGGCAGACTGCTGCCCGAGCTCAGCACTAAGTGCAGTTACCCAGGCCAGGTGTGTTTATTTCATGCTACGGCCATGCAAAAACATTGTAGAAAAGTTTAACAGCTGTGGGTTGTTTCGCAACAAGTAATGCTAACCAGCCAATCAGCATCTGAAGCCATGTGCATTCCATAATACTGTATTGCATAGTATGTTCTCATGCAAAATCGCTTGTTGATAGTTGGAGAAACGTGTTCAGTCATTTGTTCAGCATCTTTATAAAATCATTGCGTATTATGGATTAGTAATATGACTTTCGTGGAAATTGGCTTCTAAATATAAGTATGTGCTTATATGTGTGGGTGTGCGCATGTGTGCATGCATGAGTGTGTGCACATGTGTACATGCATGAGCGTGCGCGTGTATAAATAAAACTAATATGCAATATTAGTGTTAAATAACAGACGACTATTTGTTTATTTACAAGATTCTGTTTTAGCAACACACCACAAGAAGTTACTGTCAAATGTGAAAAAGCCAATACGGCCCTGTTAAAAAGCAACTACGTAGCAAAAGGGTTAATGTCTTGTTTATTGCATAGCCCATTTGCTTTCTAATGATTTATAATAGTACACCCCAAAACCTACATGAAGCATGAATGTTTAAAAAATCAAGTAACTGGGTCAAAAATGTCGAATGGCAAGAACAGGGACCTCCCACAAAATCTCAGTAAACAAAAGTCTGAATATCTAACAATGCTCCCGTTCAAATGTGGTAATAAAACAAAATACAATAAGCAATACCTACGTTGTAACGTATTGACACAACTGCTCCACATATCTCTTCTCCTACCATAAACTGTTCACCAAGCATAGCTAAAATCAGATTTTCCCATGCCCGTGCAGCCACACCCTTCCTTAGCCTAACAATCCATTTACCACCTTCTTTATTTGCTTCATCCTATTAAGAATATACACTGCTATAGGCTGCAAAGTGGAATGACGTAAAACTGGGAATATAAATGGAAAAACAATAACATGTACAATTAAATTATTTTTCAACAAATTCTGTTTATGATTGGGAACAATGAAATCTGTCACTAACAAAGTAAAAGCCCAGTCTTTTTTATGTATGTAAAAACCATCTATGGTATTTATGAAGAAGAGAAAATAATGAAATCAAATTCCAATGTTTTTATGTGTGATAATTACCTGATTAATTAACAAAGCATGATAATTTAAATATTCACTGTACTAATTATTAATTAACAAAGCATGATAATTTGAATATTCACTGTACTAATCGTACTATATCTGCATTCGGTAAACTTTGCCCGCATAGCGTGGAATGTCATTAAAATGGGAAACAGCAGAGTCGTGAGTACTCTTATAGACAGATGTTTTTAAAGAAGTACGAACGTAAACAAGAAGTCATTTATGCAAATATTTCCCCAAGCTGTATCTAGCTGTTCATACTCTGGCCCAAGCACATAAATTTAAACCAATAAGAGAAATGTTAGTAAACTACTTTTGCGGACCAGAAAGGGGGGGGGGGGAAGTGGAATATACAAAAACAAACAATTTTTTTATCAAGAGGTGAACTATCCAAAAGTATTTGTTTATTAACGTTTGTGCAAATGAAAGTGAAAATTTTCTGTTTACAATATTTTTTTCAAAAAGTACAATCTCTGCTATTTTTAGAAAAAACTGCTTCATTGACTACAACTCATTAACTACTGACTGTTTCAGTAACACTATACAACAATGTACTTATGAAGTTATGACTGCATGGTGTATAGTGTATTTTCTATGAATATGTGTGCCAAGCGGCATTGGCATTAAAAAGTATCCATTATAGGAAGTTAAGATTTCAAGCAAAATATGCAGAATTTTTGGAAGATTATGGTGGTGTAAATAATCCTGTTTAGTAAGAGGACCTACCCAAAAAATCAGGTGTTCTGTTGGGCCAGTTCACACTTTAAGGTAATAAACACATAACAAAATTAAACATGTTCCTTGAATTTTTGTGAAAAAACAAGGACAAGGCTGGAGACGTTTACTTTAAAATGATTTTGCTTTGGTATAAAATAAAAATATCACAGCATATACCTCCCACATAGGCTTGATACCATCCTTAAATAAGTGAATGTCACAGTGCCCACTGAGATCTGATGGCCTTGTCATGTGACTGTAATATGCCCAAAACTGTTCTACCTGTAATTAGTATAATACAGTCAAACAGCTGATTTGCTTTACTTGGATATGGTAAATTTTAATTTGCCGTTAATTCGTGCCAGATCTCTGCCATGAAGGGACTTGTCTGCTTGCATAATCAGTTACGTATTTCAATTAACTCAATTTGTTCAATAAACAAGCACTCGAGTACATTTGAGCAAAACAAAAAATAATCACTTACACAAAACAAATATAATCGTAATTGTAGAAACTTTTAAATATTCCTGAATACAAATCTGGCTGCCGGAAACTTAATTAAAAATAACATTTTTAAAGAAATTTATGGACATGTACCAAAAAAACCTAAAGATTTTAGATTTTAGAACCTGGCTTATATTTTCAAAAACTTGTACATAAGCTAAAACTTTAAGCAATTAATCTATGAATGTCCCTCAGTGTGAAGTTTACAGATTACGTGTAGCAGAATGCGGAGGCACTGTGAAACAGTATGATTTTAACAAGGCATTTAGAAGACTATTGGTAACACCAATAGTACATAGACAGTATGTGTTACACCAGGTTGTAGAAAAAACTGTTTTCAAGTAGGTCAGGTAATTGCAAATTCGTTCACTAGTTTGAGAACCTGAGAACGTAAGATGACTTTCTGTTTCACTTAGCCATACTTTCTGTTATGTCACATCTTACCGATATGAAAGTTCCAAGAGGTTTAATAGCCTGTTCAAAACTTGAAGATGATGTTTGGCGTCCTGGCGACCGCCGTGAAAACCAAAAACTATAAGCAAACTGCAGTGGATGTTCTCCAGGACCAAGTTTTGGTGGTGCCTGTGCAATTATATGGTAAAACTACATTATTTTTATAGCACTGGTAAAGAAAAAGAAACGTGCAATGCAACAATTTATATATATAACATGTTAACTTGCATTTCAGACACTTTGAGTGTAAAAAAACCTCACAATAAACTCGCGCATGGACCAGCTTCAGCTGGTGCTCCAAACTCCAGTAGAATTTGCCATAATTTGTTTAAAACTTCATTACATAGGGATTCTGATTTTATTTAAGTATGTTTGCTACATTTTTCTACCAGCTGTTATAGAAAACTACTATATGTATGTTGAACACTACTTTATGTGTATACTTCAAGTGGTGAGAATGTACAAGATGCACCACCTGGCTTGTTAAATACATTACAGAAATTAACAGCTGACTTAATGATGAATGATACATCTGCTGAGTAGCTACGATGTCTACAGAAAGTAGAATCTTACCTTCCAATAAATAGCTTCATATCTCAAAATAACAAACTAATCCAATGTCTTCTTAACTGTCTCATCATCGATTTATAGACATGACTTGATAAAATCTTGAAATCAGAAATTTTAGTTGTTTTACTAAGGCACTGAAAGTTTATAAGAAAAGCTAGTTTACATAATATGCATCAGATAGTTCGAGGAAATTATTTTACCTCAGCTGTACTTTTCTGCTTTTCCTTGTCATTTTCAGATTCATCACTGTCATCATTTTTCAACCTGAAATACATTTAAGTCACAAACAAATTATAAAAGAAGAAAATATAAATTACAAGCACGTTTAAGCACTAAGAAGGCCAGTATTTCATGAGTTTTTTTTGATTCCATTGATATATTCCATCTAGTATAAAGTGCAGGTAGAGTATGAATGTGCTATATCAGCACAATTTTTATGTATAAGTTTTAAGTCAAAGTTACACTTAATAAAGAAGTCTGTAGTTGACCTAAAACGAAAAGAAATAAATAAGGCAGATTATACAGATATAGAGCAGTCACACTGTTGCTTGTTATTCCTAGACATAGAGCTGTTGCTTGATATTCTTAGACAATCTGGATAATCTAAACTTTGTTTTAAATTTTTCTGCAAAAATTATTGCTGTTATCATAGCTTACCACAATTGTAATTTCAAAACAAAGCAAGTAGACTTTTTACTTATAAGGACCTCACTTTTGTCTTTATGGCTGTTGCTTCTTTGTTATATAGGTTATTTGCAGATTCAGTTTTCAATTATTGACATTTCATAATTAGCTTCCATGTTAAAAGTGATAAAGTTCTTGTTTGTAATGCCTACTAATATTTGAATAGATATGGTAGTTACACCATTAAAGTTAATCGATAGGTATTAGAGCAATATCACATCACTTATCATCAATGATAACCCTCAATGAGAAGTGAGCACTTAGCCAGAATTCTTAAGAATGTGAATGCTTAGTCATACTACCTCAACAGGACAAATAGCCGGAAACAGTATAGCAAATGAACCTGGCCAGAAACAGTTTTCCTGGTGGTCACTCACTGCCATAGTATTTATTGAATTCACAATATCTTTAAGTCTTTTAAGTAAGTGAAAATCCTGGATATTAAAAATGCTTTTGGCAAGGCAAGCATCTTCCTCTCAGAATTTCCCGAGTGATTACTGCCAGCATAAATATGTAGTAATTAACACTGGCATTGCAAAGCCTACATTTATATGTAGGTTTTTTTGCCCATGGCTTTCTCTCTCCTTATGGCTCTGTTTATGATTTTCTCGAGTCTTTATCTGTTTTCTCTCTATTTATCTGTATTATTATCGTTTGCAAGTAGGTATGCAATTTCCCATCTTCTTTAAGTATTCCCCTCTAATAATTTTGGTATTTTACTGCTGTTTTGGCACCATGTTGTTATCATAAAAATACTCATTAATAATTGTAAACCAAACAATAATTAATAATTATTTATAAACAGTGTTATTTTTTGAAAACTTCACAACTGATCATAACTCTGTCTTCTCACTACCCTGTCTCGTTAGGTTATTATTCTGTTAAATGTTTTACTTTACTGTCATTGCTGTGATCATTTTTTGTACCCTGCTTTTGAAATTTTAATGAGAAAAATAAAACTCGATTTGATTCGTTTCCATATTTCACTTTCAGTAATGGTAAAGAATTTTAGTTTTAATTCTATTGAATTTCAACCATTTAAAGTTGCTAAATATCTTAATTGGAATTCACATACGCGTCAAATTTGTTGCTATTCATCATAGAACGTAAACCAACAAAACATATATAAAAAATTAAAAACAAATGTAATTATTTTTGACGAACATATTAACTTTCTGCAGTAACTGCAAGCAAATAGGAAAGATCTTTGAATGTGCTTATTTTATGTAAGCACAACTGCGTCTGGTTTCTATTTAAATGCAGTTTCTTTAGGATAGCTGCTGATATTTGTTATTGCACTATTTTATTGAACTTAATTACATCATTAAGTTTTTCAACTTTAGATCAGACGCCAGTCAAGTCATGTTATTAGAATTTGTTGCTTAACTTTTGTGAACTAATAATCCATTATTATTTATATGTTTTATTCCGGTAACTGACTTTCAAACTACACGTGTGTGCACTGTGCTTCATCATTCAACCAATTATTTTCTTCATTCCATTTGAATACACAATCTATACATTAGTTACAGAAAAATATTATACGAAAACAAGATTACACACAGATATTATTATTGTGTTAGCTATATTTTATTGTAGATAGGTAAATACACTGTACACATGCCGTAATTAAATATTTTAAGTTATAATTACATCTGGTACCTGCATATTGTAGTTTAATGTACACTATTATTTAAACAGTACAAAAATTTTGAAGTTTGTGACATCTTCATATTTGTAAATTCTTTAAAAAGTTTAACCTTCTAGTATCTATGAAAATGCACCAAATTCAATGCTTTAATATTTTCTAAACTTCAACATTTTTCTGTATCCTTTATTCCAACTGACGTTAAACAACATTCCATAAGAAGCATCATCTTTTAAACCACCAATTTCATAACCATAGTGGTAGACAATATGAATTTATTAAATTTTTTGTCACCATCTCATTGCAGTGATATGTACGCTTGATAAAATATTGTTAATGGTCATTCCTAGGTCAAATGCTTAGTGCATTCTTAAAACCTTATGTTTCGTAGGACACAATTGTTTTTTAGAGTAAACACTGGAAATATTACGGTTTACGAAAAAAACGTGAAAAAAATGTTAATAAAAAATCAGCTAAACTTTAACTACAATTATATCAACAGGCCCAGCAGAAGTCATTATCGGGTCTTCAATCTTCGTAATAACCTCCACTAGAGGTGTCAAAGACTGATAATGTTCAGTTCTTCTGCCTTCGGTTTACTTTAACTTTCTTTAGCTATAATATTTCAAATGGAATTAGACTGGCGTGTGAAACATGGTAAACCATTTAAGGCATGGAATGGTCATTGGCCAGCCCAATTTAAGTCATAATTAAGTTAGCAGCCAACCAAATGAAATTAATACTGCTGGATAAAAGAATCGTCATATAACACAAAAAATTGGCAGAAATGGACAGTATTTTACATAATTCATATAGTTCATTGTTTGCTCCCCAAGGCATAAAAACAAATAACTTCATTCGTATTAGGTGCTTCAGAGATGAAATCACATTTTCATACTGCAATTATTAAAGAGAAAAAAATCTACAAAGGAACCCCATCCTTCTTGACCGAGAACTTAAATTCAGTAAACAATTTTAACTACACTTATTAAACAAGAGTTGAAGGTTCTCAGTATCTGAAGAAGCCTGCTAAATGAAAAGCCCAGATCATAAAAAGCAGTAAGAAGCATTTACAAAGCTAGTTGATTTCAAACACTTAATGAAATTATTTTTAAATATATGTTGCCTTACATGAATACATATGTTTGATGACAGTATGTTACTTTGTTTTTATACATATATTTTATGCATAAACAATCTTTGCAATCCCAGGTTTCATCTTGCTGCAATGGGTGACATGCTTCCTTCCACTCGCTCTAGCTTTTCAAAATGCTTACGAGCATTTCGGATGTTAATGAGAGTAGCAGCTGAAGCTATAAAAAATCAGCATACTAATCAGAAAAGAAATTACTAATGATTGTATAAAAACCATGTATTAAACATATGCAAAAGATAAACTAGTCCACAAATTTTCATTTTATAACCTACATAAAAATATAATATATTTGTAAGGTAAATGATATTTTTTGATCTATAGTGCAAACACAGGACCTTTCTAGTATAATGACAACATTTTGGCATTTAGTGATACCAGTATTAGTGATATAGTACTGTGAAAGTTAAAAGTATAAATGTTCACCAAACAGAAGAGCTCTTTTAAGGCCTGTAAGAAACAAAGAAAGCCACAACAAAATGGTGGAAATGTAAGAGTATTAACATTTAACTTGGAAATAAGATAGTGCTTTTCTGAGATTTGCCATGGTAATAATCGTAAAACAACATGAAATACCCATAAATCTCAAAAAATTCTTTATTTTTTTTCTCCTCAGAACCTTTAGTCCTCTCGAGCCTCATCAGCTGCACAAAAAACATACAATAATAAAATTACAGATGAAACTACATATGTCAGTAAAATAAAAGGTACAAAAACATGAAGAGGTTGAGTTAAACACTAAATTAAAAGAAAAAGTAAAATTATTAATTAAGAAAACAAAATGAAATCTGACATCAATTAGATATAGCTAAGATCTTAAAAGATAACCAAAGATTTGCCTATTAACTTTATAAACATTTAGAGTAAGAAATTACTTGCGGTGTACGGCCAGAATTAGGTGATTATAGATAACAGTTTGTGGTGTGTTAAAAGCTAGAGCTATACTACCAAGACTCTTAATGAAAACAAGTGTCTGCGTTGCATTTAGTTGAACAAATCTTGAATCAAATTTATGTGAGAAATAATTACAAAACTCATTAATACGTAATAAAATATGTTAAAATACAAAACCATAAAAATATAAAAAATGGCAAAAGGCAAAAAATATTATTAAAAAAAAGAAATAAAAAAATTAGGACAAGAAAAATTATATGGATTAAAACCAATGAAATTCCGAGGTCTAATTAAATTAATTTAATTAAATTCATGATTTAATTAAAAATTTGCCAGCCCTATAATTTTTCTTTTTTTCTTTTCATAAAATTTTTTAATTTATTTTTTTAATCATATTTTTGGCTTTGCCCTTTTTTATATTTTCATGGTTTTGTAATGTAGCTTATTTTATTACATATTAATAAGTTTTATAATTATTTCTCGCATCAATTTGATTCAACATTTGTTCAACTAATGCAAGCAATGCAGACACTTGTTTTCATTAGGAATCTTGGTAGTATAAATTTAGCTTTTAACAGACCACAAACTGTTTAGTTACCTGCTTCTGACTGTACTCTTACGCTTACACTAAGTAGTTACTTACTCTAAATGTTTATAAAAGCCAATAGGCAAATCTTTGGTTATCTTTCAAGATCTTAGGTATATCTAATTCATATCAGGTATGTTCGTCAGTTTAATTTCATTTTGTTGTCTTAATTGGTAATTTTACTTTTTCTTTTAATTTAGTTTTTAACTCAACCTCTTCATGTTTTTTGTACCTTTTATTTTACTGACATAAGTAGTTTCATCCATATTTTTATTATTGTATCTTTTTTGTGCAGCTGATAAGGTCAGAGAGGACGAAAGCCTCTAAAGACAAAAAAAATAAAGATTTTTTTGAGATTTATGGGCATTTCATGTTGTTTTATGATTATTAACATTATTAAAATTCTGCATATAGTCATACAAAACCAAGTCTCAACAGGCATACTACGATAGAAAATAATTAATATTTTAATATTTGTTTAACAAATGTTCCTTATCCCTTTTGAGATAGACATCACTTTTTTTTAAAAATGTTAATTATTTTAGTACGAGTTAAGGATGAAGACATAGAAAATATAAATCATACAAATGGAAAACATAGGTAAAAATTAACTTACGAATACTGGGATCCGACATAATAACCATGACATATGTATTAGATGTAAACATTTCTATGAAAGCAGCAAACCGGGAATTTCTAACTTCCATACTTTGGAATGACTGGGCAAGTTTGCTGTAATATGGATAAAAAATATGTTATTTATAAAAGTCAACTAACACCTTACAAATTAGTGATCTTACCTATGATATTTTGTCTTACAAGATGCAGATAACAAGTTAGTCAAGTTAAAATAATTAAATACAAAGTTAAATGTCTTACCTGCAACTGAGTTTAAACTGTTTTATTATGTTACTAACTTTCTCAAAACGGTGCATGTCCCGATGAGGTTTACATTGACAGTGAGATATAACCTGCGATCAAATCAAACCAGTATTACTTAATGATTTTCAAAAAAAGACAAATATTTTGTTGGTTTGATAAGTAATGTAATGAACACTCACCAAAAATGTTGCCTTTTCAAAAAGAAGAACCTCGTCAGCATCAATCACATTAGCAAATTTTTGCAGATTTTCCTCGAGTTGTTGGACATTTGGTATTAAAGAATAGACAATTGATGACCAGGCCTAAAACATTAAAATTAACAGTCAATGACTTGAACAGCTAGTCTGAACAATGACCGAGTGGTCTAAGGCACTGACAAAACTTTCAGATTTTGGGAGTACTTGCCAAAAGTATGATGACTTTGGGTTTGATCAAGGTAAGCTTTAAAAAGTCCCTAATGTCACTTAAAAATGGAACTGAAAATTCAGAAATACTGAATATTTGCTCAAAGCAACCCTACTACAAATCATAAAATTAATACATGCTATAAATGTTTGCAGTAATGCAGTGTTTGCAGACCTTATGCAGTAATTTCTACGTGCACATATTACACTAACTATACTTATGCTTACGCTCGGAATGGTGTCGCAAAAATATCACTTTGCAAACAATGCTTTGACTCTCAACTCACAAAAATTTAACTTGCACTTTTTCCAGTTTATAACAATGACATCAAACATTTTTAAAAGAAACTCAAATTTACTACTAATAAACTAACTACCTTTTACACAGAAACAAACCTTGTATAATGTTTCATCCCATATGGATGTTTTAAAGCATGTACAATCCAGCGGCTTTGATAGCCTTTTTAAATCATCTTCTCTATCTGCAAATATCTGCAATACAAGTAATAAATACAAATTTAAAATGCGTATATTAGGTGGGTAAATCTAGTAAATGGTTACAATAGAAACAATCTCAAATTAATTTACGGCGCATGAATTACTTTTCAGTTTTCAATTTAAGAAAATAAAAACAATACTGTAATTGGGCAAACTAAGTTTTCCCACACATGCTCTATGTTTTACTGCACTACACAATATTCAAACAAGCTCATTCACATTTTTAAGTTATGTCTGCTAGTAAGTAATCTAATAATAGTGCTTAAAATGCTTGCTCGCTTATTTCTTTCTTAAATTTCCCTAGCAAAACTAGCAAAGTTAATTAAATAGAACACACAGCATCTCTCTGGTCCTCTTGTACTAAGTCCATCTTGTGGATAAGACAAAATACTTTAGCATCTGGAGAATTCTGGAGTATGGCTTCCAAACATGACTGATAATAATGCATATCTCTTTCTAGTTCTCGACTTTCTACATCAAAAACGTAGATCAGTACTGCGACATTTCGAAATATGTTATCTCGCTGGCTAGCAAAGTAATTCTCCATAAATGCTTCTTGCCTGAAACATCACAAATACCAGATGCAATAGTTTGTTCTGATGATAAATTCATAAAAATAAAAGAACTTGAACCCCAATCCTTAATAACTTGAAGGGCAAAAGAAATGATTCCTACCCTACTGGATAGCAAAATAAGTAATGCGTATAAAGTTGCAGTCACAAATGCAAACAATGTACATTTTAGAGTGGCAAATACTCCACCTAATTTTGGTATAAATTCCCACTATAAAGTTTTTCAGAGATCTCAAGTCCTTAAGATGTGAACCCTGAAAGAGCTGCTTCTAAAGCTTAAAGTTATAATAAGCTGTGACCAGCACTCAGCTGGGAATGCATAAAGCACATAACTGGTAAACACACTGATGAACCGACACCTGCACAAACCTAAATAAATTAAAAGTTTTTGTTCATAATTATAAATATCTCAATGCAATGTAGATATTTTGTAACTACACAATACAAAATGATTATAAGTTTTCTGTATTCATCTATAAACTATATTTCACAGCTTCAGAGATGCTAGTAATGTTTACCTCCATTTTCTAGTTATAAATGTAATAGCAGAAAGCAGAATATTTAAATTATTATTTACTTAAGTAACTTACTTACTACTTACCCACCACAGTCCCAAAGGTTTAGAACAAGGTTCCCAAGAAAACGAACATGGGCGTGTTCAACGTCAACTAAAACACAAAATTAAGTACACAAAAAATTAGAACTGAAACGAAAAATACAGGTATCAAAATAAATTCATGCCCTATATGTATATAAACTCTAACATTATAATTTACTAAAAATACTTTGAGTTTAGGAAAACTTTAAAAACAATTAAAGTCCCTTTTCTTATATGTCTTTCTATCCAATCTCTCTTGTGCAATCTTTCTAAATAATGCACTTTAAAGACATGAGCAAATAATTCATATTCAGACGTCAACAAATAATATATTCAAGTTTATATCTACAATGTGAATTTATCCGTTCCACTTATGCTGTCTTGATGTAATAATGACAACATATAATGCCTATAATAGTGCTTACACTACATATAATAGAAACTAAATTAGCTAGTTTCTGAAAGTAAAACAAATATAGCAATGTCACTGCAAGCAGAGTGCAATATATACGTGTAAAGTTCTATGTTTATGCTAGACCAAAAATATGTAGTTACAAAATATATAAATAGCCTAAAAATATATATATTCTAATAAATGTGAGTCTGATGTATAATTTCGGGGTATTGGATATATATATGGGTGTATATATAACTGACAGGGCTTACAACTCTGACAACGGCATCATTTTTGGCGATCTGCATACCAGATGTAAGGTCTTGATCTAGTGTACTTAACATTGTCTTGATTTGTTTATGCACCAAGTACTTCTTCAATCTGTCTCAATAATAACTGGTCTCTCACTGATTAGAAATTAGATGAATTACATGAGATTGTGTTTACAAACAAATTTTAAACACAAGTAAACTTGATAAGTTAAATAGTAATTTTCATTACTTGTAGCACCGAGCCTTCTAGTGTCTCTAGCAATATAATTAGCAAAGATGATTGACCGCATACTGGTTTTACCAGCACCACTCTTTCCCATCAGTAAAACCTAAATAAAAACAAATTATGGTCATGACTAAGAAATTTTTGGATTCAGGAAGGCGTTCTCGCTCTCAATATTATGTAAAAACCGTAATAATTAAGGCAAACGTCTATAACTCTTACTATTACTAGTATTAGTATTAATATACATGTAGTAGTATAAACTACAAGTCTGGAATACTATGAGACAATAACGGATCCTTGGATTTCAAATGATAAACTATTCAACGGTATGATACAAACTCAATTGTATTGCAATAATAGTAAGCAGTGGATTTTAACAAAGTTATTATTATCAGAAAATACTTTAGAACAAACTGTTAGAAATTACAGCAAAGCTGTCGTAAAAAGTAGCTCACTTTTTTCTTGATCTTGTACATAATAATTAATTAATTTGCTTCAAATTTTACCAAACATAAAAACAAACGACTCAACATTCACAGGTTACTGCTGTACACAGTGTGCTCTGGTTCACGTGATCATTTTCCGAAAGGTAGCACTGCGATCGATCCTTTTGCGGAAAAGGAAGTGAATAACCGGCGTTTTAGCTAAGCGGTGAGCACACGGCGAAGTGAGGTTCAGCTTTGCTAAAATTGACGTTTAGTGACTTGTGAGCAGTTAACTCGGATAAAAAGTAATGGAAGAAACCAGCAAACGTAAGTACTTGGTTATTAACTATTTGACTTTTCGTGAGTATTTCGCAAGCAAGTACGTAATCCTCTAGGCACGCTGCAATGCGGCACCTTTTACCACTGTTGTGCTTAGTTTTACTGCCGGCAAATGTACGTTGTCTGAAACTCAAAAAAAAAACTGTTACTGGCGTCAGTTTGGTGCTGTAATTTGTTATTATGCTGTACTACATGCACTATAATCTTAAATTTTGGTCTTTAAACTTTACAAACCTGACTATCTAGAATCGTCCACTATTTCTACACCACGCAAAGCCTTTGACTTTGTTCACTTTCTAGCTTTGATGAAGGCCATCTTCACTTCCTCTGTTTTTGTCAAGAGCTCTATAATATTGTTTATTATGGTGGTCTTCAAAGGAAAGTTACATGGTACATAATAGAATAAGGTGTTTACATTTTTTTTGAATAATATAATTATAAAGTTTTATTTTGTATATATATCTGTGTATCTGATTGGTATTAGTTACTGTGAATCACAGTATTAGCAGTAACTTTTTTAAAAAAAATAGCAAAAGTACATTACTTAACATCAATAAATGTGTTTATTACTATATTAGTTAAAAGTGAAAGCATGAAACCATTTCATAATAATTAAATGCCCTTCATGCAAATACATTTAATTCAAGTAAACAAACACAAAACATCAGAAAGAAATAACATAAAGCTTCCTGGTGGAGGCAAAGGAGCAACTTAGGGAAAACTGAAATTATGTTTCTATTGAATGTATGGCATAAATAGATGTAAGCAATTACAATAATTATGCTATTCATCTTGTATACTCAATACTTGTGCATAGGCTTGCCTTCTATGGTGCTGTAAGCCCTGTATCTTCTTGGAGTAATATGCACTTATTTACTTACTTAGTCCTAGTTCTGTTATGGAACTGTATGAACGTTCTAATTGTTTTCTTGTTATTGGCCTGTTCTTACATGGTTTAGTAATATCAATTCATATTTTGTAAATATTTGCTAAAAACACTGATTCTAATACATTAATAATTCTGTTGTGCTTGTGCTTCTATAACTTCACTTCTAAGATCAGAATTAATGTATCATTATTTAAAATCTATCCATCTAACATAGATCTATTAAGGTCTATAAGATCATTTAGAATTTTCTATGATAGCATCGTAGAAAGCTTTGGCTTTATAATAGGCTGGACTAGTTTCACGTCACATCAAGTTATACCAGGTTATGTAGTTACACCTGAGCTGTCTGTTAATACTGTTATGCTGTTATAGGCTACTGTCGTGATTAGGGGTTAAGCGAGCAAACTCATAGAAACCCCATATTTTTCCACAAAGTAAATGTAATTGTCAACGAAGGATTTAAACTTTACTAAGGTTGATGGGATTATCATCATGGCAGGTAGTTTATTCCATTCGTTCATTACTCTCCCAGTAAATGAATATTTATTAATGTCGAGATGTGACCGCTCTTTAAAAAGTTTTATACAATTATAGGTTATTATAATTTAATGATACGTTACGTATGTTCTCCATCTTAGAGGCTAATGTATGAGGCCGCAATAAAAACAAATTTCTTAAGATTTTATGTGATCCTGCTATGTTTTTCTTTTTTCATATTAGTATTGCTTGTTTAGCACTGTTATTCTTAATTTTTTTGCCAAAATCTTGCAGTAAGATTCTTTCATAAAAAGACATTGTTGCCTACATGCCAAGGACGCGTTTCCGAAAACGCTTAACGCTTCTCTGTCTGTTATTGAATTTTTGCTGGGTGACTATGACTAATAAGAGTCGAGGCAGCAGCGTTGTAGATGCGTAAAGACGTGTGAATCATGGTACAGTCATTGCACACAGAATACCTTGAATGCGCAACGCTTTTAATGAAAATCTTTAAAAACAGAGCAGTTGTCAACTGCTGGTAGCCCACATGCAGGCGTATGCAGTACAGAAGTATGCTGTTACTAGTAAAATTTAACCAAGGTTGTAGATGTTTATTACGAATTTCATTTGCGTAGGTTAGTATATATACTATATACAGGCCTTTATGAAGAGCTAAAATAGAACGTAAGAGTTTACTAACGCAGCCTGATTGCTACTGCTCAAACCTACCAGCGACGAAGATCCACGAAGAAGCAAGTCATTTGCTGTGTACTGTGCAGAACCTTTTGTTTTACAGAAGGCATGGTTGCAAAGAGCCGTAAATTAGCGCTGTTATCTAGCTTCTGTAGTTGTGTAATCTCCTTTGGTAAAACTAGTTGTGGCCGCTAGCACTGGCGAAATACCTTTTCGTCCATTTATAATAGGTGCTGCCGTGTTGGTTAAGTCAGAGAATAGTTCACTTATTCATTTAACAGAGCTCTTGTGTTTATAATGAGTCCTCTTTTATTGTGTTGCCTGCAGCTGCCAAGATAGCCAATGTTACAGTTAAATTTCTCTCAAATACCTTGCATTGCAACTGATTTCTCAGAACTGGTGAATTAATGGCAAAATCTTGACTCTCACGAAGTTATTTTACGTTAACATTTCCCTTATTAACTCATTAGGCTTGCAAGGATCATGATACCCACAAGGTGGGTAGCCCTGGGCGGGGGAAGGACAGCAATATTTTGACCTCTTCATCAGTCAACTTTTCGATTAGGTCACAACTCTTCTTAGGCAATCTGTTCTTGTTTTCAATTTTTGTCACTTGTATTTAGGTACTGTGGGAAGATGTGCTCCCTTAAGGGCCCGGGATAGGAAACAAAATATGACAATTGGCTAAACAGTGTTAGGTGGCATTTCCTCCTAGGGCTTTTCAGTTTTTTCAAATATTTTTTCACAAGTATTTAGGCATCATGGGTAGATGTGCACATGAGGTCTTAAAAAGCTGGGATAAGAGCTAAAGACAGAAGACGGGGTCATATCAATACTTCACAAGTATAAGAGCTAGAATCATGAAACTTGCAAGGCGGACACATGAGGTAGGTGCTCAAAGAATGATATAGGAAACGTGAATTCTAGATCAACGGTCATAACGAGAGGAACCAAAATGTGAAAAATAGGACTAAGAACTTTTTCACTCAATTTCTCTTACAGTATTGGAGTAAGAGTCTATGTCTTTGCATGTATGGGTACTGGGCAGCCAAGTAAGGGTAAATGCGCTTTATGTATATATCTGTGTATAGAGGGGTTTTGACCTTGATAATTTTTAGTTCTTCACCACCCTTTCACCAATTAGTTTAACATTAGTATACTAACAATACCACCACAATAATCCTGTTACATTGTATCACATTATTGTTTTATGCACTGTGTTTTTTCTGTAAAAAGGTGATAAATGAAGATACTTGCTTACTTGCTAAATAAAACGGAATCAACTAGTTGACAATGTTTCTGACGTGGTCAGAAACTGAAGATTTTGCAAACTATAGTTACAAACATTAGGCCATGAAAAGACGTCTGCCTGTTTTCTGGAAGTCATAATTTTGGGTATGGCTTTCAATATTATTGAATTTGTGTTACTTGGTTAGACTTTCACAATAAAATAGCAACTTATAACTTTTTTGACAGGTGATCGGGCACCCATAGATCGAAGGTCAATCAATCTCCTGCTAACTTATACCATTCAATTCATCTCATTTAACCCTTTCATTTGATATGCTGCAAATTAGTTTCGGTAGACACTGCCCTCGACCCTTATTTTCTCGTAGTGGGGTCAGCGATCAACCAATCTTGGTGTAACTCATATCATTCAATATGTCTCATTGAGACCCTTCGTTTGAAATACAATAAGCCACTATTCTTCAAGATTAAACAAAAATCCGTCCCGACCCATCAGTTTTTAGTTTTTGGCCCATAACGGCAAAACGTTTCATCCAAATAACCCGTTGTGACTGTAACTTAAAAAATGTAGAAGAAGATAGAGCCTAATTGAAAACTGATGTATATCTACTGTCATTCAGTATTCCATTGACTGAGCCCGTACCCCAGGTACCCGTCCTGCAAGTTTCGTGACTCCAGCTTGTTTACTTTTCCAGTTATTGACAAAACTTTGTTTTAACACTTTTGCTCAGAGTGACCTAACTAATTTATTGTCTGTATTGTCTCTTGCTGTCTTTTATCATTTATTGTAAGAGATTTGACTTAAAAAAACGTTATTTTTTCAAGTTATTTTTTCTAGAACGCTGTACGGTCGCTACATTTGATAAAAGATCTTTCATGCAATCACACTTTACTGCTTTCATTTATTAGTTTATCAGTTGAATTGTAAAACGATTGCCAAACAAATAGTATTGAGTTTATAAATCACCATTCGCACTTGTTTGCAACTGCTTGTCAGGCAGCTTCTATGCAGCACATATTTGTTTATGAATTCATAGCTGGATAAATTTTATAGATGTTCTGTCTCCACAGTAATTAATGATGAATACAAATTTGCAGATCTGTTTAGTTTATTATCAGTGAATAGGGTGCTTTAAAGTTATAATCTCTCACTGCTTGACTTGCTTTACAACTATTTTCATAATAATAAAATAATAATTAGGTAAATCTTGTGTGTAAATCTTGCTAACTTTTTTTCACATAATTTGTAAAATAGTTCAAAGACCTCTGTACTGGTCTTTACTTAAGCTTGTTGCTAATAAGAAGTGTTAATAAGTGTTAGTAAACTGGCAATCACTCATGCGAGTACGCTACCGATTATGTTAGTTAATCAGTCTATATCTATTAGTTAGGTAGGCTGTCACAATTAAAACAGTCATTTGGTTAGTTTGTTAGCGTTTCGTCTGCCTGTCAGTCATTGAGTTAATTGGTGAGATGGTTAGGCGAGTAAGACGACCTGCCGCAAAGTCCACATGGGTTTCGAGCCTAAAAATAAATTATTATGCCAACATTTAATGTGTTGCTTTCTCGTCCTGTTGTCCGGAAATAGCTTTTATTGTAGACGTTTCAGATCGCTCTTCCTAAATAACTTATTCATGTATTCATCATTATGTGCTTAATTACCCAATAACGAACAGCTTTTTCTTGTACATTGCAGCAGATAGAGAAAGCGTGACCTTTAACTTTTAACATCTAATGCACAGCAATCCTAACGTGTGGTCTGCCTAACTTGGTAATGTTTCTATTTCCCATGGATCTAATAAGTGACATTTACTTTGCTTTAGTTGTGACATACAGGATAATGTCAACTTATTACAACCACTAGCAATCTAGCTAGAAAGCATAATTTCATGAAAATGACAAGATAATCTAGTGGACATTTTTGACTGTGTCAAAAACTGTGGTAAGATTCGGCTTCTGTGATAGGAGATGCTTTTTGTGACAGCTTTTGTTTTTCAAATAAAAATGTTTTTCAAAACAGTTAGCATCATGTACGTAAGTGCTGTTATGCTTGACATTAAAACCTTCAGTGAAGTCAAAATTTGTCACTTATTCACTAGTGGCCCGTAACTCAATACTCGTTGAATCCGCCAATTTTGATTACTTAGAAATTGCATTTCGTTTTAGTCAAAATGGAATGTATAATTTTTGACAGGTAACCAATTACCAATCTAATTATTAACTGAGACCCCTGTTGTTTTCTATGCAACCAAGCACACAATGTAACCTCACAAGTATTTTTTCGCCACTTATCAGTGAGCTTCACAAAATTACAAAATAATAATTAATTTTACTATCAATAGCACTTTAAATTTTAAGGAAGACGAAAATACAAATTAATATAATTTTGTAGAAACTAGCTAAACCGGACAGAAGCATTTTGTATAATGTCCAAACAGCGTGAAGCGAAAAAGGGTAAAAAAGGTGAGGCCACACGGTTTTTAAAAGGGAGTTTTTACCCTATAACTTTTAGATGGAAAGTCCAGCACTCAGACAGTTGCGCCACGTGTCTTCCGAACAATCACGGTCGGTTATCGGCTATAATAGTGAGATAGACTGTGACCTCATTTACCTTGTGCGAGAATCCAGTTTCACTGTGAAATTTCGGCTACTTAGCCTGGAATTAGTCGACCGATATTCGCGCTCATTTAGGTGTTTTCAGAAAAAACTTACATCGTTTTATAGCCCAGCTCCTTCTCTTTCTAAAGAGCTATATAACTCCCCTAAGCATTCCCATAACAGGCTCGACGAACATTTTTCTCTACGATGTTTCGCGAATAGTTCAGCAATGAAATCGGACTTACTTATCTATAACCGGTGACTTGAAGTCCAGCGTTCACTATAGGCCCACCAGCGGGGAAATTAAGTCATTCGATTCGTCTCATCGAGACCCTTCATTTGATATATTACACGATACTGTTACGCAACACTGGTAGCATTGGTGTCCTCGATCCCCTCGATTTTGGTTTTTGTCCCCTAGCGTAAAATTTTCCCGTACGCAAATGGCTCATTATCAGCTATGCTCAACACTCAACCCCACCTAGCCACGTACCAAAAATTGTGGCACTAGGTCAAAAACTGAAGGAGGAGATCCAACCTAGCGAAAAAGAAGCCTTGCCTACTCCTTGACCTGAGGGTGAGGGCAGTGGCGGCTCGTGTATAGGCACCGTGGAACTGCAGCACCCTCTTTCTTCACTTTGTATTATCGATAACATTCAATGTAATAAGTCTTTTTCCTTTAGTTTTTCTTTATACTTATACGGAACCAGAGCATGTGAGGGTAGTGCTGTTTGCTTTACAGCCCAACACAGTGTGCTCCAGCAATGCGGTGTTTGGCTGTTGTGTGCTGTGGCCATGCGCACATGTCTGAGCCCAGGTAGAGAACGTACTGTCGCTCACACAGTTTGTTGTCAGTTGTCACGTGCTTACCGTGATTGAACGAAGCTTAAACTGCGACATTTTAGGCTATTAGTAAGCAATAAAATTTTTGTTTAGGATTTTATCAAGTTTGCGTATAAACTTTCATGTGTCTGTTTGTTTGTTTAAAATTACAATTACAAATTACAACATTAAAATTACATATGTTTGTTTCTTTTACACATATTAAAACAATGGCTAAAAATTTTCTCAAGCAGTACCCCCAGCTACGAGACACCACTGGGTGATTGGTTACACAGAAACATAAATGCCCCTACTTGGGGCACGTGCCCTGTGAGCTTTGTAAACCTAGCCCTGTGCATGTGCGAGTTGTTAAAAAAACGAAAAGACGCAAATAAATAAATAAAAAATAAAAATAGGAGGTAAATCAAGAAGATTCCGCTGTAATTAAATTAAAATCTTAATCATTCATTTATCAGGGTACAGACGTGTTGAGTGTGTACAACTGACTTACAATGTGTGTGGATTAGAAGAATTGGCTTTTCGATCTAAGAAAACCTTGGGTTTTAACCTTGGTACTTAAACACAGGTTCTGCTAATGATATCAGAAATGTTAACTATTTCTTTTCCTGTTTCTGTTAAAATATACTTCTGGAAAGCACAGTATTGGTTACAAGTGTTGCACTTTTCATTCACCGTAGATGGATTTTGTAAGTGAAATCAATAACATTTACAATTCTTCGCCAAGACTTTGCAAGCCTTATGGCATTGTTGTTATGGCAACAGTTAAGAAGACCTTTAGATTTGAGGAAGATCTCGGTTCTCGTCACCTTACACAAACGCTGTTGAAATAAGAATAAGTCTAAAACCAAGGCACGTTGCCAGTGAGAGTAAATGGCGGTAATGACGGTCTACTGTGAAAATCGCTTCTTGGGTTATTCAATATGCTTTACAACCTTGGCCATCGTTCATTAAGGGTAGATGTGTATGTATACATTATACCGCGGGGGTAATGATAATCATCTTTATAATGTTATGTAAGTAAAAACTAAGTATAGTTTGTTGTACTGAAACAGCGATACAGGCTCCTTGACCTTACGTTCACTCTTGACGATAAAACCGGCTTTAAATTAAAATGATTGATATCATTATGTGCGTGAAACATGGCGTCTACATCTTAGAGGATGGTTCTTGATACCTCATAAAGGTTCCAATCCCGCCATACCAACCAACATAATAAATAGGCTTTGCCTTTGTTTGCTGAATATTAGCTTGCAGTATGTCGAACTGTATGTTTACATACATACATACATGTATATGAAAGTATAGTGTTCTTAGCTATTCTAAGTTTTTCATAATGACAACCTGAATGATAGTTGCCATTTCTTTGAGCAGTGTTATTTCAGTTAAGTTGCCATTTCGTTGAACATTGTCAATGGAAACCGACTTGGTTGCAAAATCGCTTTTCTGTAAAACCATGTAGAATTTCAACTTTCTATCTCTAGTCCTTACGACAGGCAGACAACGATATTGATTTCTGTAGCTTTTACTGCAAGTTAATCTTTATGTTGGATTTCAAAGGGCATTAAATGTTTTCTATCATATTAAATATACTGTCAAGATAATTAAAATTCATCAGCTTCATCGAAACTTCTGGCTGTCTGTTTGTTTAATCAAAGTAGAATATTAAGTTTATGATAGTTCTAAATTCTATTTATCGTCAAGAAAGCTGATGTCTAACAATATCTACTGCTGCAGGTATAATAGAAATCATTCCAACAATTTTAATCTTTGCCTTAACTAAAGTACATAGACTTGATAATATAATTAATATCACGAAACACATATAGCTTTGACATAATATTAATTCCCGCGAGCGTGGCAGTTGGTTCACATGACTGCGAAAAATAATCTTAAGCTGTGCCATTGCTTGCACAAATAGCTTATTCCAAATCTTAATAAGCTTGTGCTTGTGTCAGTCTCTAGCACTTAAACCGGATATTATTTCCTATATAAATCTCTACGGTATGTATACATGCTGATAATGTCAATAAACAGAAGTAGATTAGTACTGTTGGTCTGTTGCTACTTGCTATTTATATAGATACAGATATTGCTTGCGCAGTTGGGAAAATAAAGATCACTTGACATGTTTCCAAGGTGTGTATTTTTCAGTAGTATGTGAAATGTAGGTAAAATTGAAAAAAGACCAGTTTCATTAGGCTAGCAATCAAGAATTCTCGTTTCAAGGCCACAATTGTGACACCTAAATGGTGTGCTTTCACTTGATGCCTAAGATTACCAGTAGAGATTAATATAGAAAGTGCAAGCCTATGGAGAAATCAAGGGAAAAAAACTTGTTCTGTCATTGCCAAATCCAATTCTAATACCTGGAAACTTTTTATCAGCTTTTTCACGTTAGAACAATTGCACTTTACCACTGAAGAATGGGCAAGAAACTTAGTCGCTTTTTTTGGTATTGTTTAAATTGCCAAAATTGAAAATGATGATCAATGTTTTTAATGCCAACTAAGTAAATGACTACTATAGAATATTTTTTCTTTTGAGTCAATCAGGAGTAATTTGTGTTCAAGCGAAGGTCATAATGTGGAAATGAAATAGTAAACTGAGACTAAAAAATGACAGACAGTTGTACCTTAATCATTGGTAAGACGTTGTTCTCAAAAATTTTTTTGCTGTTGTTGAAAACTGGCTAAATAAATTTTTTATAAGCGTGATCTGAAGCGTATAACGCAACAACGTGTACTATGAAGTCAGTCTGAAATTACGATATCGAACCAGACGTCTGGCTCCACACATTCAGCTTTAGTTGCTTTACGCGACATGCAAGGCGTGTGGATTTTAATGGTTTACATTTGACATATGAACTCCACTATTTTGTAGGATAATTATATTGATAATATCAAATTTTCTACTTTACAGTAATTCACTGATTTTAGTGTAATGTAATTCTTTTAATGACATATTATTAGAATTTGGCTGAAGAGGGCCAGACATACAGTTTTGGAGCACTTTTTAAGATATGTCATAAAAACAAATTACTTCAAAAAAGGTTTGCTAGGCGTGTGGCGCATGTATGTCTGACTGTCTGGCACTGTATCGTAAAGCTGAAAATTATGTAAGATAGCATAGCTGTTTCGCTAGGTTTTTGTAATTCAACATTCTTTTATTGATTTTTTTACGTACCTTAAACTACTTGTGTTTCGTTTCTTTTTTATTATGTTCCTTCGTTGTTTATTGTGTATTGGCTATGATGTACTGCATTTTATTACTCAGTATATTTAGAGGCACAGAAGAAAACAAATCTGCTATGCATGAGATACCATCTCTGATTTTTTTATAATTACTGTCTCATGTGTTTAAATGAGTGTTGATGGTTTTGATTTAATATCAATATTTCTACAATTGAAAGTCAAGTTTTTATTGAACGAATCATCTTTTTGCGTGAAATTTAGTGCTAATAGAATTGAATTGGTACTTGAATCTCGTTTTCTGATCAGTATTTTCTCAGCTCAGTTACAGTATTTGCCTTTAGAATTTATTTTTTATAGTTGTGCTTGTAACTGGAGCAAGTGGCTTCATTGCATCTCATGTAGTAAAGCAGCTTCAGGAGGAAGGGTATCAAGTGCGAGGCACAGTGCGAGACCTGAATAATGAAGAAAGGGTAAGCAAACTTTAGCCCCTCCTCCTTTTTGGAATGTAAAACAAGAACGCAAGAGTATGGCCTGATCTTTAACAGTAATTTTTATTTACTGTCTGTCGTATAATAGATACGCAAGGATGTTTAATTGTTTATACCATAAATATAAAATATTTTTCCATCACCTTTGTTCTCCACTCTTATCAACTTGACAGCTTCTGACTAATCATTTTTCGTAACTCAAAATCTGTAAAAACAGTGATAAAAGTTACTACGAGGGAGTCTAAAATTTGTTGAGACAAAAATAATTAAGTATAAGAATAATATGAAAATAAGTCTTAACAATCAGCACCTTTCTTACAGATAACATGTGCAAATAACGTTGGACACTTTTTTCCAAAAAGCACAAAATTCTAACAGCAAAAGATTGTTGCACTGTAACGCATTTCCGGTTGTTATTACATATTTTGAGAATTAGTCAACATATGGCCGATGCTAATTTTGATGATTAAAAAATGCAAAAAATGTTGCTGTTGTTTCATAATTGCTGCACTAGTACTACTTCACTTCACGTGTTTCAGATTTTTATTTCATTGGTGTCATTTATAAGTAAAATGTTTCAGGTAAAGAATTTGAAAGAGTTGTGCCCAGATGCTAAATATAATCTAGAATTGGTAGAAGCGGATCTACTAAATGCAGACGTGTGGGAACAGTATGTACATTGTTATTTTCTGTCTTAAAATTTGAAACTGTGTTGAAATAACTTGCTTTGATACGTAATAGTAACATATTAATGAAGATATTTTTAAGCATGTTTATCTTTAACCCATTTTTGATACTGTTCCCAATTCTGGGAACATTACTTTTAATTGCAATAACTTTTTATTATATCAATATTTATTTATACAGCCTTATACGTGTAACGAAATACAGCAAATTACTTGTCTAGTATATAGCGATACGTTTCCACTGCAAAAGTTGTTAAATTATGTTAAAGGATGTTAATGAATGCCATAGGTTACGATTTCATTGAAACGAAATACAATTCTTAGGTAAGCAAAAGCATGGCGAATTCCTTGAAAACAATATTGAGACCTTCCGACCCCGTGGGGTAGCGGGTCCCAAAGTGACAAGTATCATTTGCATCGAAACGAAATGTATTTTTTCTAGGCAGTCAAGCATGGCATATACAGCAATAGAGAAATGATGATCTTGAGACAGAGATCAAGTCGGCACAGATTTTATAAAGTCAGCATTTGCAGTTTTGGTCATATTGCAGAATCTCAAGTTTATGACTTTATCATAAACAGCAGTTTAGTTAGTATAATTAGTTTCCCAACAGGCATCTAACGATGAGGAATAACCTTCTAAATGCAACGGAGTAATAAATGCAGAGCAAAATGCTCACATATGGCTATCATAAAAAACTAAACTAAATACAAAAGACATTGTATAGGCTTACCATTCGTTTCAAATTATTGTTAAGATCAGTAAAACATCATCCATTGCTACTCAACGAAGGCTGTAAGAATTGAGTACTCGAATGATTACAGTGGAGTTCACACTCAAGTGGTCTTGTGCATAGGTTAGTCGTAAAGGGCTTTTGACCTCCTACATTCGATAATTGCTCTGTATGGTTTCATTTATCGTACTGAGTCTGGCTGTTTACCTTGCAACGAGAGAATGTATTCGCATCCGAACGTGGCTAAGACACCTCTGCTATTTTATCTTAGAAAGATATCCTTGATATTGAACCTGCTCCAGTCATTCCATAAACGTCAGCATTGTGTAGGCTTCCCACAATTGTGCCTTGGATTTTGGCTTGTGGCGGATCACTACAACATCTTTATGACCCGGGCGACTGATAGGACCGTGGAAATGATAATGTTGGTGTTCGAGAAAAGAAGTGGTACTCTCGTGTGTTAGATGTTAGTTGCCACAAGGCAATTCTTGGCAAAGAATTGGCAAAAATGGACTACTTGTCTTTTTGGTGACATGTCATTGCCACATATCTGATGAAAGAAGTTCCAGAAAATGCCAGAAATGTATTATAACTTGCACATTAATTGTGTCACGGTTTTGCATTCATATGTTTATTTGATACCCTAGAAGAATAAAGTAAATGAAATACCAACTAAAAAAAGTTTTAATGTGAAACCTCTAGTTTCTTTGCACTGTAAGAAGTAAAGTCATATACATACCAAGCCACCATATATATACCAATTTGCGTTTACTTAACCATTTGAAACGAGTGGAAAAACAATTCGTTTGTGACCTGACGTTCGTAAAGAAATAGGCGGGTATCACAGAGATTTCGCTGTCCTATCCAAAAAACTCGTTAATACCATTAGCAAGTATGAAATTGAAAAGACAGTGCACTACCGTCAAACCATGCACCTATCATTGTATCCATTGTGCCAGATAACTTGTGTATGACTCAATTAGCAGACAAAGCTTTGCAGTTAGGCACTTATAGCAACTTCAGTGCATCTAGCCAGGCATTGATTAAACCAATAAAGTCCTGCAACATAAAGTTTGGAAAGTTCAGTGAGCTAATACATAATGTGCCAGTGCCCGCTGATTCCTTCATTATGAATGTTGTAAGATGTCTGATTTTCTGGAAGAAACACTCTATGACTGTGTGACTCTGCTAGACAAGCGGTTGAAAAGAAACCTTGTATACCGTCAACCACTGGAGACAGATGGAAAAATCCGTAGTCGGGCCGAAAGTCAACCACCTGTCTCTGACTTTAAACTGTATTTTGAACAGCTTCTTAACAACAGTAAAGCAGACAATAACCTAGAGCCACTGGTAGATGATCACAATATGTACATGCCTGTGTTGGATAATCCCTTTAATCATTATGAACTAGTGAATGTTATCGATAAGCAGAATGCGAGCAAAGTGGCTGGTCCTGATGCAATACAGACGTACTGGTTTAAATACTTACCCCCTGATTGGATTTCAGTCTTCTTGCATATTTTGAATAGTGTTCTTACAAGGTCCATTCCCAGAAATATGACGACCTTCTATAAACTCTCATATTATATAAGAAGGGCAATGCTGCAGATTGCAAAAACTTCAGAGGAATTATAATAGTCCATTCAATGTGTAAACTATACGATAGCCTTATAAGCGAAAGATTAAAACTGTGGATCACACCTGATGCAGAACAAGCCGGAACTCAATGTGGGAGAGGCTGTTCTGAACAGATACTAGCATTAAGACTTCCTATAGATGCTGCTGCCGTATCCAAGAAAAAAATTTTCATCTTATTCGTTAACTTTGAAAAAGCCTATGACAAGGTAGACCGAGCGATAATGATTAGACTGTTAAAGAAGGATGGGTATGGAACGACCATGCTAAAAGCCATTGCTAGAATGTACAATACCACCAGTAATATTATTGGAAATTAATCCTTCTGTTATAGATGTGGCACAAAGCAGGGGTCCTCCAGCTCCTATCTTCTGTTTTTCGTCTACATAAATCCGCTCATTCGAGCTGTGAAAGCAACTGGCAATGCTGACTAGTTAAGAAGCTTTCATGGATTCCTATATATGGATGATACGGCTATATTGGCTTCAGACCCAGCAGAAATGCATGAAAAAGATGGATGCGCTAATTGATTTCTGTTGTGATTATGGAATGTCGATAAATTCACTAAAAATCAAGTTTATAGTAGTAAATGGTAATGAAAGAAATGGTCATACATCACACGCCACTACACTTATTTGATACTATATATGCAGACCAAAAAAGGTCCTTTTCATCAAGCACATGGAAGATATACAGCCTCATTTCTTCAAATATCATGCGTTTATTAGGAAGAACTATGGCTTTCCTTACTGGGTCAAGAAAAAGCTCTAGATTATGCACTTCTGGAAGGTGCCTTCTATAGCACGAAATTCAGATGCAGATCTTACAATTCCACGCACCATATATCTTAAATTGATCAAATCGCTACTGTCAGCGCGCACCAGTACTTGTAACGATTTAGTTCTGATCGAATCTGGGTACCCTTGTTTTAAGACGTGGTAAAAGCTTGTCAAATAAAACTGTGGTGAATGCTGAAAAACACTCGCCTGTGATGAACGCGTTAAACATAGCATCTTCATGTAATGAAAAACTGGCCAGGTATTTAAGCCATTTATTGAACGGCGATATCCAAGAGTTCATTACCACAAAAATCGAAAGTTATTGAGATCTGTAGCGGAGAGCAACTCATCGAAGCATGTTAACTTATAAAATTTTTAATCCCTCCTTGGATTCCCCTGCAATTCCCATAAGCATTTTCGAGCTGCAGCGTATTGCATTTACCCGCTCGAGACTACAGGGGTATAAATTAAAGATTAAAACTTGTAGATGGTAGCGTCAACCTCGTGGACGGAGACTGTGCCCTTGTGGTTCTGTGCAGACATATTGTAACAGTGTCCTCTCACTGAACAAAGTAGAAACAGTTTTGTTAATGTAGATTTCACGTCACTCCATTCTGTAATTTCAAGCAAAGAAGCTTTTGAAATCTGTTATAAATTATTAGAGTCATTTGATACATTATAACGTTCTTTCCAAACTAACTCTTAGTTTAGATCATTAGTGCTTTTTTGCATCCTTGTAAATATTATTAATGTATTACGTATGTTTTGTATCTTGTTCAGTAGATCATTATGTACTTGCGTTTACTGCAAACTTGCTATGTATTCTGGACTAATATATAGAGTTGCCCCACTTTAACGTTATTGTCTCGATATGTTAATATTGCAAAGTATTAGTCAATAAATTACTACTGCTACTATAAAAAGATAAATGTAATAATAATTAATAACTAAGAAATAACGGGAAATACAATGATTTTTTTATTAAGTTGCCTCTGATATTTTCACTCAGAAAATATGTGCCCATCTTGATTCTTTGCAAAATGATTAAAATCATATTCCAACAGTTAACCAAAGCAGACAAGTAGTTTTGAAACCCTGTACCTTCTTAAAGTTTTTTGCATAGCTAAAGTAAAAAAATTGTTGTGTGGAATGATTGCAATTCTAGCAAAAATAGGTTAAAGATACAAAAGCATTGTACAAGTATGTGTTACTCATGTCAACACGTGGCACAAGGTGCAGTCATTAAAAAAATACACGAAATATGAAAAAACACTCCTACATTTCTACACAGAAATAGCACACCAGTATACATGCTAATGGCTATTAATTAAGTTACTTTTTAAGCAAGTTCTTAAGGTAATGACATTTTATGCAAGTATCTTTAGCTAAAAACACAATATATTTTTAGCCCAGTATTTTATTTCTTGATCAAGTAGCATAATTTTATTATAGCTGCATTTTAATGGGAACGAGAAAAGGCATGTGCACAAAAATTATGAACTAAATGCTTCTGTTAATGTAAATAATTATCAGTTAACTCGCACCGTGGATGGACATATGTGATATGTGTCGCAAATACCAGAGAATGGTCCTATAACAAGTTAATAATGCACAGCTAGTAGACATACTTGTGTGCTGTAGGTGAGGGTGATTTCATGTGCATTTTTGCACAGTATTTTTCATTTTTGTTTAGTGCCTTGCGTTTGTTATTTACAAATACATTACTTTTTTACCCTACTGATAAGGGAAAGCTTTCTGACTCTAGGGAACTGATTTTGATGCTTTTGTGGTCAAAGAACGAACACATCTTGATACTTGAATATATTTTTTTGCTAATGACTTGGAAGATTAAGCGGGAAGTGTCAAAAATTTAATAATAATTTCAATTGCATAATATCAGTTATTTCATGTTTAAGCTTTTATGCACACATTACTGTGTGTTTAAACGCAGACAGTTGTGCCCGATACATTTCCACAGATACGTTTTTAATAATTCAATACAGATAAAGCCATAAAAATTTCAGTGACTTTATGAGCTTGAGTAGAAATGTCTGTATTGACTGGAGTCAGGGACCTCAGCAGAAGATTTTACTGCTGAAGTATTCTTGGAACTTTGTGTGATTACCTTTAGCTTACACTGTTGTCATTTTGCTCAGTTTTACAACAGAGAACCCTCTAAATTGACACGTTTAAAAACAAACTAAGAACTGGTGAACTTTATGTTTTTATGTTAGTTGGGAACTTTATTATTTTTTCTTTGTGCATGTGGTGGTAACTTTTGATTTTATAGGCACTAATATGGACATCTAAAATATTGAAACAAATATTACAACAGATGAATAGATCAAACTGACCCGCCCGCGAGATTTATAATAATTATGAAAATTGCTTGATGCCTTTGCATATATTTTATAAATACGCCCAGTCGTACATTCAAAACAAATGTTTGTAAAATAATTTAACACATTAGCCTAGGTTTTGCTACTATGAGGTAGCTGTAACTCTGATATTGCTAAAGGTTAACTGTATCTTGATCGTTTTTTACTGTATTGTCCAAAGGTTGTAAAACGGATGTGTTTGAACTAACTAAATGTTAACTGGCACAATCATCTATATGTTAGGCTGTACTGTGTTCTTAATATTAATAAATTGAAAAGTGTCACTTGAGATTACTCGTCTATCGGGCTTATTTATATCCTTCAAGCTAAGCCAGTAGACTTGATAAATAATACATGAAAATGCATTACTTTGAATAATAATTCAGAATATCACTGTAACGTCATTGGGAATTTGCATGCTTTTTTTTATAATCTTAAAACTAAAATAAATTGCAAAATTGATGTAGGGCAAAATGGTTATGCACAAAATATTTAAGAATTGATTAAGAACTGGTAACTTTTTACAAAAGCTGCATTTAGATGGCTTGTTTGAATTTAGAATGATGCTTGAGTGCAAGGTTTTTCTTCTAGGGCTGTGAAAGATTGTGTGTATGTTGTCCACATTGCCAGTCCATTTCCGGTTCAGCAGAATCTTCCGGCTGATAAAGAAGATGAAATCATAAAGCCCGCTGTCGATGGTACTCTAAATGTCCTTAAAGCATGTAAGGAAGCAAAGACAGTTAAGAGGGTCGTGTTGACCAGCAGCTCAGCCGCCATCATGTGTAAGTAGTGAAAGCAAGACCATTTAAAGATAATATATATGGCAATATATGGCCGTCTTTGGCAATGCAGACTTCCCTATTTATAAAATCACCTTTACTTTTGGATGGAACAGTGTAGTCAAGTCATTATATGGTTTGGCCAAAAAATCGTACTAAAGGTTTTTTGCTGAAAGTTTATCCACGGGTGTTAGAGTGTTTCAGAAAAAGTCGACAAAAATCTGCTCATAGAAACATGGTTGATTTGCATAATTTCAATATGGCGACACTATAAAGTTTCAAGCTGACTGTACTACAACCTTTTTTTTCTAGTTCACTTTAGACCCTCTAAATATACATGTATAAGTGTTTGGTTACATGGTACGTGATACATGATACACAAACAAAATACATGAACACTGCTGTTCAATACAAGAATGGAAGAAATGAAATTTTGAAAAGAAAAACTATATTCAAAAACCAACAACTACATAAAGTTATAACAGTGTATAATATAGTTGAAATCAAAGTTGTGATTCAGACCCAGTTTTGAAACTTCACTTCTGGTGGAGCATCGAGATATGTATCATTTTTGTATCATTTAACTACCAGCTGTCATGTATCATTCTTTCTCATATTGACTTCTTTATCAGCCGTCATGTATCATTTTTCTCATATTGGCCCTACTAATATAGGAGTATAGTTTACAGTATAGGAGTAAAAATCTTACTGTGGAAATGTCCTTTAGTTGCTGTGCTTAAGTTTGAACTAATCTGCCCTCCACAAATTGTGTGCTATTGAATCTCACTGCTCATTACTTGATACATTTAAAATTGTAAAGAAGTTAGTTTTATTCAGTTTTTGCATTTTTTCATTTCACCTTTATCTTCTTTAGAATTTGGCGTATCATGAAGTCACTATATGTATTCATTCATTCTATTCTACACCTCTAGAGATACCTGGATTTTAGAAACCTCTTTTTACATGTTGCAAACATAAGTATTTCCCTACATACAAAAAATGAAAAACTGATTTAAAGTTACCACACTACAATTACTGAGTTTGTAAGGGAAGTATTTGTGCAGTGTTAACCACACCACATGTGCTTATTTAGCAAAGTCCATTTAACACCAATCACCCACTATCGGGCCTCAATAAAAGCTGCTGTTCAGGCTCAAACAGTATAAATGCTGCAGAAAAATTGTTTTAAAATACCAGCATTTACCAATGTTGTTCACAGTGGTGGGCGATACCACCAATTTCAAGTAACTGTGATTACCAATTACTTTAAGGTAGTAATCGATTAATCAGTTACTGAGATTGCTCATTGCTATCCATTTCCCACCTGGGTGGGTTACAAACCTGTGCTACCAGTGCGTGCTAATGCTCAGCTGAAATCATATGCACGGTTTGTGTTTGAGAGTGTTTACATCTGTAACATACCCGTGTTAAAAGTTATTTCAAATGCATTTTGCATCTTCATATTTCAAACTGCATTATGAACTCAGTAACGCAACTTTATTTGTTTACTATTCGATTAATTAGCAAAGTAATTGATACTAGAGACTTACGCTCAAGTAATCGATTACTAGTAGTCGATTACACCCACCTCTAGATGTAAGTTGACAAATTGTTTGGCACACTAAATTTTCTGTGCATTTTTCAGCTGATTCTGCAAATGATCCAGAGAAGAAGTTTACAGAAGAGGACTGGGCTGATGCTGAGAAAGCTGAGACTTATACAAAAAGCAAAATACTAGCAGAAAAAGCAGCCTGGGATTATATAAAAGAACTTCCCGGTGAATTGGGCTTAATAAATACAATAATTAGTGGGATTAAGTTCTCTAAAACATGAAAATTTCGCAAAGAGCATTCTGTCTGCCTATCCATAGATCTGTCCATCCATCCGTCCTTCCATCCAGCCATCTGTCATTAATGAAACTGTTCACTCATTTTTTGAGGTGGCATGATACACTATTATTTTTTCCACTTGTATTTTTTATATATCGTAGCACAATTTATACTTTAAATTTTTATTTGCAAATAAAAACGAGGCCTTGCGTAAAGTGGTTAAGTAATAAGTGCAGTAATTTTGTCATATTCAATTTGCAAAGATTACTTTTGATTTACAGTTTTCTAGCAACAATGTTTTAGTTTCAATAAATGGCACAATATATGTAATATTTCTTTTGACGTCAAGGAACATTTTTGGTAATTATAAGAGGAAATCAATATTCTTTGTGGGTAGTGTCCTATTTCTTGTGAGTTTGCTTACAATGTTTTCTATAATGCAGATGAAGAAAAATTTGAACTAGTGGTATTGAATCCTGCATTTGTTATGGGTCCTGTACTGAATGGCTCACAATGTACAAGTGCATTTATCATTAAGCGCCTGTTAGAGCGTTCAATGCCTGCTGTACCAAGACTGAATTTTCCCGTTGTTGATGTACGTGATGTAGCAGCAGCCCACGTCAGAGCAGTCACTTCTTGTGAAGCTGTTGGTATGCTTCTTTTTTTTATTATAACCGCAGAGGGTGGGTGTAGTAGGGATTTAAAATATTATCTCTGTTCTTCCTCACTCGGAAGTGTTGATGATAGAACTGAAAATGTAATTCTTATTGATCGAAGATATTCTAGCTTTTTCAAAGTGAATGCTTTGTTATTATTAAACAAAACATTTTATTTTGTTCTGATCAGCCAGTTTTGGTCACACAGGTTTACAGTATAAATCTGTATTTATACTAACTTGTATATGTATGAATTTTCCCGTTGTTGATGTACGTGACGTAGCAGCAGCCCATGTCAGAGCAGTCACTTCTTGTGAAGCTGTTGGTATGCTTCTTTTTTTTATTATAACTGCAGAGGGTGGGTGTAGTGGGGATTTAAAATATTATCTCTGTTCTTCCTCACTCGGAAGTGTTGATGATAGAACTGAAAATGTAATTCTTATTGATCGCAGATATTCTACGTTTTTCAAAGTGAATGCTTTGTTATTATTAAACAAAACATTTTATTTTGTTCTGATCAGCCAGTTTTGGTCACACAGGTTTACAGTATAAATCTGTATTTATACTAACCTGTATATGTATGAATTTTCCCGTTGTTGATGTACGTGATGTAGCAGCAGCCCATGTCAGAGCAGTCACTTCTTGTGAAGCTGTTGGTATGCTTCTTTTTTTTATTATAACTGCAGAGGGTGGGTGTAGTGGGGATTTAAAATATTATCTCTGTTCTTCCTCACTCAGAAGTGTTGATGATAGAACTGAAAATGTAATTCTTATTGATCGCAGATATTCTAGCTTTTTCAAAGTGAATGCTTTGTTATTATTAAACAAAACATTTTATTTTGTTCTGATCAGCCAGTTTTGGTCACACAGGTTTACAGTATAAATCTGTATTTATACTAACCTGTATATGTATGAATTTTCCCGTTGTTGATGTACGTGATGTAGCAGCAGCCCATGTCAGAGCAGTCACTTCTTGTGAAGCTGTTGGTATGCTTCTTTTTTTTATTATAACTGCAGAGGGTGGGTGTAGTGGGGATTTAAAATATTATCTCTGTTCTTCCTCACTCGGAAGTGTTGATGATAGAACTGAAAATGTAATTCTTATTGATCGCAGATATTCTACGTTTTTCAAAGTGAATGCTTTGTTATTATTAAACAAAACATTTTATTTTGTTCTGATCAGCCAGTTTTGGTCACACAGGTTTACAGTATAAATCTGTATTTATACTAACCTGTATATGTATGAATTTTCCCGTTGTTGATGTACGTGATGTAGCAGCAGCCCATGTCAGAGCAGTCACTTCTTGTGAAGCTGTTGGTATGCTTCTTTTTTTTATTATAACTGCAGAGGGTGGGTGTAGTGGGGATTTAAAATATTATCTCTGTTCTTCCTCACTCAGAAGTGTTGATGATAGAACTGAAAATGTAATTCTTATTGATCGCAGATATTCTAGCTTTTTCAAAGTGAATGCTTTGTTATTATTAAACAAAACATTTTATTTTGTTCTGATCAGCCAGTTTTGGTCACACAGGTTTACAGTATAAATCTGTATTTATACTAACCTGTATATGTATGAATTTTCCCGTTGTTGATGTACGTGATGTAGCAGCAGCCCATGTCAGAGCAGTCACTTCTTGTGAAGCTGTTGGTATGCTTCTTTTTTTTATTATAACTGCAGAGGGTGGGTGTAGTGGGGATTTAAAATATTATCTCTGTTCTTCCTCACTCAGAAGTGTTGATGATAGAACTGAAAATGTAATTCTTATTGATCGAAGATATTCTAGCTTTTTCAAAGTGAATGCTTTGTTATTATTAAACAAAGCATTTTATTTTGTTCTGATCAGCCTGTTTTGGTCACACAGGTTTACAGTATAAATCTGTATTTATACTAACCTGTATTTGTATTTGTACTTGTACCTATATTTGTACTAACTATAATTTTGTATTTTTTGGAGGGGGGTGGAATGTAGTCTATTATTAATTTCTGCAGAAATCAACTGACCCATTAAATTTTGTTAAAATTAGTGACTGATTAATGATTGATCTTGATATTGTGGCACTCATTAATTGTTGATTGATTGATTATCAGTTTTCGGTAAATTTAGTAATTTTTATCATGCTCTTATAACTACTTGGTTAAGAAAACAAATGATCAGTTTTTAAACAACTGATTGTATTGGACTAACGTTTTGTTTGTGCTCAGAACAACATTGCTTGGGAATTTTTAGTGTAAATTGGATGACACTAATTACAACATTACAACATTAAAAGCATATTTGCAGGTAATCGGCACATATTGTATGCTGAAAGTGTTTGGATGAAGGATATGGCAGCTGCTCTGGCAAAGGAGTTTCGACCTCAAGGCTATAATGTGCCCACTGCTAACTGTCCGTATTTTGCTATGTGGCTGTACAGCTTGTTTGATCGTAATCTCAAACAGATGCTGCCAAAAGTTGGTAAAGAAGTCAAGCTTGACAACACCAGGGTATTTAAGCATTCTGTAATTTATATTCTAGTAATTGATAACAATTTGTTTGCTGTGAACAGTAAAGTTTATTTTTGATAAAGTTGTTTGAGAATGGGATGTGTTGTTAAAGGATAAACGTTTGACCTACATCTCATTAGTTTTTTATTATACTTTTAGTGTCGGCATAAACTTGATAATTGGTCAATTGCAAATTGTTTAGTTTATTCACAGATTTGTGGTCAATGTTCTCTTTTTATTGCTTAGATGAAAGAGGTGTTTAAAATAGAAGATCGTGAGATAAATTCTACATTTATTGACATGGCTTATTCGCTTATTGATTCTGGCATCGTAAAAAAACCAAAGCCAAAGAAGCAAAAACCAGTGAAGGAAGATAAATCAAATGGCGAAACAAAGAAAGAGGAGAAAGAAGATGGTGGGACATTTTTTATATAGTATATAGTCAAAATGATTTTCAAAAGTACTACTTAAAGCATATAACCCTTTGCTGTTATCCAAACTAAAGTCATTGATGTGATGACGGGTAACAGGTAATTTCAAGAGAGGATCGAAGCAACACTTAAACAAAATCTTAAGACGGCTGTCTTGTAAGCTTTGGGCCAGTCTGTGGATTAGCATTGGATGCTTGTTAAATATTGTTGTGTCATTATATATCTTTAACCTTTTAGGATACATAATTTTAACAAATACATTAGTTTTAATGCACACAGTTGTCTAAAATTGTTTCTAATCTTTCAGCTTGAAAATAAATTTCTGTTTATTTCTTTGAGATCTTGCTTTATGTGAGAAAGGGCTTTCACCTTAAATCTAAATTGAATTACCTTAGAGAATTATAACACTAATAATTAATATTAATAAGATTTTGCTACTGTTTTTCATTGAGTTATTTATTATTAAGATTTTTCATTGAACTAGGGTCACCAAACTCACAGGATTGGTAGCCCTGAGCGGGAGATGTACAACAGTGTGGTGACCACTTACCACTGGTCAAGGGGAAGGGTAGTGGCTATCGGTCAGTTTTCTTTACAATGCATCGCCTCCTAGAGCTTTCGGTTTTTTCCAATTTTTTTTTCACAAGTATTTGGGCTCTGAGGAGCAGGTGTGCACCTACGGTTTTAAAACAACGAGCTTTAAATGCCCGAAGGAGGGGCCAAAATGCAAAATTTGGGTCCCCCAATTGGTAACCTTTTACATGCTGAGGGCTAGGGACATAAAACTAACAGGGTACACTCTCTGGGCAAAGTTATCTACATATACATGTGACCGGAGTTGCCAGGTCAAAAGTCACGGAGCGGGCGAGTCTCATTTATTTTTCTTTATGGTCCATCTGCTCCCACATTTGTTGAGCTAGGATAGCAATGTTTGGTATGTTGCAAGGTGGTGTCGTGGCCTTGCACGTCACAAAATAAGGGATGCGCGCATATAGCAAAATGTTCCGCTAGGAAGCAAAAACCGAAAAAGGGGGGTCAAGAACAGAAGTGAACAGAGTGTTGAGCAATGGTACCTTGTAGCATACCAAATGAAAGGTCTTGATGAGACAAATTGAATGGTGTAAATTATGCCAAGACTGGTTAATGTCTGACCTCAGTAGGGGGCAAAAACCAAAAAATGGTGGTCGGGAACAGAAGTGCTGACTGTTCATGGCTGATATCTGTCATTGAATATGCTGTATCTACTTTAACCACAGATTGCTAATGTCACAATTGGTAATTCTAAATTACAAAATAGTTAATCCCTCTGGAATTTGTTGAAAATTTAGATCAATGTCAAGTATTTTTTGTCATTTTTATGCAGATTTAATTGAATTTCAACATAGTTGCAATGATCAATGTCTAAATATTTAATTTTTTTAGTAGCAGAGAAGGTAGAAGAAGTTGCAACAGCTGCTACTGAGGAAGTAGCTGACAAGTCAGCACCAACTGCCAGTGCAGAGGACATAAAAGAGGTACTGTAATGTAGAAACTGTCTATAAGTTTATCTATGTCCATTTATACTATTTGTTTTTTTTTCATTAGACCAGATAGAGAAAAAAATATTTCATGATTAATTGGAAAACTTGTGCTTGCAATGATTAGAACTATGTAATAATTATTTATTTGGACTGTCACATTTGTGCAAGAAGGAAGTAGGGTAGATATGCTTCATAAATGATTTCATGCAGACATTTTATCTCAGCAGGAAATTAACATACACAAAAAGAGCTGAAAACCATGCATATATGATTACTTAGTAGAGCTTGTTGCGCAATGAAGAAAAAAATTTACTCATGTCATGGAGAGTCTCTTGCATATCGTTCTTTCAGTAAAACACTACTCTTCCAATTTTTTGCTGTTTTTCATTTTCATTAGTTTTCTTTTCTCTTTAATGTGGGAATTTGTAAAATGTAGCCTGAGTTCATGTTGATGTTACTGTTTATTTCTATTAATGAACTAGGAATGCAAAGAGGAAAAAAGTGAGGTGGTGAAATCCGAAATTTCCGTTGAAGAGAATAAGGTGGAAACAAAAACCGAAGTGAGAACTGTCATTGAAAAAAGCGTGGTGACAGTTACGGAGCAAATAGTGGAGTTGCAATCAGATGGAAACACAGAGGACAAAGTTGAGAAAATGATAGAGGAGAAAGTTGATAGTTTGGTAGAAAAATTGACCGATGAGCAGAAGGAAGAAGGAGGTGAGCAAAAGGAAGAAGGTGAAAAGGATGGAAATGTAGAGGAAAAGAAAGAAGAAACTGGTAGTGAGTGATCGATTTACAGTAAAATCGCCTATTTTGTGTCATGCACAATTAATTTACTACTCAAAATATCTAGCCGTATGTGTCAGCATTCTGTCTTTCTGCATTCCCTATCAAGGACATTATTAATGCATAAATCAGTGAGATGTGTTCTATGTTGTTGCAGCTACATACTCGAGTATTCTTATGTGGGAGTTTTGTACATTGGTTAAGCGAATCCTTCAATGTTTTTGTAAAGGGTTTAAGCTTTCATTAGTATCTGGTTGAAAGTGCCCTAAATTTTGAATCTGTAACTGCCATTTTTTTGTATTTTGTTAATAATCATGTGGTATGATTTTGTTTATATATTTTTGAAAATGTTGCAAATTCTCAGTTGTACCAGACAACTCATTCTCATAATTATAATAAATATTTATATTCATACTGTTTTTACTTGAAGATACAGTCGTCATAGCCTTCTAGTATAATAATAATAACGATAACAACAAATTTGATGAATATTGATCGTATTATATAGAAATGTAATTTGCAGATTAATTGTCATTGACAGTTTAGACTTTCTTTATTAAAAAAGTTCTAAATTTCAACGACAACTTAATTTAGAATGTAATTGGTAAAGAAAAGCTGAACTATCATCATTAAATCTATCACTTGCATTTATATGTGTGTTCATATGTGGATGCCAAATCTGTTAGAGCTTTTTGGACATATTGTCTTCAGATTTGCAGTGATGTTAAAGATGTAACTGTGGTCACTTTTGACCTGTAAGTGCAGTTTCCACACTTTCAAAATTAATTTACTGCTCAATTTCCATAAGCAACCATTGTTTAAAGCTCACAGTGGTCTTAAGGGAACAAAATTTCTCCCATTCCAAACTTTTTGTAAAAACATGAAACATAGTAAACTTATTATTTTTTTTTGAATTTTGGAGAAAATTATACAATTTTTTCTGCATCTTGTCTTTGTTTTTTAAAAAGCCTTTATTATTTAACTATAATTATTTTTCTGTATTTGTATTTTTACACTTTTTTAAATCTTATCTTTAAATTTATGGATTTGAAAGTCACAATCAGTATTATGAACTTAAAATTTATAATAATTAATGTTAGAAGTGACTGGTAGTAGAAATTTTGCTGCTATAAATTGTATCGCATATCTTGCATAGCTTTATTGGTTCACAGTTAATGTACAGCGAAGAGTGTCTCAAAACTTGCTTCCTGTCTTTGATTGTCAATTGTGTCAAGTCCGTGTTGACTACCTGCATGGCTTAAATTTTAATAGTAGTGTAAGCATGTGACTTAGATGTACCCTTGGAACACACAGCAAACTTAACCTATGTATTTTAGTGGTTTTTGCAATTTAATCTGGTAAATAAAACTATTAATGATTTCGACATGTGTTTTTTTGTGGATGTTTGAATAGTTTTTATGTTACAGTATTTACTTGGATGAAGCTGAATTAGTTTGTTTTTTAACCTTGTAGAGTCCATTCTTAACTTTGCATAAGGACCAATACATATGCCTTAAAATAAAGTAAAAGTACTGTGATATTATCCTCTTGGAAAAGCCTTGCTGCTTTTACAAGTGTATTTTGTTCAGAACACAACTTAGTGAGCCAAAAATAAGTGTTTTTGTAACAGGTGTATGCAGATGCTTATTACATTACATTAGCTACGTTCATGATTCCTTAACAGGATAAAATATCAGGTGGTAACGTAGTCATAACTAGCACTAAAAGAAACAAAAATAAGTTTATTACAAAAGTAATGAGATATAATGCAGCAGTCACTTGGCAGTGTCAGTGGGTAGTAGGCAGTGGACACTTATTTGGGCAGTGGCATTTGGACAATAAACGTTGTTGGACATTGGATAGTTTGTGCAGTAGGCAAAACACTACCCACTTACTAATTGACTATCTACCTACAACACCAGTCAGATACACATCATTTTGAATGGCACAAGGCATGGATGTTGGACTCAATAAAATTTTATAACACCGTTCTATTCCATTCTGTGCTGTAATGTTGTACTGTTCTGATATGGCCTGTTTTGTTCCATTCCGTTTATTTTATTCTGTTTTACTCTCTTCTGTTGTAAGCAAGTAAGTTTATTGTTTTGCTACATTCTATATACAATTGTCATTTTTACAGTTATATAAATACAATTACATACAATATAACCTGCAAGTAGATAGTTAATGAAGTAAGTAGGTACGTAGACAGCTCCTATCACTGTGCTTTTGCTCAGAACATGCAAGTTTCGGATTTGCTGCTTTGCACATATTTTATTGTTATTGAATGTTATTGTTGTTATTATTTTTGCCTGGATAAAATAATAATTATTATTTTTTACTACATGCTCTTATATTATTATTATTATCACATCATCATTATTATTTTTTATAATATTATCGCATTATGAACAAGAAGAATTAAGCTGTACTAACAACATAGTAATACATACTGATACATAACAGCACTTATAAAATTTCAGCCTAAATTAATGTTATAATTCTTAATTAAAGGACAACCATGTGTGCCAGATCCGAATGACGGTCTCTTGGCAAGACTGAAACATTGTCATTGCAGTCAGAGAATTTTGTATTCGTGTTTCCGCTTAATATAATTCATATGGGTTTTTCTCTGAGTGTGTGACCCACAATGAGTGTAGGGCTGTCTGTATGCGACAGTGTATTATGGCAAGCTTTGAAGCTTGCTGGGTGCTGATGTGTCGCGCACAATGATGCAGTCGTGCAGAAAATCTTTGTATTAAGGTGCGTCATGTTGGCGAAATTTTGTAAAGTAACAAAATGTCAGCTTCCTTAAAATGTTACGCTATTTTTACTTGCTTTGATGTATTCTCAGGAATTGATTGTAGGAGATATGGAATATTTTTAAATATCACATATTCAATGGTTGCAAGTGTCAGCTTTGCAAATTAACTATGTCACTTATTATAAGCTGTTATTATTAGATTTTTTTGGGTCTTCTGACGAGTTTACTGTTGATTGAATAGTGTGTAATTTTAAATTAACGTAAATTTGTTGAATTGTACCAGTAGAAACTAGTCCCAGACAAGAGGGGTGATAAAATTGTAGTCTCATTCGTTATGTCTAAGTTGACGAAAAGGAAACACGTGGTGAATGAAGTTATGAATGAATATGTGCTTCCACAGCACAATCAATCAATAGTAAAGGTAATTTTTATTTTAGTTGTCAAGTGTTATGTATTTAAGTTAATAATATCTTTCAGGCCACTGTCAACCCTTTCTATCACTAGCGAATTAATTATATGAATTTTGTTTCTCTAGATATCATTTGTATTCATGTCTTCTCTGTCTTACTGTGCTTCCTTGACCCTTGGGTGTACATAATGTTGTGTTGATTAGTCGTGTCGGATTGCTGCTCTGGATTTTTTTTCTCATAAAGATAACAAATCTTGATAACAAATCTACTAGAATGAACGTTGAGATTCGAAATTATAATAGTAATGTAATAAGGCATTGCAGTAAAATCTTAAAGCATAATCTTAAGTTTGACTTCATGTGATCAACAAGAATAAGCCATTTACAAGGTTTAAAAGAAGAGCAGTACTAAAACTGCGAATTCAGTCGAAAGCTCCCTGTTTTACCATTTCACCTGTCATTCATGGTGGAGCTTGAAAACGAAAATTTTAGCGATGCCGAACCCTACTTTGCGGATTATACTGATCATAATGATGAACTTTCAGCAGCAAATTTGAGGGCCAGAAGTAATTCTTGAATCATGAAAAGTAGCAACCTTGTCATACTAATGGGGGAAAGGGATATGCCCACAGAGACTTACTCTCTGCAAATAATTATATATATATTTACCCCCCTTCTCTCATCCCCAATCCCAACCCTGCTCGTAGAGGACAGCACTATACAATAAATAAGTGTCAGTGTGCGCACTGCTGTTACACTCCCCCTCTAAAATGCGAGCTCACAGAGCATTTTAGCAAATATATTCTAACAAGCAATTAGTTAGCATCTTCTAGAAGAAAGAGCTTGTGTATGGGGTGCTCTAAAAAGCAGCCTTCACTTTGTGTAGCACTTCTCACTAACCCGTCTTCACCTGCATGAACTTTTTCCACCTTGCCCAGTGGCCACAGATTTCTGGGTGTAGTGACTTTCACAAGCACCACATCATCAAGTTTGAAATTTCTTTTTGGCACAGTCCACTTGTTCTGCCGCTGTAAGGATGGCAAATACTCTCTGGTCCATCTGCTCCAAAAGATATTCACTAAGTGCTGAATGTGTCGCCACTTGCGTCTGCCTCGATCAGACTCAGAAAATACTCCTTGAGGCAGTAAGGCGGCATTGTGAGCCAGAACCAGATGATTTGATGTCAATGGTTGTGCATCTTTCGGATCATCTGAAACCGGAGTTAACAGCCTACCATTAATTATTGCATTCTGTTAAACAGAATACAGTGGATAATCCTTCATCATCAAGAGTCTGTCCATCTAAAAGGTGGACCATTATTCTTCTGATTGACCTTATCTTCCTTTCCCAACAATCTCCCACGTTGGTGGATTATATTCCCACTCTATATTACGTTGCTGTAGCTGATTAGCGACGTTCTGATGGTTTCAGCCTAGCATGGCTCTTTGAAGCTCCCTGTCTGCTCCAACTGTTCGTCCCATGGTCCATTCTGGTAACATTTGATTTTCCCCTCTTGTTAATAAATCAGAAGAGGGCATTAACAAAGCTATCAGTGGTCCTGTCAAAAAGAACTTCTAAATGAATGGGTTGTACCCCCATGCATGTAAATAAACATCTATATCTCTTAGTAGACATGTGCTTTCTCTTTACCCACAAGGGGCCAAAACGGTCGACCCCATTGAGGAGAACAGTGAATCTCTTGAGACCCTATCACTGGGTAAGTCTGCCATCTTTTGGCCCAGCGTGAGTGCTGAGCAAAACTCTGCACCTGTGGCAGTCCCTTATAACCTTTCTTGTGCCAGTTCTCAGTCTAATAATCCAGAACTTGCCTCTGGCTACAGACATAGTGTAATTGCATACAGCACGGCAGTGGTAGTGTCGGGCAACTAAGCAAGAAAGAACATAGTCTTTTGGCAGTAATACTGGGTGCTTAGCTTGCTTAGCTAACGGAGCTTTGTTTAGTCTGCCTCCAACTATGTCTTTATCTGATTTCTGAGGGTCCAATTGATACAAATGACGAGTACATTCTGTCCGTGAGCTCTTCTTTGAAATGTATATGCTGTACATTGGGAGTAAGGTTCATCCCAGCATAAGTTTCTTCCTTCTAACTGGTTGTTGCTGCAAGGTCATCTGCGCCTCATTCTTTTCAATATTGAATGGTTGCTCGCTGAACGGTGAAGCTACATTTACTACATTTGTTATGTTGCATGGTTGTGTGACTGGCTGCTCATAGTGAAGCTGGTTACTAGGACTGCCCGCAAAAGTGTTGCTTGTAGAAGAATAATTCTTCAAGGGTTAAACAGTTTTTCCTGCCGATTATTGTCTCTTCAGGTAATGATTTATTGTCCAAAATTACACGACTGTAATTTTGGACACGGCCACACGACCATGTTTCTCTGGTATCTGGCCTCCTCATCATCCATCATCGTGTCTCTCGTAACACTGATATAACAAAATAGATTTGTTCGCAAATAATGATAGAATATTGAAGTGGACGACAGCCAAGGGGGAAGAGCCGATAATAAACTGTTATGTACAGAAACGCCTTCACTATTTTATTTATGTTCCAAAGGCATTTATTCTAAAGAGAATAATAAAGAGAACATTAACAAGTAAGAAAAATAAAGAGAATCATAAATGGAAGCTTAATAAGCAAGAAGAAGGTAACCTGTTGGTCAAACTACTTTCATAAATTCACAGATCGAATTCATAAACTTTAACTAAATTATTTAAATACATGTAGCTTACATCGTTGGCTCTTCATCAAGATGTAGAAGATCATCAAAGTACAAATTTTTGTAATAACTAAAACGCTGTTGTTAACTAACACAATAATGAGAGAAAAAACATTGGTGTGAACAAGAACGTGTCCATCATTGGTCTGCTCCCTTCTATTTTCTTCAGTTGCATACCTGCTCGTAGAGGGCAGCACCTTCCAATAAATGAGCGTCATTATGCGCATTGCTGTTACAAATGTATCATATGCGGATTTTGTTAGGAAAATTGTAAAAAAAATTGACTGAGGCAACTTACAATGCTGTTCGTTTATCATTAAATGCTGTCTATATTAAAAGCAATGTAAGCAGTGCATGTGCAAATGGCACAAAAGGCAAGCTGAAGTGAGGTACTTAAGTGATTCAGCATATAAGATAAATGGAACAGATGAACTCTTGAATGTCTCGGAAATAGGCAGATCATGCGTCTTCACATAACATACCGTGCATTACAAAAACAAAAAGAATATAATAAATAGTATACACTACTACATACGGAAATTATTAATTTGAAAAATGGCAAATGACCCAGTTTGTAAAAAGAGATATTACAGCGGGTACTGATGACTTTGCAGAATCTTTTCAGTGTAGGTCGAATGCATGTAAAGCAGTTTTGGATGATGAATTTTCACATGACGGGGCTCTTAATGCAGCTAAGCTGCTGAAAGAAAACGTAAGTTCTAGTGATGGTTGGTGTGTAGAGATGATTAAACAGCTAAATGTTTTACAAACGATAATGACTATGTTACTAGTTTGCCTTGGTGTAAATGTAAATCTGCCATTAATGCGTTATGCAAAAAAGGTGATGCAAATAACGCTAGGAATTACAATGGCATCCTGGTAATGAGATTGCTGGCTAAATTGTACAATATTATTTTGTGAGAATGTTTTATGCTATGGTTTAAGCCTTGTGGACAATCTCAAGTAGGTTGTAGCTGTGCGGAACATATTTTAATGTTGAGAATCCCGACTGCACTGGCAAAAAGATCTAATGTTACTTTATTGTATTTCTCGATTTTAGTGCAGCATTTGATCGGACAATGAGGCAGACATTATAAATTACAAAACGAGCCAAATTTGACATAGGTACAACGTACTTTCCAGAGTGCTTTGTTGTGCACACTTGTACAGAACAGAAAATATTGTTTTTATGACAAAATAGCTTTAGATCCTTTTGTTTCTACAGCAGTTCTGGGCTCTATAAGTTGCCGTAGATACTGTGCATTTTTACACTCTTTACTATAGTTTCAGAAGTGGGTATTCAACAAGTTGCCCCGATGTCTCCATATAGCTTATATATATGGGTTCATTTATTTCATGATATGTTAATATTTGTTGGCAGGTATTAGCCGGAAGAGGAAATAACCTACATGAAGTTGTAAATTCCAATGGAGAGCAATTTCTGATTAGTATGCCAAAGAAGTTCCGTAAAAATGTATGGATAAAAAGAGGTATTTCTTCTAATGATTCAGGTTTAATGAGACTATGCCATGTTTTCATGATACCACATAATTTTTAAATAAAGACCTTGAAATTGTGGTTTGTCATATACCAATTTACCTATTGCAGCTCGAGCAATAATAATTCTGCAATAATAGTAATAAACTAGTAATTGTAATAATCTGTATGTTACAGTTTTTTGATAATATATTTTACTGAAGTGGGAAATATTGTGCTAATAAATTACACAAACTCACACACGTACTGATTTCAAGAAAAAGATGTCATTATTCCTCATTTACTTATAGGGGATTTTGTTATTGTTGAACCAATTATGGAAGGTGATAAAGTGAAAGCAGAAATAGTCTACATTTTATATAAAGACCAGATAAAATACATCAAGGAAGAAGGCTGTTGGTGAGTGTGTTTGCTGTCAGGGCTGATATTTTTGTATTAAAAAGTGATGATTAAATTTTTCTCAATGAAGAACAGAACAGTTTTGAATTGTTTTCAATGTTATTCATTAGTTTTTATGTTAACCTTTTTGCTTGTAAGTCTAACTAAAATCATATTGTTAAAAGCATCGTTGATGTTGGTATTTTGGTAGAGACCTATTTTTTCAGGACTGTCTTACTGTTTCTTATTTGCGATGATAAATATTCACGACTTAGTAGATTATTCTTACTGCTCCCGCATCATGAAGACAGATAACAATATTAATATGGGAGCATTTGTAAAATTTACATTTGCAAAGTTAGATTGCACTTATTGGTGTCTTAAATTTGATGTCTGTTTCATTCTGCAAAGTAAATTATTTTCCAGGCCCTCTGAGTTTGATGAAAGCAAATCTATGCAACCTGTTGAAGACAAAATGGCAAATGACTCATCAGATGATTGTGATAGTGGTTTATTTGTAAATACGAATCATCCAGACATAGTTTATTCTGACTCCGAGGAAGACAGCAGTTGTTCTAGTGAAGAAGCCGAATGCAGTGACAATGAATTAGAAAATAAAAATAATGATATTGCTCCAGTGTGAAGATTTGCTGTGTTTACAAAAGAAATTTCAGATTTTTCTGTTTTTATGGGTAAATTGCTTTTTTCGTTTGTTTTTATCTGAATGTATTGGTAGTGTTTTTTGAACATTAAGTAATAAAATTAATGACAATTATGCTTTACTTCCAAGATTTGTAATAACAGACATCTGATGTTAAATGTATCATCTGCTGTTGAACTTTATGTGAATTTTGTGTACAGTTTTCAAAGCACCATGTTTATTGATGTGGCAAGTTTCTTACATAATCAATATTTCACTACTTTTTGTTTTGGGCATTTAGCCATTGGCCGTCACCACTTACTTAGTATCTCTTTTTAAGTGCTGTTATATTACTTCATGCAAAGCGACAAGTATCTTTGTCTATCAGATAGCATTACATTTAAGCTTATGGAAATTACATGTTGATTTTCAAGCACTAAGTGGTCTTGAATAATGGTCATTGTACTAAATCACTAATCCTCTCAAATCATACAAATTAAACTATTGGACTGATATGAAATCGTAGTTTTTTATGTGAGTGATCCAGGTAAAACAAATTTAATGTTATGAGTATGGCAAATAATGAATGACATAGCCCCCACTTATTATTTGCTTCCTATTTTCGACAATAGGTGGAGCCTAACGCTTGGTCATGCACAGAGTATTAGTCACTCGTGCTATGTAATGGTGTCGGCCAGTCAGGAATTTCAATGACTTACAAATGCAGTTTCCTAATTGTTCTTTTAATCAATTTGATCATTAACTATTATGCAATTAATCATGAATTTGCCAGTGAATGTAATGAGCATGAAGCTGACTCGATTTGTTAAAATGTTATTTTGTTTCTAATTTCTGCAAACTTTTGCAGAAATTTAATTCCCCTGTCGGATGTGAAAAAACAGCTGAGTAAACATGGGCACTTACATCATATGGTACATTTATATTTGACATAGTAGGTTGTTATCAAATATGTGGGAATAACAGCAGCCAAAATATTACAAAAAGGACATTAATAACTATAGCAATATAATTACTGAAGCTTCCATGCAATTACAAGGCTGGGTAGCAAATTTAAAGATTTTCTATTTTTAAAGAATTTGTTTACCTTGTTGCAACATTATAGTGTCAATTATAGTGTACCAGTTAACAATCCGAAATGGAGTACACTTTACTGTAGATGAACTATAACTCTGGCTGTAGTTTATTCTTTAAGTTGTATATTTAATATCTTGATAAAGTCGCACATTCTGTCCCACATTTGGTTAATATTAGTAATGTGCTACATTACTAGTGGTAATATGCTACATTAAAACGATTTAGCAGACTATATGTATATGTATAAGTTTATATATAGTCTGCTAAATCGCATAAATCATATATATATGTATGTATATATATATGATATATGTATATATATATACAAAAATTAATAACAAAATTACGACATGAAATCTTTAAGCAGAAATCAAGTTGCTCCCCCATACAAAATGGCGTGTAAATATTGGTAAATGAAGTTTTAACGCAAAAAGCGGCGAGTATATGATACAATCTGTTAACGTTTTGTTTTAAGTAAATACGGGCGTGATTATCAGGGAAACGATTTTCTGTTAAGGGAATTTCACAAGTTAAGAGGCGGGTGGGAAAATTAGTTTATAAACGTTCCTGAGATCGGTACTGTTTCAGTTATTTATAGTTTGTTTGATAATTTGACAATGTGTTATAAACGATATTATGTTACTTCCGATGATAATTATATTAGTTTTGCAATTGGCAAAAAAGTGCTAGCTTACCTAATCGTGAATAAATGTAAATATTACGCAGTTTACCTAGGTTTAACTAATCAGGGAATAAATTATTTATATGCGATTTTCGTGCTTAGTGCAAGGGAGAACGTTTTGGTGTTGTTATTGCAAATTTACTTTTTATTGCGGGAGCCAAGTTTTAAAATAATTAGCTAATTATTCTTATTTTGCTACAAAGTGCAAAATTTATGTTAGACACGTGCTGCAATCTAGCACTCTTGTATGCCAGAAAGCGCTTTTGGATCTCATAAAATCTGTTGAATCGTGCGTTATTTTCCTGGAAGATAAGGAAAAAGCGAAAAATTCGAGAGTAAGTTTGGATTCAAACCAAGGGACCTGGATTGCACGTCCAGTGCCATTATTGTCAGAACACATATTCCCTTCTGCTTCGGTAGGCCCCAATTCAGTCTTGATATTGCTCACTCACCATTCCAGTATTGGTTGAATAAAAAAATTAATCTAATCAGTTAGCAATTACTCTAGCATGAGCATAAACTAACCCTTGCAAACGTTGGTTGACTTGGTAACCAGAAGGATTAGCATGTCCTTTCAGCCAAATTACTTTCAAAATTTCCGCAATTGTGGGTAAGCTACCACCAATAATAATATTGCAATAACAATTGTAAAAAATACTAAAGAATATTTTCGAGCTAATTGTAGTTTTAATTAACTGATTTACATTATTCATTCTGCGTATTGCATTTAGGGCTACCCGGAAAAGGGCGTAATGGCGGACTTTAAAACGGTGTATGAAATTTACCTGGACTAATTTAAGTGTTTGTTTCGAACCTATATGTGATTAGCCAGTTTTAGAAAACAAGTGCCACAACATTATTTGCGTTTGCTTCTCTATTTGACATGTCTTTGTGAAACAGATTTTTAAAATTTTGTTCAAATATAAGTCATACCTGCAAGGCCTTTATTTTAGTCAATATTTAATTTTCATAGTATATATTGAAAGTTGTCACAATTATTTGTATGTTTATAGTGAATTCCGTTTATGTTGAGTCGGATGTTAACAGTAGGCCTATTCAGTATTACGTACATGAATTAATTTGTTCATTATTTCACAATAATATCACATTGTCAAGGTACATTTCATTTCACCGAATTGTGGGTAAACCGGTAAGCTAACGGGATTAGCCTACCACTCAGTTGAATAGCATAATTTTTAAGACTTATGTGGGTCAGTTGCCATTGGCCAGAAATATTTTTATTTTCAAGGACAGCAAGTGCATCAAAAATACAGACTGGTTTTAGCATATGCCACAGGCATTTAAGAGTGGATTTTTAAGAGTACGCAACGCCCAAGCAGAATAGAGTTAATCACTTTTTTCTCGAAAAAGTTGACAGGAAATGGTTACAGGAGTTTGGCTACAGGCTGTTTCTGTCCGTTTCCTGACTGCATATGCATTCCTGACCATTCAACATATGAGCAAATTTGGTCCTCGATTTTTTTTACCGATAGCATCGACAGAAAATTTAAACGTTCGACAAATTGACAACATAGATAACAGAAACAAACCACAGTAATTTGACACAGTGGTTTAGACGTGCAAACTTTTTTGGTGACTATTTTGGACATAATAGCGATTACACGCGAATATTTCGGGACACCTTGTAATTCAATATCTGCTGAGTAAAGTTTATTGTGAAGTTTGCCAGTAGATGTCACAAGTTTAGTCCGTAGAAACAATGCAGGCAAAAATTGCATCGCGTGACATAAGACGCTACAAGTGTTTAAAAAATTCTGGTTGCGTATAATAAATAACTGGTAAATTATAAGTTTTTTGGGGAGGGTTGAGATAGACCCTTGATTTTCTTCAGCCAATCAAATGTTGCTTGACAAGGGTTATCGTTTCAAAGATCAGCTCTTCACAGTTGTGTCACAAGGACCATCGTGTAGCCACGCAGCTATCACTACAGAATATGTAATACTGTATTTTTACTATGATCTACACTTTGATGAGCCCAGTTGTAATTGCATGTGTACGGTACCCGTTTGCGAGACGGGAACGACAGGTTAGTCCGATCTCCGAGCCGAATTTTTTTTAATTATAAGTTTAGATGTGGGATATAATGCCAGTGAAATTCGTCGCTCTGTTTTTGCATGGAAGACAAGATGTTCTCAAGACAAATTTGAAATTCAAGCTGAGTAGCTACTTCAGAAAGAAAACATAACAAAAAATACATCAATTTTTAAAAATGATACTTTACAGTAACAAATTTAAGAGAACAAGCGCAATGAGTAAAAGTCATTTCAGCTGTCAAGTTTAAAGTTTGCAATGCGAAGCATTGGGTACGTCACTTGCCGTACACGCGCATACACACGCACCTTTTGCTTGCGTGTATTTGTAAAATATACAAACTTTAGTAACATACTACGTTTCACAGAACGTCCTTCCGTAGGGTTCTTTATGCCATTTAACAATTTTTAAGGTCCCCTGCTTTTAGTCAGTAAGGGGACCTATTGCCGTCATGTGGCGCTTGTTGAGCGTCGGACGTTGTCCACAATTGACTTAATTTTTTATAATTAGCCAAAACTTTTTGTCTCAGGTCGTTGACTTTTGGTGTGCAGCAAAATTGGCATAAGATGCATGTCATGTGTCAAAATGAAGGACCTTGGATTGAAAGGTCGCAACCCAGAGGATCATGAATGTTCACGTTATGTAGGGTTTTTGCACATTTTGCTAAAAATCTATGTGCTGTAAACAAAATGTTTTTTTTAGCAATTTTGGACAGTAGCATATATGACCTTTCAAAAATCCAGCGGTTGCTATGGTGTAAAAATGACAATTTCTTCTAAAATAGGTAAAGCACATATTCTTTGACAATTTTGAGGCCAAACAGATGCAACGTACAGAAGACATTGTAATGCTAGAGTTTTCGAAAAAATTTTCCCAACCCGGCCAATGATAAAGTAAATGATTAATTTTGCTGCCAAAATGTACAGAACTCTGACAGAAAATTGATTTCGAACTGGTGTATGACTACTACTCTAGACTAGAGACGACTGAGAGGTACAATCAGAACCAAGCTTGGGAAAAGGGTGAGAATGAGGATAGGTATTGGAGATTACCTCTATCCTTGCGAATTGGCAGACTTCCTCAGAGTTGAAGAGAAGAATAAAAAGTTGATTAGCTTTCTGTCTAATGTGTTCCGCGCTGCACATTCACTGTAGCAAGCCATCATTAATGAAGATGCAATCCTGAGCAAGCCACCACTGCCAGATACAACAGTGTTATGCAACCACGAAGAAATCGACAACTGCATGAAGCACACGAATGTGCACACCTTGAGGAAAATAATAAAATGTGGGCGTCCCTCGGTGTAGGAAAGTGTTTCTGATTCAGAACAACTCACGAGATGGCCTTAGCTCTGGATCCAGAGAAAGCACATGGTCTACCAATGGTTCACGTCGTAATGGACTGTGAGTCAGTAAAGAAGGCCTTCGATTTGTTTATTGTATTTGTAATTCATTGTAGTCGACAAGTGACATATAAAACAGTACATTCCATCTTACCTAAAATGTAAGGCATATAAGTTACAAGCAGATGAGTTATTATAACACATAAATCATGTCGCATATAAAAATCTAGTGCACATGTATACTCACTGTCGCCAGAAAATTTTGAGCTTCTGCATAGCATTATTGCAGCCAAACTCTTAACGTGTCTAAGCTTTTTTTGCACTTTGCTTCTTCATAATTCTTTTTTTCAACTGTATCTTAGCTTTCTTTTTATTTATTTACTTTTTTATTTTTTGATTATAGAAATATTTTTGTTTACTTTAATATTCTGCTTTTTTACTATGCTGTGCATTGTTACATTGTGATATTATTTTTCACTTGCTTTTTTTATTTCTCCATTTTTTAAAGTGTTTAAGCTTTTTTGCTTAAGTTCTTCGTGTGATTGTAATCTGAGCTTTCTTTTTTGTGTTTCTACTTATTTTCGATATACATTTAGCCACACAATTCTTGTATGATTATTGCGTATGTTTGTAGATTTCATGTTTTTGTACTGACATGCACTTATTAATTAGTAGTAATGATATTATTATCATTAGAACAAATTTTGCATCGAACTGACGGAGCCGGATTTTCGATCCGCCATTTTGATTTGAAAACATTATTTTCGAAAACAGCCTAAGATTTCACCAATTTATAATGGATCGTCGTGAAACTTTACAGGAATATAGTAAAACGAATTTCGCATCGACGGAGACGTATTTTTCGATTTGCCATCTTGAGCTGGATCCATTTCTAAAAACCTAAAAACTAAACTTGCGAACGAATATATTAGAGCAAATTTCGTACTAGAGCCAAATTCTACAGTCTCAATTTCAGTGAGTCCCTCGACCAATAGTTCGAATCGAACTTGTTACTACACGGGTATGTTTACTTCCAGTGCCAATTCTTTGACTGTGTTTTTAAATACAGGTCTTCACAAATGATATAATTATCTCCCCTTTTTTCTGCAGACTGCATTAAGAAAATCAGACTCTCAATCAATCAGTCTTGAAAATGAGAAAATCAATCAAAAATTGCTCTATGTGCCGTCTATTTTGGACCCATTCCCGTGGAATGTTCAACAAAAAAGACGGCACGTACTGCAGTTTTGATCCTGGGTCTCTTCTTGGAATGGGCCCAATAAATGAGCTGACCATCCTTCTTTTCGTTCTTTGAGGTTTCAGACGAATTTAAGCCAACCATCGACCCGAAAATGCCTTTGCCGATGACCTACTGAGCAGTTTAGTCGCAGAGGACTGTTGTAGCTAGTTTGCGAGCGTGATGAGATATAATTATAGGATGTAATAGCACTTTTACTCTTGCACCCCTTGAAGCCTTGGGCTTGGAAGCAAGGGCCGTTTTGTCGAACTGTCACTGTCAAATTTTCGATTTGTCAGTTGATGACAAACTAATTATGATGGCCGTCTCGCTGTTATAGGTAATTGAACAAAAAAAAAACCTTGAAAATGTTAATGATCAATTCATTTGTAGTTGTTATTCATGTTGTTTACGTTTTGGCCACCCTTGAACGTACAATAAAAAACTACTTTTCTGAATAAGAAAAAATTTCGCGTAGGCACCACGAAATTGAGGCCAATCATTTAAAAATATGAACTGCTACGTCATTTCTCGCACTTTCCTTGTTTCTGACTCTCCTCATTTCTCTTTTTCTCTCCCTCCCTCTCTCGTTTTCTTGTTGTCACTCTTTCTTTTTCTTTCTGTTATTTTTCTTTCTTTCTTATATATCCATGTTCCTCTTCACCCTTTCTCTTTCTGTTTTTACATTGTATTCTGTCCTATTACATTATATTTTAACCTCTTCTAATGCCTCTTCTATTGTATTCGTTTGAATATTCTCGATCTGTGTATCTGTCTGTGTCGCCGCTCTTTCGGTCTGGAGAATGGCTAGTGAGAGTCAGGCCAACTATGCCCCTCTGCTGAGGCTTCTAGTTTAATTATATTTCAGTGACAGAGATTTTTTACAGTAAACAAGTATAGATTCAAGTATATTTGTAATTTAATGAATTTCTTTCAGCAAATTTCTAGAAATGTATAGTAACAAATTCTAAAACCTTTTCATCTAGTATGTCCTCCACTGTGACGTCTGCCACGAAATCGTGCCATGCTGATCATGTGCAAACATCAGGAGATGTTGAGTTGGCGGTAAATTAGAGATTTTGGTGTAATACCTATTGGTATGAACACCCCCGTTATGCCTAGAAGCTGTAGGTTACGCGTCATCTCCGTAATCGACCAATGCCATTTTCAACGTTCGTACAGCCGCAGGGAATCTAACAGACTACAGGATGGCACGCCGAATTTTCACAAATTTGTTGCTACGTAAGACGTTTTCTACTGACCCTGCGAACATGTTGATTCTTTGTAACTCGACTGCAATAATATTTGGCTAGCATTCAGTGACTTGTTAGCTTGGCGGATAATGAGAACAGCCGAGGATGCTGCTCTTCCGAATTTCCATCGCTTAGCAATGTCAAGTGTCCATGCAGCAGTACAAAGGTGTATAGTATGATTTCCTTCACCTTGACATAGTTATCTTATTTGTCCCAACTAAAGGTGGCGCTAGAAAGCCGTAAGACGTCAGCTTTTTCTGCCTTTGAGCAAATGTGAGCCAAACTTACACAAAGTACTGTTAGAAATAAGAAAAAAGTGGAGCCGCATAAAATTATTGCTATTGCCTGGCATTATTAGAAAATTAGCTTCTAGTTGTCCTACTTCTTTACATAACTCTAGACACTGCATTTAAAAGAGTAATATGCCTGCAGCTGCTTTAACTTTGCCGCCGCGTCGTGTACATGACTATTAAAAGTTATCTAATGCTTAAAGAAATTTGATGTTGAAAAAAAATTTGTGCTACCCGCCCACTCCGTTAACGCAACTTTTACACGCGAGGGTAACAATTAAATTGTTCGGGCATCGGTAGTACTCTCCTTCACTGATCTGGTTTCCATAATTTAGAGAAAAGCGTAATTAATCGCGGCTGAGTGGCATTGAGTGACATCTAAAAATTAAAGGAAGACAGGATGATTTTTCATATACTACTCCATTTTCAAATCTGACAAAAAGTATACATTTTAACACAATTAATACTGCAAAAGCCTTTCTGATAATTAAATTATAGATTAAAAGCTTAATTAAAAAGATGACATCACAAACTAACAAAATTTTCAACAGCAGAAATATTCCATGAGCGTGTTACACGTGTTTGCGAAAGCGAAAATTAAAGTTACTGTAAGTTATTCAGTGTGTTGTACTGAAGCTAGGCAAGTTTTAAGATAAAAATTCAAATTTCAAATTTACCACTATACTCAAGCATGAGCTGTCGAACGTGTGTAGTTCGTTACAGACTAACACATCTGAACTGAGAGGCGCAACACCTGTTTTTTGTGCAATGCGTTTCCGAAATGCACGCGCTAGTGTCCGTCTAACTAGCGAATGGCGAAACGCTTGTAACGGCGAAGAACTAGCGGTGCGAATGTGGAATTATGTTTGTGTGGTAATAATTCTTTCACGCAAGGCATTTTTGAAAAATATTTCTTTTGAATATTTTAAAGAGTAGACAGCTTTGACCTACAGTTTAAGATTTGCTTTAGCCATTCTCTTAGAAAGACGATGCTTGATTAAGCTGATCATAAGATAGCATAATGAACAACTCGTCTTTTCGATAAGAAGATTGTGGCTTATCTACCGAAGATTTTAGCTAATTCGGCATGAACTATTTGGTCGAGGGATTCTCTGAACTCAAGATGAAGGATCAAAAATTTGGTTCCATCAATAAATGTGAATTTGTTCTAGCATATTCGTTCACGGGTTAGGTTAAGTTTAGGTTTTTAGGTTTTTTTTAGAAAATGACGTCAATGCCGACTCTATGAATTCACGATGGCAAATCGAAAACCTGACTCTGTCACTCGGTGCATATAATTTATTCCAGTATATTCCTATAAAACTTCGTGACTGGCTGTACGCATCGGCGAAGCCGTGTTCTTTTTTGAAAATGCTGTTATTGCTGCCATCTTGAATTCTGCAAACTTCAGATCAAAAACCCTACTCCATCAGTCGATGTACTATTTGTTTTAGTATGTAAAATTTCATGATTATCCGTTACGATTTGCCAGAACCTTTTTCGAAAATAATGTTATCGCCGCCGTCTTGAATTCAAAATGGCAGATCGACGGTCCGACTCCGTCGGTTGATGCAGAATACGTTGTAGGTGAAGTTTCATAACAATCAGTTGCAAATTCACAAGGTGTTAGGCTTTTTTCAAAAGGTCCTTCTGCAACAACAACCACAACAGCAGCAACAACAGCAACAGCAACAGCAGCAACAACAATAATAACGACGACGACAGCAGCAGCAGCAGCAACAACAACAATAGCAGCAAGCGCAACAAGAACAAGAACAACAACAACAACATCCGAAATGAGTAACAGTTTGGATCGAGTAACTCGACCAACAATATGGTATTCGTTGGTGCCCGTAAAATTATTAGGGTAAAACCAGGGTAATAATAATAATGATAATAATAATAATGATAATAATAATAATAATAATAATAATAATAATAATAATAATAATAATAATAATAATAATAATAATAATAATAATAATAATAATAATAATAATAATAATAATAATAATAATAATAATAATAATAATAATAATAATAATACCTTTTAGAGAGACGTATTTTATTTTCAATCGTTAATAAAAGCCCTACTTTAGGTTTGAGTTATTTGTTAGAAAGCTGTAAAGATGGTTGTTGAAGACATTGTGCTTTGTCGTGTCTTATATCCACTGCATGCAAGTGTCTTGCCTCGTAGCTTACAAACATAACAAATAACGACTGCTCGGGGATCAGCACTCCAACACGTTATTTTTCGAAGTAATTATTTGAAAAATTGACATTTAACTCTCCCGTCCTTGGATGTAAACGACAATGTAACAAAGTTTATCCTCACTACCAGCTGCCACGCCCAGTAAATTTTTCTGATATAATGTGTACAAGACAGTGCTGTGATGGGTGCAAAACAGCAACCACGGGATTATACAAGTTATTGACATATTAAACACTATAAGCCTTTCGTGAGACAGATTATGACAATTGTATAGATGTAATGAAAGTGAAATTTCAATTTATAAAAGCATAACTGGTGGGAATCAGGGCATTTCTAATAAAAACACGATCTAGTCCAGTGAGTGAAATTATTAAGCAAACAGCCCCGCCTGATACACAAATATTTTATTTTCAACAGCTAACTGACTTTTGTGGCTATAAGAACGAACTTGACTATTGTTACCGTTATAAGATCCTATATTATTGTGATAATTAAGTATTAAGTAATGATATCGCTGGGTAACTTCTTAACAAAACGAAACTTGCTGCATATTTAATGAGTCTTTTGAGAAAGGTCCAAGCATTATGAACCACAAAATGATTAATGTTTAGTAGTTAGTGCTGAATATACACAGTCTTCGGCAATAGATCTGTCCGTGTTCGTATTCTGAAAAGCATGCGTGGATTTTTCATTGCACCGTTCAATGTTCATTCCTATCGTGAACTCAAATGGCTTACGTCAAATAGTACCGGTGCAAAAATTAATTCGAGAATAATAAAAATATAGACCCACATAGATTATTTGCGCAAATAAGGATTAATAAGCTAACACTTATATAATGATTAATACATATACACACGAGATTAATCCCGTTTCCACTGCTAGATTTATCAAGGCTGGCAGTACGTCATGATAATTATTTACAAAAACTGCTTGAAAATTAAGAAAATGTAAAGAATTAACAATTAAATTAATAATGTAATTAATTATTAAAAATGATTTTATAACCGCATTTATAGTCCTATTTGGTACGTGACCCCATTAAGAGCTGGGCAGGGGTCAACTGTATATGTGTGTTGTGTGTGTGTGTGTGTGTGTGTGTGCGCGCGCGCACGTGCGTGTGTGTGTGTGTGTGTGTGTGTGCGCGCGCGCACGTGCGTGTGTGTATCTTTACAAGCTGCGGTGAACTTGAACTTAATAATTTGTCTTACAGGGCTTACAAATGTGTCATGTCAGACTCACGGCTAACTCTCTAAGTTGCTTAGTTTCTGCTCTTGAAGTTTTTGGGCTTTCAAATATTAACCTGAAATAATGGTACTGCTTTCTGACGTTTTTATTTTTGTTACTATTTTCGCACCCGTTTTCAGCAAAACGCCATATAATTAAGACGCAGCATTACACACTGATACCTTACATTAGCATGTTATGTAGGCCTATTTGATAAATAAATTAGCCTATATAATAACAGCACCTCAATGAAACAGATAGATACAATAGAAGTTATCCTTGACTATGGGTGCGGAATATTTACGGTAGCATCAATTTAGGAAGTTGCGTGGGTGGATTTGATGAATAATCCTGAGATGTCCTCATTACCCTGAATGGCAGCACTGCTGTTATAGCTCAAAGTCCAAACAATGCAATTGTGTCTTTTGAATAGGATACATCTAAAATTATTCACTGGTGTATATTGATAATAATGGTTAAAATGGCTGATAAGTTCAAAAGGCTTTTAAAAATTTTGCACCCGCAAACTTGTGTCTCTGAAAGTGAAAAATGCGTTTTCTTACACATTTTATAAAGATTTCAATGTAAGACTTAATTTGCTTTTTATTATTAAGTGTTATTGTGTTCAATATTTTGAAAACTAAGATCAAATATTGTGATACCCCGATTTCAACGCATAACTGCCGTTTTCTAGAAAAAATGAGGTGTGAAGTCAAAGGGAAATTTAAATTCGCAAAAGAAGCGGATATATCCGTTTAGCTCTCTTGTTGTAAATATATATTATACCAGTAAAGGAAGACAGAATGATTTTTCCTATCCTACGCCATTTTGAAGTACGGTAAAAAATATACATCTAACACCAATAATACTGCTAAAGCGCTTTTGATAATTAAATAATAGATAAAAATCTTAATTAATGGCGGGCGAGCCCAATTATTCGTCATCATCATAATCATCATCTCCGGAGTCACGCGTCCTTTGACATGACCCTTGCTATCACTTCAGACCTCGCTGCCCTGTCACCTGCAACTTCCCATGTCTCTGTATTTTTGATATCTAATGGTGTGCTGTTAAAATCTTTTTGGATGAAATTGATGTAAGTCAGCAGTTGTCCTCCTTGTGGTTTGTTTTCTTTCCGCAATGCTTTTTTGATGGCCAATTTTAATGGACTGTCACCTGATAGTCGTATAACGTGTCTTATCATCTTAATATGCTCCTTTTGATTTTAAATATCCATTTCTCTGCATTGACTTTATTCTACAGATCTTGGTTTGATATTTTCTTTAGCCATTTTATTACTAGTATGCCCCTGTAGTTTTTTCTTTGAAATACATTTCAGATTTGTGATGTATTTGATTATCCACATTTCTAAGTTGTAGAGAAACACAGTATCTACAAGTGCAGCAAAGATTCTTAATTTTCTTTCTAGGCTGATTCCTTTCAAATTTTTTTGTTAATTTGAAATATGCAGCTAATGCTAAGATTTTTCTTCTTGATTATCTTCATCTGTTGCTAGAAGACTGCCTAAGTACATTTTCTCCACGCATTATCATCATCATCATCATCATCATCATCTCCATTCCTTTTTATGTGATACTCTTCTGTTTTATTTTTATTTAATATGAGGTCAATTTCTTTTAATTTTGTTTTTATTTTGATTTGGTGTCATTTATTTCATCTTTAGTTCTTGCTATTCAGGTAATGTCATGAGTATATTGCAGGTCTACGGTTGTAGGATACTTCGTTTTATTAGCAAAACTGTGTTCTAATTCCGTTCCCAACAGCAACTATTGTAATTTCCAACTATTGATGACATCACAAACGAACATAATTTTTAACAGCTTAAACCTTCCGTGAGCGTGGTGCACGGTTTGCGAAAGGGAAAATTGAAGTACGGTGCTACTGTAAGAGATTCAGCGTTTTTAAGATAAAAATTCAAGTTCAAATTTACCGCTGTGATCACGCATGAACTGTTGAACGCGGGCAGTACGTCAGAAACGAACATTTCTGAATTGAAAGGTACAGTACCTGTTTTTTGTGCAACGCGTTTCCGAAACACAGGTGCTAGTGCCGTTCTAACTAGCGAATGGCAAAATGCATGTAACGGCGAAGAATTAATCACGCGAACGCAAAATTGTGTTTGTGTGATAATAATTATTTCATGTAAGTCATTTTTGAAAAAATAGTATGTTTCCTTTCAATATTTTAAAGAGTAGATTGGTTTGACCTGCAGTTTAAGATTGGGTCCGGTTTTCCTTTAAGCTCAGGCAACAGTTCTACAAGCTTCCTGGTTTTTCTTTTCCCCTCTTCTCCGTTACAAAATTATCAACTCATGCTCTATGTTCAGAAAATTAAAAGCTATACGTGGTAATATAAAATGCCAATGAAATTTAGGCAGCAGTTTATTTTGGAAAGCAAAATCTCACATGGCATTGCCGGACTGATGGTCAGTTAACCCTAAGCATTGGTGGTGACACGTGTCCGGGATATTCGGCGAAAAAGATGTCGGCCAATAAAACGTTTCTAATCTGCATCACGGGAATGTACAATTTCACATTCTGCATGTGTCAATTTATGAGAAAACTCAGTATCAACATTGTTACTGTAAGTGTTAGTACAAATTTTTTTAAAGCAGTTTAGCACTCTGCAAGTCGGGATCGAGCATTCAGAAATAAGGTCTACTTCAAATAGTTGATGCGGGACCGGAAAAAATCTGATTAACAAGCATAATTCTCGAAAATGAGCCAGTGGGCCGGAAGAGGCGCCTTGTTATTTTCGCTGTACAACCTTTTTCGACAACGTAGATAGCATGGGGAAGGGCACATAAACCCGTCTAGCAACCAATATCAGCAAATAAAATACTTAATATTAAATGGCATGGCCACAAAACGTTTATTTTATCTAGACAATGTAAAGAAGCTAAAAAGTTAATCGCAATACATGTAATGTACTTCGACATGCTGTTAGTATAACTAATTATAAATGTAGTATAAGTGGGCAGTTTCTAGGATACATAACATTCGAAATTATGAAATCATAGCCAGAAAGTCTTCTGCACCTTTAGTTAGGCAACTTCGTACGATGTGTATATACTCTGAAGCGATGTATGCAGTATCTTTTTCTGTAGTTGCGGTTATTGTTCTGATTTAATTAACGTCTATGTACCGAATATTGTATGTATACATAGCTATGATGTGTATAAAATAAACAGTTGTATATGAGAGGTGGCACTCAAGGGCACGTCCAGTACCAGTTTTTCCGGTGTCCATCCATTTACTGACCAAGGTCAGCACTTCTCCCCTTGCTCTTCGGAGTACAAGCAGCTGCACCTGGTCTCGTTTACCAGATCTTCCTCCCTTGATTTTTATTCATTCATACAGTAACAGATCTTCCTCTTCCTATGATGCACAGCTGACCAGCGCTGAGAATGTTTTTAAAAAGCTTCGGTTTTGCTTCGGGAAATTCATTTTGCAAAGTACGAATCACATTCTGTCTGCACAACGTCTAATCACGACTTTAACGTTTTGTCATATGCATGACGCTGTCAGGAAAATTACTAAAATCTTTCAGTGAGTCTTGTCTACAGCAAACGAGATCTAAACGTCTCTTTACCAGCAGATTTTAGTAAAAATTGGAACAACTTTGGTAACTAAAATCTTCAGACATTGAAAATTAATGGTGATTGGGTAACACACGAGTCAGGTGATTGATTTGGTCGGATTTCCGGTTTAGTACAGTTTCAACAAACCTTTCGAGAGATAGTTATTTCAGAAAAAATAAACAAAATACGTATGGTAACTATATTTATTAAGTCAGTTTAGAGGTGTTTCGTATTTGGCGCTTTCATATGGTCAACTGTCATTTAATCGATTTCCAGTCAAGATAGAATTTGTGTCAAATTTTGTCGTTGATGTACTGAGGTACGTGTTTGTTTCTATTGAGGAGCTCAGGAAGTGGGATGTTAAGAAATGTCAGGATAGTTCGTCGTTGCGGTCGACGGTGTTGTACCCGAATATTGCCGATCACGCGAAGAACGTGCCCATTGAGTCCAGAACGCAAACGTCAATCGACGGATTGACGTGAGAAACTTTCTATATTCAATAATCAGCTACTTCAAATCACTAAAACAACTAAAAATTAAACTTTAATTTATTATCTTTGTGTATTAAGATTTCAATTTTCTAGTATTGGTAGGTAAATCAGGAGTAGTAGAATTGAATAAGGAGATTAGTTGCTTGTCATTTATAAACGTCGGGCAGCTATTACGTTCTGCACAGGTAGGCCACAGACGCAATAGTTAGGAAACTTTAGCTTAATTGAAGTACAAATACCTCCCTATAATAATTACCTATAATTTTATACGCGCAAAGGCCAAACCCTTAAGAGACAATAGTGGCATTTTGTGCAGTGATTGTTCAGCATGTTGATTTACCCCGTTATTATCGCCGTAATTTAGCTTTATGTGTAGTCATTTTCTAGTATGAAGGACGAAATGTGAGTAATGATGACTTTTGACTTACTGCGCACCACTTGCCCACGTTTTGCAGTGATGAAACATAAATCTGTCTTTGTAATCAACCAGCTGTGGATATTAGAAATTAATGTCATAGAATGTGATTGTAACACGTATGCAACTTATAAAAATAATTTGTTATAAAACTGAATTTAGTTTGTTGTACCACCAGGTCACTAAATGCTTGTTTTTAAAGCGGTCCACAGTTTAGGGCATATAAATGTCTGTGCAATGTACAAAAATAATCTAAACAACATGCTTGCGCCAGCAATGGTTTCTACTTCCGAGAAAATACCATTTGTAAAAATGTGTGAAGAAATCTTGGAAATAAACATGGTTAGTTGTCAATGTGGATGTTGCTATAATTTCTGAACGGGCAAACCACCACTATAAATATTGTTAACGGGTAAGTGATTTAAACAAGAAGAAAAAGGCATGTTATGTGTACTGCAGATATTTCACGAGTTATAACAGTTACCTGGATTTTATAAAATACTGCCGGTTTTGAGATATATGTATTTACAAAAATAGTTCCGAATCATTATTAGTATTGCTATATTGTTTTCCTTGTTAAGCTTACAAAGTGATCCTTACCCGAACACCATATTCTACACATGCTAATGATGTCCGTTTTTGCCATACAACTTGTTACCATATTGTAAGTGTGAGCAGAAACCAAGTATGATTAACACTGTAAACAACCAACTTTTAAAACAATGACGTATTTACTCTGAAAGTAGCAGCCAATAAAATGTGTCTCGTGACTATCTATATAAGTGTTTTAAAGTGAGCTGTGTAAGCCTTTTATCCGCGAGAGCTAGCGTCGCGGATCTAGGACACTGATATTTCATAATTTCATGTGTTAGGCACTCAGTTTTTCATTTTTAAGTTAACTCATGTTAACTTGCAAACGCACAGGGCTAAAGTCACGAAACTTACGGGGAGATAGCTGGGATAGGGGTATTGAAAGTGGTTTGGTGCACGGTGATCTCGATTAAAAAGTCAAGGACACTTAACACGAATTAGTTTTTCGATTGTCATTATACTCTTCCCAGGGCTTTGAGTTAATTTCAAAACCTTTTCCGGAAGTATTTAGGTATTGCCGGGTAGATGTGTACTTGGCCTTTTAAAAAGCTGGTACTGTTAAGGGACCGAGACAGGATCTAATAGTCAAAGATAGGGCAAATGGCTTTGTCCCTCAAGTCGTAATATTAGATAACTCCAAAACTACGTAGAATAACGAAATTTCAAATTAGTCACGAGCATGTGCGCACTGGTTAGTCATATTTGAGCGAAAATAATCTACAAGTATTGACATCTTCAATTACGAGTTCCTCACACTCGACCAGGTATAGCCAAGTGTAAACACGGTAACGTCGTTACACGCGTGGATTTGGATGTGAATCCACTCAGTTTGTTTCAGATTGTCAATAGCTCTGTTTCTTTTGACTAAGTGAAAAAATGCATTTGTGCCTTAAATAAAAATTAAAAAAGGTAGGCAGGCAAAAAAGGATCAGAGGATTAACCTATATAGGGTCGTCAGTTAGGCTTACAAACATTTGATTCACACAAACATATTACATGGTGCAATGATAGTAGTGGCGTTTATTAACTGTGTAATGGCACGTTCAGACTTCTCTCGCAACTTGTTGCGCAATTTCTCTCTGAGAGAAGTTGCCAAGCTGTTCATACGTTGCAGCCAGTTGCAAGAGACGTTGCCAAACCGTTTACACATTGCAACTTTACTCTCGGAGAGAAGTTGCGCAACATCTATACTCTCGGATTTGTAGCGTCTTTATAACAGTCTAGAAATGAGTCCGACTGAGACATTTTCTTTGCTCAAATATTAATGTTTGACTGATGGTACAGCTGTTTATGCTTGTTTGCGCAAATTCTACTAAAGCTGTTTAATAATTAATGATATCCGTATCTTATACGTATAAAACATTGATCAGTATTTGATCAGTGAAGGCATAAAGCTTAGAGGCGTTACTTAAAGCAGATTGTAATGCGTATGTAGTGATGTTAAGTTCTGAAACCAAACTTGAGACAAGAAATGTGAAATGTTGGTATGCAGTCTGGATTTGAACCAGGGACCTTCTGCTTACCTGCAGTCCAAAGTTCATCACTCACAGCTCAGCTTTCTAATAAACTTGACACTAAAATTATAACAACTAATTACGCATAAGTAGTTAACTGTCTGTGCACAACATTTCGATAGGCGATTTCAGCTCAGAAATCTCGTTTAGCAAATAGCATTTTTCTAAATCAAAACATATTCAGTTTTGATTTTTTTTAATTTTAATAAAATGATAAAAAGGCAAGAAAAAATAAAAGAAATGAAGGAACGAAAAACAGTATTTGAAAAATTTGTCCAAATTTAGACCCCTTTTTCTGATAATCACATTTCCTTCCTTTTGGTCTTACTTTGTTTTAAAAATTTTGTAATTGAAGATTTATACTCGATCATTAGGTGATATTTAAGGAATTAAAATTACTTTAATATAAGGATTATGCCTAAACTAAAATAATAATAAGCACCAATTACTTAACAGTTGTTAGAGATCTGGCATCTTGAAGTGCTGTAAATTATTAGGATTGAATGAAGGCCTATATCTTGTTCACAAGGCGCTGTGTGGTTAAGTGATCACGTCGTAAATCAAAGGTCTTGGTTCAATCCCGAATTTTTGGCATTTCATAATTTTATAATTGTGAACTCATTTCATTATCAGCTTGAAAATTAGCTCTTTTTGTTTGGCTTAGTGTTTATGGCACATGGTTTCTCACGGTCTCGGAGTAATTGCGATTACCATCATCATGCTGCATACTGTCATTATATTCCAGCGAACCTTGTTCTTAATCTGCCCATAGCCCTCCCACGATTGTGTGCTCTTTTAGCTTTCAATTTCATTTTGACATACATTTTTAGCTGCAGTGATAGCGCTTGGTAACTGCACAGGCAAGTTACGCTCTGATTACTGAAGATTACTGCTACCAGTAAGTGATGTTGTAATCACCACGGTATACAATACTTTCATTCTTGCCTGCTTTACTCTCCTTGCAACTAGTCCACTGACATACATACATACATACACACCTTGTGCGCAGCAGAATAATTATGAATGCATCTGTCATTCGCCTGTGGTTACTAAATTCGGCATTAAACTTCTTTAGTACTAATTAACCAGCACAATAGCCACTGTTTCACTAAATGGTCTTGACATTAACTTTAATTAGCGCTTACTAATGCTAATTAGCGGCACGTCGTGTGAAATAAGCTGCCAACAGCAGTAATTGCTATCATCATTTTCCCGCTAAAAATTTTATCACTTTAATTAATCCCATTGTTTTTTTTGCAATTTTGTGCAATGAGATACCATAGTAAATTCAAAAGTATATTTGTACTTTCTAAGCGTTATATCTTAAAAGGTGGTGACTTTTGTCACGTGTGCTCTAATTTACGGTATAAAAACCATGCCAACTTTGTCATTTGTTTATTATTGTCGTTATTCTTTTATTTCGCCTCACACATATTATTACACGCCACCTTCAAGCTATCGGGCACTCAAGGGGCTACGTCGTGTTGGAAAAATGATTTGGAATAAGGTTGGAAACTCCTGTACAAATAAGAATACATGCAGCTATAGTCCACCATTTTATACTGAACGCCCATTTTATTTTTTTTGACTTCTTAGATTTAAAAATAACCTTATGAAACTTTATAAACCACTGATGATGTATACCATTTCTATAAAAGGTAACAACTTAATACTGCTTACCTGTACCGACTGGGTGATTTATTAACGTATGATTTCTTTGGAAGTACAAAAATTAATGAAGATCTCAAGGATACATAAACTGACCTAATGATATCACTTAAAAAAGTATAATCTAAACAGCGGAAAAGTATTTTATTGTTTCCAGCACTATACTGAAACGATGAATGCTGAAGGGCGTAATTTAACTGTTGTTGTTTCCAAATGCAATGTTGCGATACTTGTTATAATGAAGTAAAATTGCGCCTGTTTGTGTATATAGATATATTTTTTAAAAAGTTTCTTATATTTATTAAGAGATCCTTTATTTGCTCTTGAGCTTGTTGCTTTGCAAATCACACATGGCACAACAAAATAATGCAGTCAGAAACACATACACGTAAATGCTGTTTTGAAAAATTTATATCTGACATTTTATTTTTAAATAGTTTTTAACACTTTTTAGAATATTTTATTTATGCATCTCATTAGTTTGCAGTTTAAAAAATACTGCTTCAATACATATTCTACGCAAATTCATTGCAACACTATGCTTGTAGTAACAAACCTCAATGCAAGCATACAAAATCATCTTGTCTTACTTAGCTAGGACTATCGAAAACGGCAGAATTATTTATACATATAACATGAATGAGGTAACTTTCAACAAATATCAGCTAATGTAGGTACTTCCCTAATACAGTATATCCCTATGGTTTTTGACAGTCTTACAAGAAAAGATATCAAGGAGGATCATGTCTAGTAATCTGTTCTAATAAATCAGTAATTAGAACATTAACAATAATGGTCGATTTGCATTCAATAAGGCACTTGAAGGCATTACATAGAAGTGTTACAGCGTATTTGTGTTAATACAAAACTGAGAATTAACGTCACAATTGCAAAAATTGGGTTGTCAATCAATATAGGAAATACTAATTAGGCCTACGATAATTAAAAGTATTATAACTCGCACAAATTACAATGTACTCAATGCGCCCGTGATGACTATTGCTTGTTAACTTATTAAATTTAGACATTGTGGTGAACGCAAGTCAGATGTATAAGTTTAAAAATTGTTTGGAATATGAAAATTTTAACGATTAGGAAAAACAGAATATGAATTCACATTGTACATTGTACGCTAAATGAGAATTTTGTGTTGACTGTAAGTTATCAGATGGAAACAAAGTGATTCAGAAAACTGCTGCAACTCTGAGTGTTATAATATAAAAATAAATTAATAATTTATGACTTCGCTTTTTAGAAATATCGTTATTGCGTTTATAGAATGGTGAAAGCAAGAATCATAGAAACTCAAAATATAACATACACATTTTCATTACTCTGTGAACAATTTTTAGTATGTACAGGCTAATTGTTTAGTAACTGGCTGTTATAACATTAGAAGTCCATATGCGTTATAAAATATACTTAAGATTCGCTATGAAGGACATGCCTACGTTACAATTGAAACCGTATAATTACGAATTTGGTTTTAAAACACTACTGAAACAGTTTTTTACTTGACCTAACAAGTCAACATTTGTTTGAAATGTGATTTTAAAGATCAAATGAAAGTGTCTTTTTAAAGTAGCCTACTTAAAACAAAAAATGAAAGCAAATACAGGGAAACTACAGCGTAAAAAGCAGTTTTTAACACGATAAAGTTCTATCAGCATTAAGACGCATTTCATGTTAATTTCATCAAAATTTCAACAATGTGTGTTAGTTGCTGACTAGATTACAATATATTACAAACCTACAAAGCATTTAAGCATATTTATATTTAATGACTATGTCTAATAATGTAATGTTATAGATGTAAGGTATTTGTTTCTAACAAAAATTGAAAATGAAAACAACATTTTCTACAATAATAATTATCATAGGCCAACGCAAGAGAATAACTTCATGACAGTCATATTATTACATACCTCCACAGATTTTGAATAAGACAGACAAAATACCCAATAAAGTTAGCAAATGAAACAAAACCTTAGTTTTCTACATTATTCTAGCGTATAACCTAGGCTAATGTTCTTAACTTTTCAGTAGGGCGTAACTGCAATTATACTAATTTCTCTAGTCTATATTGAGAATATCAAAATACATAAAAATATGAACTAATTTTACAGCAGATGTTATATGGCCTATAATCTTACAGTTTTAAAGACATTTTTGTGAATTATTACAGACTTTTTTTGTGTCGAGAAATACTAAGCTATAAAGACGTGGTTTATAATCATGGTATTAAATATTAAACGAAATACTAACAAAGTTAAGATGACCAATAACAATATTATTCTATCATTTAAACACAAATTGTCATATTACAAAAGTACGCCCGTTTTACAAGTGACCTTGATTTTTTTCTTAAGGTAGCTTAGTACTCATGTAATTAGGAATTAATATAACCCACTTCGATCAAGTTAGACAAAACTAAAGTTATTGTTAACATACATATTTATTGCAGAACAGGTTGTGCATGAATTTATAATAACAAATTTTGAGAGATGCTACGCATTTGCCTCGCGGCAGAGAAGTCAAAACATTAAGATGAAAATCAAATTATCTAAATGGTGCTAAGCATTATTTAAATATAATGTAAAACTGAAAATAAAAAATTGCAAAAGGATTAGACCAGAAAATAATGATCAGAAGCCGGGCCCAGCACATTTCACTTTCCAGTAAGTTGTACGTTAATTATAAAAAATGAATCACCTGCTTGTTAATTAGGAAAACAGCTCTAATGTGTTATATTATACTGTTACACAGTTTTTGTGAAAAAGGAACATTTTTCCTAGGCAAACTTTATAATACTCAGCTGCAAATGAAAAGTGTTAGGTTGAAAGTAAAAAGTTCCGCTTCTTTTACAATCCAATATTTTGCGCAGAATATTAGAGAAAATTTCGCTCATACTACCCTATAAGATTCAAAACAGACATAAACCGATAGACGTTTATTGGTTGCAACAAAAATGTAATCGTTAAGAGATAAGTACTGGAACTTGACAAATGTCATTGAGTAACAAACTATGACGTACGAGATGCGATAAAAATCTGATCTAAAGGCGAGATGGACATAAGGCGAATATCAGTAATTTTTATAGCCTTTAGCACTACTTTAACACCGCGTCGCAAGATCCTATGTAATAAGGTTTAACAGTTCTTTCAGTGCAATTGTGTTAATAGCGGCATTAAAACGTTTCACAAGAAAGCAAAGAAAGACTGACCCAGTGACAGGCATTGAATAAAGAATATCTAGACAACAGGTTTATCAGCCAGACAAGGGAATTTCATTAGCGAAAAGTAGAACACAATGAACCGCTGTAGCAGAAAATGCAGTAATGATGACGGTACCATTTTACCAAGCGACAGCCACAAGTTTAGAATCAAAACGGCTGGCGGCCAGATTCAATCAGAGCCATAATAATCTTAAAAATTAACGTAAATAGGTTGTAAAGCGTTATTCAAAATTTCTTTGCCTTGTTGTCAACTGAACCTAAATACCATAATGTTTTAAACTCTAGCCAGGAACATCTACTGTGTCATGAAACTGAGTAACCCAAACTGCCCGACATGTCTAAAGAAGGTTTATTACTTTCTTGTCAATGAATAGACATTCCAGATTGATATACACCTTTTAGTTTTTTCACGACTTAACAACCAGCAAATCACATTTCTCAGCTGAATTAAATGTAGTTAAATGAATGACTGAAAAATCGCTCAAATACAAATTTTACACAATCTGCTTTTTGAATTCGAAACGTGTATTAAACGCAGTGTTAAAGATGATATACGGCATGAAGCATATTGTAACTAACAGCACAAACGGACTAGATTTTCTGGCGCTTTAGCCGAATCAGTCAAAACCGGTTAAGGCGAAGAAGAGATGAAATCGTGTTCCAGTATAGGCGATATTTTACTCACACTTAAAGTTATAACAATATCGAATCATTGGAATAAAAAACCAACGTCAGCACATAGACTCGACATATAATGATACCTCTTTACAGTCATACGTTTTAGCATGCAAGAACAACCACAAGCTAGCTAAAGGCATAGATAAACTACAAGAAGTATTTATAAAGAAGCATTCTAGCGCAGGCAGTTTTACAGTTCTTTACTAAAGCTGCAAATTTGATTTAAGTGATTTTTAATCTAGCCACGAATAATGTTGGACGTGAACTTTCAAACGTTGTGGAAAGAACAATTTAAAGAAAGAGATGTGACGTCACAACTTCTAATCAATCGAGTAACACTCACAGTTAATCCTGCAAGCTGTAGAGCGTTGCGTACACTTATTATCGATCGAAAGTGATTCAAGCTGTTACGTGACTTTCAGCAATCTACCTGAACACATACGGGGATTGAAGCCATATCAGCTGCTTTGCGCCATGCCGAATTAAAGATTCTTTCGAAACGCTTCAGCAGTTCGGCTCTTATTGAACAAATAAGCATTCGCCTTGCCCTACGTCTCAGTTTTCCATAATCTAAAATCAATGGTGACCGAACAGAAAACTGGACGTTTATTCATACGTGATACCCGTCCTGCATAACCCTCGTATATGTTAGGACAACCTCACAATGATTACTTACAAATAACCTGCACCGCGAAAATCTGCAGACAATTGTAATATTCGTGTAATGGTTATTTATCAATATCGATATATAACAATTTGAATGTCATTTATATTAAACGGGTACGTGACAGAAGCATAGTTATGAGCAGGAGCGGCCTACATGCATGTTATAGCATTCAAAACAGTTTGTTACTTGCATTCTACTTGGATTAAGGTTAATCATGGCTTAAATCTAATGAGTAAAATGGTGGTATAACGAGACGCCAAAAAGCTTATCCATGTATATGTATTAAGAACACTGCAATGGGAGATCACCTATTACTAGTCAGACACGCCATCCAAATCATTACAAGCTTTTCATCAGTGTCACTCTTTCCACCCTGTTAAAAGTACATAAGAACAACGGAGCAAGTTAAAAGGTTATGTTTCATTTGACAGCCCAGTTAAAAATGCTCGCCAGAGTGATCCCAAAAGCGGCATCCAACACCAGCAGTACCGACGCATAGAGACCAGGAAATGTGACGGGGATGTAATTATAAAGCTACTTACAAACTTCATTGCAAAGTGCAAACACCTTTCTTTCCTTTAATTTAATCAAACTCAAAAATTCTTCCGAAATATTATGAACTTTGATACACGCACGTCGCGACCGTGCACAAGCAAAAGGGAAATCTAAGAATATGTAAAAATTGTTTGCTGTGATTGTGTTCTCTTAACGTATGTGCCTTTCAGTATAGCAAATTTGGCAAATCATGAGAACTGAATAGCCTGACGTACTTCAGACACTGTGTTTGTTGTTGATTAGAAACACGAAAGTTACTAGCATAGCAATAATTTTCTGCTGAGGTACGTTAGTTACACAAGTCAAACTGTGTTAGATTAAGTAAGTAAACAAAGACACGAGACCTCGGTAAGTTGAATAAATGAAAATAAAACAATGGTTCAGTTTGTTAGCAGGCCATTTCATTTCTTTCTATTTGGTTACATAGACTTCAAAGAAGCGGTCACACCACTGGTACCGCCATCTAGCAAAATTATAAATGAAAGCTAACTAAAATACCCGAGGCAAATCATCATATGAACAAACAGCTTATATATTCCAGAAAAAGAAGTCTGATGTCTGGCTGAAGTTTTGAAATAAACAGTTTTGTCTTTATTTCACATGCAGCAAAAAACTTTGCATTTGTTTTTTTTCACGAAAAAGTAAACCACAGACATGTTAAAGCAAAACTGGTCCCAATCTTAAGCTGTAGGTCAAAACAATCTACTCTTTAAAATATGGAAAGGAGACATACATTTTTTTCAAAATTGACTTACGTGAAAGAATTATTACCACACAAACACAATTTCGCGTTCGCGCCACTAGTTCTTCGCTGTGACATGCATGTCGCCATTCGCTAGTTAGACGGGCGCTAGCGCCTGTTTTTCAGAAACGCGTTGCAGAAAAAACAGGTGCTGTACCTCTCAGTTCAGATGTGTTAGTTTGTGACGAACTAGACACGTTCTACAGCTGCGAGCGCACAGCGTAACGGTAAATTTGAAATTTGAATCTTTATCTTAAAACTTGCCTAGTTTTAGTACAACACACTGAATCTCTTACAGTACCACTGTACTTCAATTTTTGCTTTCACAAACACCGGCGACGCGCTCATGGAATATTTTTGCTGTTGAAAATTATGTTAGTTTGTGATGTCATAAATAGTTGGGCTCTCCCGCCGTTAATTAAGTTTTTAATCTATAACTTATCAGAAACGCTTTTGCAGTATTAATTGTGTTAAAATGAATATTTTTATTGGATTTGAAAATCAGGCAGTATACGAAAAATCATCCCGTCCTCGTTTAACTAAAGAAAGTCGTCGTCTGATTGCCATCAGTGTGTGAGATCAAGGCTTCCATTTTATTTAAAAGCACTTAAGCTGTTAAATACACGTTAACGAAAAGTAGAGGTATATGCAAGAGCAAACATTTTTATGTGTATAATCAGGATGGTCGTCATTGTGCTTTACTCGCACACACCGAGACTATGTGAACGTAATCATTGGAGATAAGTAACGACCAAGGTCCAGCTGAGTCAAGGAGCTGTTAAAGGCAATCGCCAAGTCAATGACTTTTTCTGGGTATACGCTGAAAACGCTTCGCTTGCATCAGCAAGTCAGGGAGCTGGTTAAACATAAATACATCCAACCACAACACGAACTAGTCTGTTACAAGGCAGGCGCAGTATTTTTGGCGAAGCCCTAATGCATACAGACCTAGCCTCCGTTTCAATGAAAAATATTTCAAATATTGCTGCCAGCATTCTGTAGCGCAACAAGAAAACAGCAATTTAAAGCTTTAAGAGAGCAACTAATTATAACCATGTTGTTTAAGCAAGTAGGAAGTGTTCAACACGAGAACCCGATTTACTAGCTAGCACACCCTAACTTGACGATATATATCAAATAACCAACGTTTACAAAGGAGAATACAGATTAGATTTCCATAAACTTGAAGTGAGTGTGTTGCTAACTGCATTATATTAGGAAATGCCAGTAATAATAAGGGTTTATGGATAGCCAATAATCATTACGGTCACGTAACCTGATACTCTCATTTTTTAAACGACAAATCTCCCCCATGAAAAAAGTTTCTATTCGTCCTGTTTACAAGCTCGCCAGCTGATGCATAGAGCAGCGTGTATAGCGCCAACTGCACAGTAGCACTTTGACACACTTATTAGTGCAATAATTATTTGCATGGTCTAGTAACTTCATTAAAGTTTTGTTGATCCATGAACAAGTCTGCTGGAGGCTGCACTAGACAATGTGCCATCATGTACCACGACTCAAAGCCAGTTTACTAGTAAATAACAGTTTTAAAAAGTGCGACCTGTAATTAAGCATCATTATGAATATTGTTGCAGTTTCTTCTTGTTATAACGCAAAAGAGTATAGTTCACGCCTTCACGTACATTTAAGCACCTTATATGTACATTGTGCACTGAAGGCTAGTTAATGTGCACAAAATGAAAATTTTACACAACTCGAAAATGGTCGATAACATAATTTAGTAACGTTCACAAGCTGTATATTGTCAGCTCCTTCAGTTCTTAACTAAAAGTTTACACCGAACTATTAACTTATAATTAGCACATCACAAGAAGATTAGTAAACATTTTGGGCTACTTGCTTGCGAGGTAGTGATGTTGGTTTCGTTCTCGTTGTTCGCCTAATACGTTTTTGCCAGTTTTTAATTTTGTGACGTTACGACAGTGTTACTCCGTAATCTATATTTTTACGAAAAAAATGGATTTATGACAGCGGTAAATGTATTAAAAAAGATATATCCAGGCAATTGGACAGAAAAAAAACTCAATAAGCTATCAAACTAATGTTTTGTATTCCAGGACCAGTTAACGTACAATTAGCTATTATACAGGCGTATTGTTTTATATAGGCTCAGAAAATGTACTGTTTAAATGTTTCCTAAAAATTGTAAGGTAGCGGTTTAATTATTACTTATTAATTTAGCCATTATAATTTTAGGCATTAGAATAAGCAGAACATATTTTTTAACCTATGTAGGACCTATGTAGATGCAATTGCAGCTGCCTGTGGTTTTAAAAGAGCAGGGATTAGTAAAAAAATACGTTGATGCATGTGCTGAGCCCACTCGTAGCAGTCTACGTGTGATACGCGCGTGTTAAAAGACGGAAATCCCAGGGATTATGTTAGAAGGAAAGCATAAATTCATGTGCACACTTCACCAAATCATTCACGTAATCAAATATTTATAAATTTATCGTAAGTTAACTTGTAGTTTCGTTACAGCATTATACATGGGTGATTAACTGCAGCACATTTAACCGAAAGATGTCTTTGATATGTTTCAAATCTTAACCGTACACCGTTTAACACTCATGAAAAATAATATCTAATATGTGATACGAAAAATAGGTCTATTACATTTGAGTATAACAAAGATTCTTTCAGAATAATTTTCACAAAATCTTTTTTTGTACTTTTAAAATCCTTTATATGAAACACATTGGTAGGTCGGGCTAAGAAGTCATTGAATATCAGCATCTTAATGCATGGGGTAAAAATAATTACGTTAACATCATTATTTCACTGATTCAGCGTCCGACGGCATAGTTTACTTTTTTTTACAATATAAACATTTTAAGCACAACGGAACAACAAATTCACTAGTCTACATTAATTATCACAAACAAAACACGAGTGAAGCTGGCTTCTTTGAGAGTATTTCATGCTATATATTACCTGAAGACATTGCAGGATTCTAGTTTTCTCCCTCTCTGCTAAGAATCATTAGCAGCTGTCCTGTTTACACAAGTGATGTTCTAAAAATAGTGGATAGTCTTGCGAGGAGTCAGTAGCATACTTAATTTACTCTACTGCCAAGTGACCTACTGCCAATTCCAAAATATTTCCATCATTACATTAATACACCGGATGAGTCACCATAATAGTTATAAACAACACACCACCTTTCCGTTGAGGAATGTCCAAGTTTGTCTAATCAACAAATTTTGCAAGCCCATCTACCACTGCATCACCAATCGATTCTCTTCAAATAAACATTGTATCACAAATTAAGAAAAAGCCTGAGCAGCAAAGCTGTGTTTAGTTACCATTGTAAACGGTCAAATTCATATTCGTCACATCACAAAATTGTTGTATTTGTTGTGGTTGTTGTTGCAACTGCTGCCATTGGCCGTTCATTTGTTGCCATTGGTTTTGACAAGTTTGTACTACAGGTTGCTGTGACCACTGGCACAAGGTCTGTTGTTGGTTTGTTTGTGCCTGGCCAATCTGGTAGTAATAAAATGTCTGATAGCCATTATTCAAAGCAACAATTGGTGGTGGAGTAACAGGATTAAATCCATTGGCATGGACTGGTGCAGGAGTGGAAAAAGGGTTATTTTGGACAGACGTTGGCGATGGTGACATTACTGGAGATGGTGGAAATGAAGATGATGGAGTTGTTAGAGGAGAAGGTGTTAGTGACGATGATGGTGTTAACAATGGCGATGACGTTAACGACGATGATGGCGTCACAGACATGGGTGATGTGCAAGTTGATAAACATGGATTTAGCATACTTGAATCGACATGACCGACATTTCGTTGTGTACAACGAAGCGCCTGTTCTTGCATCTGAAGGTGAATATCATAAGCAAGCTGTTCTATAAGTTGCAGGATCTGCCGCCGCTCATGGTTCATAAGGCAAACTGTACTAGAATTTACTACCCTATGCAAGATCATGTAATAGGCGTACTGAGCTTGATCCTCATTAGTGAAGTGCATTGTTGCGTAGGATTCTAATTTTTGTTTTTGAGCGGTAACATCAGGAAAATCTATGAAGAAGCGCGAGCACATATATCTTTCCAAAGACTTCATCTCTTCAGGATTCGAAGGTGCATACCCCCTCGCGAGCAGTGTACAATACTTCAGCAGGCCTCCTCCTCTTATCTCTTCCGGATTTCTCGTAGCTATCAACTTGCACTGCAAATGGTACAGAGCCTGTACGTAATCTCCAAAAATACTCTCCGCGACAACGGTTGGGTAGAAATTCTCTGACATTGATACTTCTGCAAAGTCATAGAATAAGAGCAGCGAGTCTAGCACAATCTGGAACGAATCAACACTGAACTCGAACTGCCTCTTCATTCGATTGACGAATTTCAGTTCCACATTCTTACCTTTATTGTTGTTCAGCGATATTAATGACCACATGTCACCATTGTCTTTGGAACTGGAGTTCGGCAATACTTTCACCAGTTTTTTCACATAGGCTTCTTTCAGCATGCAGCTGCTCATTCGATCTTTGCTCACTCCGTCAGGAAGCCACTGCAGCAGGCAATCCAACACGCCTGCCTTAATTTTTTCCAGGTCTTTTGCATTAGACAGTTCAACGCCAAAAATCAGATCCAAGTCTGTATAAGTTTGATGATTTTCTGCAGCGACAACATAACTAGCTGCTCCTCCGTTTAATCGAATATCTCGAATATGAATACCGTCTTGTTTTAATTTTTCCCGGACAGCATTGGTTAGCTCTCTCAGCTGTATTTGCAATGTTGGGAAATTTCCACGTCCATGTATAGGTACTACATCTTCTAGCACACGATTTAATCTCTGAACTTCTTCAAATGTTAGTACTTGAAATCGACTGACGGGATCACTTATTGTCTCCGTCTTCATCGCTATAGAATAGTAGCAAGCACAACTACAAAGGCAGAAAAAAGTCTAATTAGTGGAGCATAGCAGGCTGCGTCTACTAACTTACGATTGCTCTAACCATCTGCACCGAGCACATCACGAACACTGCGGCTAGCTGCGTTGCGCATACGACCTATTTAGTAATAGGTATAGGGTACATGTGGCAAGGCAAATTATCGTTTACAGGGTAGACCAGTTTTATGTTAGGAACTGTAAATACCGTTGTAGCACGATTGTATGAAAGCACAGTTAGTGAATATCTTGTTTTTGCGGGTATATACAATTTTTGTTGCTCGTTATCATGATTTGAGTCACCCGTTTTTATGACTAGAAACAGAAAACTGATCTTTTTTGTAGCAGAATACTGAAATGTAACTCACCCAGCGATAGATTCATTTTAAGCTACGAAGCAGTTCTTAAAACCATGATGTTTAGTGGTTATTTTTGAAAAGCATCACTGGTAGCTATTGATATAAAAGGCGACCATCGCCCAAATTATTAGGCATAACTTTACAACTCGCGCGTCCTTCGACAGAAACGATCATTGCAACTTTTAATTGTCAGAATAATTAACGGCGTCATTCTGAAGTTAGTCTAAATATAAGTCAGTTGCCAAGGCCTGGCTGCGCAAGGTACGAAGAGAAGAGTTCCATACGGCGTTAAGAGAAGTTTTCATGCTAGGCTGCTGTAATATTAAAACACTTATAAGAATTCATTCCGTTTCATTAGTTCGCTCCTCAAATATTTCGCTCAAAAAAATTGGCCTAAAAGATTTTAAAGCGCAACTGTCTTAATTACCGGCCATTAATCTAACTAAACCTTTACTGCAAGGTTTGTGGACCAGCAATAATCGTTTTCAGGGAAAAGTAACACTAGCTCTAGAGTGCTTTTGGATTGGGCTTGGTGCTTTGCTTTTACACTTGCCTATGGTTAGTTGGTCAGTCATTTGACATTGATTTTAACCGTGCTTTGATAATTTTTAATGACATGCTGATTTGAGGGTTCTTGGACGGCTTTGATCTCTGCAATAGTGATTAGATATCAGCATTGGTTTTTCTATCAGGGCTAAATGCCACATACTGATGCTACAGGCCAATGCTAACGCGAAGTTTGCATAAAGGGCTAAAGGCCCTGTCGCACACAGCATTTTAATAAAGTAAAATGTATTACTATGTATTCTTAACAGAAGTTTCCCTTCAAAAACATATTAAAGCAATCAATTAAAGAAAAACCGGACCCAATTTTAAACTGTAGGTCAAAACAATCTACTTTTTAGAATATTGAAAGGAAACATTGCCACACAAATAATTACTGCCACACAAACAATTTTGCGCTAGCGCGATTAGTTCTTCACCGTTACATACATTTTGCCATTCGCTAGTTAGACCGGCACTAGCGCCTGTATTTCGGAAATGCGTTGCACAAAAAACAGGTGCTGTACCTCTCAATTCAGAGGTGTTCGTTTCTGACGTACTGCACACGTCCGACAGCTCATGCGTGAGCACAGCGGTAAATTTGAATTTGAATTTTTATCTTAAAACTTGCCGAATTTTAGTACAACACGCTGAATCTCTTACAGTAGCACTGTACTTCAATTTTCGCTTTCGCAAACACGTGCAACATGCTCGTGCAATATTTTTGTTGTTGAGAAATTATGTTGCTTTGTGATATCATAAATAGTTGGGCTCACACGCCGTTAATTGAGCTTTTAATCTATTATTTAATTATCGGAACCGCTTTTCTAGTATTAACTGTGTTAAAATGCATACTTATCATCGGACTTGAAAATGGGGTAGTATATGAAAAATCATTCTGTCTTCCTTTAAATTTATTTAAACCACTTAACAAATCTTATGTTGATATGACAAATATGCTTCCCAAATGAAATATAACGTAGAGGCAAACACGAACTAGAAAATATTTAACATGCTTTACGAAATATTTGATAACGAAGTAAATGAATTATCAATTAAATGAAAGCAAAACATTGACAGCTGTAAATATATTAAGTAAATAGTTCGATTAGCATTATCATTTAAGTGAGCTGTATTCAAGTGTATTAAACAACTTTTGTGACTTACCATAAGCTAATTTTAATGACTTTTGTTTCACAAACCTATGTTCACAACATTTTGTAGCTTCTTAAGCACTTATTTAATTTCAGGTTGTAACTTAATAAGGCCGCAAGCAGCATTAGAAATTCAGTTTGGTATGTTATGGCTTCCACACAGTCTGCAGTTGGCTTCTTTCGTGACGTCACATTTCCGAGGCTGGAGCTGCACGCACAGTGTTGACAGAAATGCTGTGTTGGTGCTGATACTGCTGTACGCGGGTTATCCGAATCTAGGACTTGAGCGAAGAAGAAAAGGAGAGCGAGAGAGAAAGAAAATACCGCTGCCGCCAACCGTTCAACCGTATATGAATTATGAACTAACGCTTTGGTTCGTAAAATAATCATAAAAAATAGTATACGCGTGAAGATTTTCAAGTCATGATGTGCAAAAATTTTCGAAAATTGCACAATTTAGTGCGTCGTTCGTAAGAACCTATTAAAAGAATGCTGCTTAAAAAACAAATTGCTTTAGTTACGAAATAGTCCGGTCTGTCAACCAAAAAAGGCAATTTCATCAAAATTTGGCCTTTAACAGACCGGACTAAAACATATGGTTTGCTTTTCGGCGTAACTGTATTGTACATCGTTGATGAAATGAAAATACTCCAGTATAAAGTATTCCAGGTATTATGCAATAGGTACAGCGGTGATAAAAAGAAAATATCGTTCAAAGTATGATGGCCTCACTTTTTGTAAGGTCAGGTAAATATCAAGGACCTCGAGACCTCCCATCTTAGCGTAAAGTTAAATGAGAAACACCCGCACTGACCTAACGTTAAATTTGTTGTAATTACTATATTCCTTGAACTACCTACGTATTCTTCAACTCTTTATCAGGGCAAGGCAGTTAGCACTTAACAGCATAAGGCTAAATAGATGAACAGTAATATAAACACGTATTCACTTTGGAAGACTGAAATGGTTTGTAATGCGTTTTTTATATATAAAATCACTTTATGTTAATTTATTCTTGCACAAGACTGATCTTTTGTCACACACAAAACTATAATTAATGTAAGCCCTACATGCAAACCTGTATGCAAACCTATACAGATTTTATTATTAACACCCCTTTTGAAAATATTATTTGAGCTGCAAACAAAGTTGCAACTGCAGAAACAAAATAATCATCAAAAATTACTTTAACGATGACGTCGTCTAACAGTTTTAAATGTCCATCCGTTCTGGTACAAAAGAACCTTATTCAAAATTTAATTAACGTTAATAATTTTTCCGAGATCGCTTTAATGTTGTTTATCTTAGCTTAACTTTAGTTTGAGTCATTGTAATTTATAACAGGCTTTTAGTAAACCGATATAGGCCAAGTTAAAAATTACAAGAGTTTAAAGCAAATACTATGCAGTAACACGGTATTCCAAAACATTTTTTGTATTATTTGCTTAGACATCAATCGCCAAATCGTGCAAATTGTTGTTATTCATATACATTATACAAAATGAGCAATATCGTGTTATACTGAGTGAGCAATAGGGTGTGATTATCTTCATCACGGTTACTTATAGTGCAAGCTTTGTATGGATTTGACATCTAATGTTTTGATTTATCTTTTAGAAATTACTTTATAATTATTCTTCAATTCGGGTCAAATTCCGAATTAAGTAAAAACAGGAAATGATTTTTCGTTTAAACAGCAAAATCAGAGTTGATCTACGCAGCCTTTAAACAGCATTAATAATGAACAGGAATTGAACATTTCAATTTTAAACAAAAGTAGCTCGATTATACAAATCTTTGTTTAACCTGTGTATACACAGAATTAGTTAACTCTGTTATTACCACAATTTAGGATTACAATTAAAGATAGTTGGACAGATAAATAAAAGGTGGTCCTCGCTCATCTGGAGAGTTTTATACGTTCACGAATCACGAACTAATTATAGCAACAACATATTATTTAAATTTATAGTTCCCAAGGGAAGCAGGTTTGCTAAAAATTTTGTTATGGAGTGTACTAGTCACACAGGTCCGTTCAATTCCACAGTAAAAGCAAAAATTCATTCTAATATAGGTGAAGGGGCTTAAAAATAACAAATAAAAAGTTCCTTTTGATGGGCCGCCTAGTCAAAGTCAGTGGGGTTACTATAATTTCATATTTTCCTACTCCAAGTTTGGGTCTATTTCGTAATTACCTTTCTTTATAATTTGGTATATACAGTGTTATTATGTTTGTATAGTTATCCGGTCTTACAGACGTTTTTCTAATTTTGATGTGAAAAGTTATATATAATTTTTGTGGTCTGCATAACACTGATGTAGTATAAAGGTAAGAATTACTATTATGCACACAGGATTGCTAATAAATTACAGTTATATGCATGCCAATTATATGATTATGATTAGCACTTACTCTGCCCGTAATCATGTAATACCTGGTCAAGTTTTTTTCGAGCATTTGCAGTCTGTCAGAATTACAGGTACAATGATTATAGTCAGAACATCGTGAGCTGATTAAGATTTTGATAACATAAACGAATAAATCAATAAACAACTGCAATCTGTTTTGCGTGGTTAGACCTTGAGCCATTCTTTGTCGGCACTTACTAACCGAGTAGCTGTGTTACATACCCCGTAGGCCTACTATTTTTAAATTACAACAGTAGTCAGTTATTTATTTGTGTCTTGCTGTCCGTGTTATTTGTTCTTCTTAGAATTCTTTGGAGTTTGTTTTTTGTTGCTTAGCATCTTACCTTGAGATTTTTACACGTTAGCAAAACAATCTAGCCACATTTAGAGGAGATGAATTCTTAAGAACATCGACAAACCTTTGCTAATAAGCTAGTCTACCCCTTTACCTTCACAAAAAATATTACCAGCACCGCACTGCATCACAGTTTACTTTCGCTTACGAGAGAACAAAATGGCTCATGCATAACAGCAAAAATTCAGAACACTGTAATAAAAAAATTTGAATAAACGTTATTTGTTTACTGTACGCTGTTGCCTGTTTCAAATACTTAGACAAAAAACAACCGGAAATGAGGAAAAAACATACGATATAAAATATATGTAGTACAACAATGACAAATATACACCAAGAAGGGCAGCGTTTTTAAGTTCTAGCATATTAAACTTCTACGTTATGGACGTTTTAGTCGTCCATAGTAAGTAGAACGTAAAAATTTTATTTATTGCCGAAATTTCGCCAAAATAATACTGCGTGTTTCAATTCGCACGTTAAAAAAATTAATTTCTTTCCATCGTTTGCAAGAACAAACTTGATTTCAAAGTGATTACTTATCTTCTTCAAAACAGTTCCACAAGGACGGAGTAGTGAGAAAAACTCTACAATAATTGAGCCATTTATTTATAACTAAGTAGTAAGACAAATAATAAAAGAGAAAATAATTAAATAATAATGAAAGGTGATAGCTCGCAATGGAACAGTAACCTCTGTCTGACCGCCACTTACTATCAGAAAGTAAACATTTTGTATAAATCTATAGTGTACGAGTTAGCAATAATGTAATAGACAGAACTTGGAGTCACCTTTACTTTTATGCTTACAATGCATTTTATTACGATGAAGTTTGGCCAAATCTCAGCTTTAATAACAGTAACTTAGGGCAGATCGCGGGCAGAATGCTAAATTAGCGTCTGGCAAACTAAAAAATTCTAGCCTCAACTGTCTATCTGGCTTTCTTGTCCAAGAATTGTTGGAAAGAATGTATTTTTTGACAAGAGATGGGGCGATCTTCCAACGTGCAATTGCACATACGACGACTTTGATTTCTACTGATAATTTTTTTATGTAATATGATCGTTTATAATGTACGTTTTTAACTAAGTGTTTTTTCAAGTAATAATTTATTTACAATATTATTATGTACAAATATATACATAAATTTTACTCTTGCACAATTAACAGATTATTTTTCATTTCAAAGTGGCTAAAATTGCAAATTTGCTTTTGAAGGTATTAACACAATGCTGTTTTAAATCCTCTCTTTACCAGCAAAAGTTTGCTAAACACTTATGGAGTAAATATTACTGGCAAAGTTAGCTATGTTTACTTATAGTAAAAATTTTTATTACGTAGGAAATATTTAATAAATAATATTTTTGTTCTTAGGAATTATCTCCATGCTTTTTTGGGACTACATTAAAAAGTACTAGTAATATGGTGTCAAGCTAATGTAAAGCTGTGAATTCCAGTTAGAAGTACGATTAATCTTGTTATATTTTTAAGTGAAATTGCATGAAATTTTAAGTGAAAACATTCAAACATCATTGGCAGCTACAACGGTACTTACTAAAATGAAGCGACTCTTTAAACATGCAAAAACTTAAAGCACAAGAAAACCATTCACTTAACTAAAGCTTAAAAAATTCGTCTTGAAATTTTATACCACTTACATACTGCCTTTTTGCATATAGGACTTGTGTCGGCAGTAACACTGTATAAAACATGTAAATTTAAACTCCCGCAATGACCGTTAGGTGCAACCATCTTGACGATAAGTTATTTGAAACAAGTTTAGATAACACTGACTAAAGTTTGAAAAAATAATCAGAGCATTCGTAGGGCATACATCACTAAGTAAAATTTCAAATTACTGTATCTTGTCAATAACATTAAAAATACGCCTTTTCAAACAAAAAAATCCTTTCAATGTGAGTATGACGTACGCATAAAATTGCTATAAAGTAATATAATTTTTTAAGGCAATTTTTCTGAAGCTTACTTCAGGTACCCCTTTTCTTGTTCTAAATGTATAAATTTAAATTCTCACACAAATTTGACATTTCTTAATTCATTTGTTGCCCCACTTCCAACCTGGCATTTAAATCATTTCTTATGTATCTCAGCCTGCATATGGTATTCCTTTCTTTTGCCATACAGTTGACATGTGAATACTAATTTGACAATTTATTTGAGCCTTTATCCGAAAATTTTTCTGCATTTTGTTTGTGTCAGTTTGTGATGCTTTGTGTATTTTATATTATTTTATATTTATAGGAAAAAGTATATAATAATTTCCTTTCTGCTAATTATCACTTTTGCGGTGACAGTGAAAGAGAAATGCAAGTTCTGTACACAATGGCTGGCAGTGATGCAATAATTTTTAAAGTTAGTAACATGGGTCAGCTGTTAGGCTACAGTTTAATAATGTAGCATGTTCGCAGTTGAGCTTTAGTTAACTTTTTCACATGAGAAATAATTATTATTAATTGCCTTGGACGGAGGAAGTTAATAGAATATAATATTGCAAATTAGATACTGGCTTCTAGAACAATGAAAATGCAAGTATGAGGGACAACGTTATTTATAAAGTAATCTCTACTTAGACATTAAATGAAACAAGCAGAAAAGACGGTTATTGAATATCTGTTAAAATTGGCATATCTAGATTAGTCCAGTACGTAATGTATATTATATAGTTTTGCAAATCTCCAAAAAATTTGAACAAAATTTCATAAGGAACTGGACTAGATGTACATTGCCTTGTAGGTTGAACCTGTAATCAGAAAGCAGGTTGATTACCCAATTCTCCCAAAAAAATTTACTAATTATAGATTATGAACAACAATTTGCACTAACATCAATGGTACCATTAAAAAAATTATCACTATGTATCTGATTTTCCATGGCATCAGGACAGTATGTAAGATTTTCAGTATAATTGTCTTTTTCATTGGCATTTGGTAGCAGTTCTTTTTTACCAGAGTCTATTGTCGTAATAACCGTCAGATCACAATCACCAATTTCTGATCCCTCAATTTGTGAACTAACATCAACATCAAATTCGTCGTCTTCATCAAAGTATTTGTCCTCAGCATCTCTTTGTAGAATGTCTAAGTCGTCATATTCGGCATTATCATCTACCGCACTAAAAGTAAAATTGAAGTGATAATATCAGCAAGTACCAGGCAGTAAACAATGTAATGCTCAAATGCGGTTAAAATTTGAAAGAATTTTCTAGTTGTCCTAAAATCGAACAAACCGACTAACCCTGCAGTTTGCTTATGCTAAACTGTGTTGATTGTAAAAATATAGTACCTGGATGGGGTGACTGCGATCAAACATAATGCCATTAGTTACGGAACCAGAACATTGATTCTATTGTCAGTATTAGTGGTTTCAATTTCATTTGAATAAAACTGTTCCAGGAATTTTAAAACTAAAGTTAGTGAACTAGAGTTAAGAAAAATGCATGCATTTCATAGCATTTTGTTTAAAATTGGCTACATGTTGCAATATTAAATGAGTGAACATTAACAGCTGCCTTGTTGAGTTTCTAAATTAGCATTTATCAATTTGTTAAATTGTGACACTTGCAAAAACATCTCAGGCATTACACTTCAATTGCAAGAACCTGCTTTTAACAATCCACTTAAGTACCTATAGTCAAACTCCGCCTCATTTCCACTTAAAAATTTTTCTTCCATAAAATGTCGGAATTCAGACCTCAGTACTTGCTTTTCCCTCTCATCTGGTTCAGATTCTGAAAATGTAAAATACAGCAGTTAAGGTTTAATACAAATCAAAAGTTAACTTAAATACTCACTACCTTTCTCTCAGGATTTTCTCAAGATAGTAAGTTGTATGTCAGTTAGTTATGTTTCTGATACATATGGCTCATGAAATTCAGAAATTTTTTGTCATATCATAGTACTTTCACTTCTAGTGTGGTTAATACAACAATTCAACATTTAGAATGCTTGTATGATATAGATAAAGTGATTTGAAGGTACAGGTTAGGTGATTTAACAAATTAAATATATGTTTTTTATCTGGCACAGCTCTATTATACATACAAATGCACAATAATCACATTAACACATTAACTCCACATAGAAATATAATGTATGTTCAGCATCAGATAGGGGCGAGTTTTAATCACCTTTTCACAATCATTTGAACTATGAAATCATCACATACTGAACAAGAAACAAACACTAATGTAAGTATTACGATTTTACATTTGCTAACTTATTAAACTTAAGAATTAATTTGAGTTAATTTACAAACAAAGTGTCAAGACCCAAATTATCCAAAATGTCAACTTAAGAACATAACCTTACCAAGACAAAGAATTCGAATAAGGTTTGATGACAGAAAAGACATGTGCAGCACTGAATAGAATTAAATATTTGTTATGGACTGTAAATGGAAAATGGCAAACTAAATTTTGCAGTGTTTTAAAAGCTTTGGTGGTTAAACGAGCCTTCTATTAAACAAAAAGCAGTGAAGTGAGAATATAAGAGAATTCTGAGTATTTAATAGTAACACATAGAGTATCTATAATTACGAATGCTTACTCCATTTAGCTGTGCTAAATCACTGAGCAGACTACTTCCATCAGTACGACAATATAGCTCACATATTGCCAAATGTTTTGAGAATCACAGAGTGAAAAAACTGACATTAAAAATCCAAATTATTTCCATAAGTGAAGGGCATAGATGCTGAAGAGGTATACTTACCATTTGCCCTACTTTCATCTTCTGAGTCAGTTTCTTCCTCTTCCATAGCATCATCAACTTGTTGTTCCTGTAACCAGCGCTTGGCCTCCATTTCTTTATTTTCCATTTGACTCAGTATTAAAGACGATAGGGAATCAATGTTAGACAGTTTTTCAAATGCTTGCAATTCTTTTTCTTCCTCACTTAAATACTGACCAACCATCAATTCATATGCAGCTGGATCTCGCTTCATCATTAACTCTTCAGAAAAATAACCATCTTTTGTCAATTTTTTTAAAGCTTTGTACCGTCGATTTTTCACTTGTTGCTTGTAAGAGGTAAATATTTTATCCTTATGAAGATTCTGTATTTGTTTAATGTAAAAATCAGCTTCGTAGTCACCTTGCAAATATTTAAAGTTTACTAAATTTTCTACAGTTAAATAAGACCAGAATCGTGACAAAAACACAAGAGGATTTCTTTCTAAGATGTCTTTTGCTATTTTGTACTTATCTTCTTTTGTGAGGTCTGCATCACCTCGCTGCTGACTCTTGAAATAGGCATCACTTTCAGCTAAAGTCATTAACATGCTTTCTATGGAACAAGTTGCTAATTGACTAGTTTTTTTAGTTTCGTCATCATCTGTTTCTGAAAAGTCAAATTCAAATATTCTAAAAATTATATTACACAAAAACCATGCTAACTTAGTTAACATTTTGTTTTGCATGGATTTACTTCAAATTAATAACAAAAAACACTATTATTTTGCATAAATAAGAACTGATATCAATTGTGACAATCTATGAATGAGATACAGGGTTCATTACCGCAAGTGTACAGTAATCACATCAATAAGCATAGCAGCATTACAAATTTGCACAGAGCTTCTTAGCTTCACAAAGAAGTATACATGTATGTTCAGCATCAGGTATGGGCGATTTTTAATCACAATTTATTAATCATTTGAACTAAGAAATCATAACATACTGAACAAGCACTAATATAAGTGTTGTAATTACAAATTTGATAACACCAAGTTATTAAAATAAAGAATTAATTGGGTTAGCATATAAACAAAGAACTAAATTTTTTTCAAGATTTGGTAAGGCCCAGTGCAAATGTCACCTTATGCATAATATACACAAAAACCATTTCCAGATAAGGATGATAATGGGAAAGTCAGGTACATTCAGTCAGTTATACATTAATACAAAAAGCCAGAATCTACATTCCATGTACTATAACAAAGTACTGCAATTATGGTATTTTTGTAGTAATGATTTAATTACAAGTTTATATACGAGTATCTAGGTACCTATATATTTACTGTTTACCCATATAGCTTACCACTAATAGTTTAAAATATTATTAATAATGCTGAATTTAGTTTTCAATGTATTTTTTTTGATAAAGAATAAAGAGTAAGGAGTAAATGGTAATATATGTCACTTCCCATATGGCTCTGCAGGCCGCAATCAATGCCCTTGAAAAATGGGCCTACTCAAATAAAATGCCAGTCAATAAGCAAAAATCTGAAATAAAGAAATTTAGAAGTGGTGGCCGACTTTCACGGAAAGACATTACTTATTGTGGTAAAAATTTAGAAATTGTATCATCCTTTGGTTATTTAGGTATAACTTTGAAACCCTCTCTTGTGACCACAATGCATTAGGAAAGAATTGCCGCAAAATGAGTGACACACACCCTAAAATGCCTGCATTTACTACCTGTCGAAACCGCACTACGTCTGTTCAACTTGTAGCACTGAGAGTCTTTGGGACGACATGTCATCTGCAAATTTTTTTGAAACTTGATTGGATTAAAGAAAGGTTTTTGAAAAGGGAATTGGGCCTATCTGTAAATATATCAAACACAAAAAGTTTCTTGCTGTGTAATGCAGAAAGGCTGAGCATTGAAATTTATAAAAACTTCAAAGTATCCCAGACTCAAGAATTCTGCAAATGTTTAGAAAAAGCCGAAGATGAGGTAAACTCAGTAGAGCTGGCGTTCTGTAATATACCAGCAATGACCCAAAATGAATAGAAAGACCCAAAAGGCAGAACCGACATGCTGTGACAAGACATGAGGTTCATGGGTTCTACCATAAAATCCGCTCCAACTAGTGCTTTGATCCACAACAAATTTGTGTTTTAAATTACCACACCTGGTGAAAGAAAATAAATATTAAAAAAAGACCAAATGTGGGCAATGGTTGGGTTGTGACGTAATGCATTAAATAAGTCATTCATGCTATATTTCTCCGCACAATCAGCTTTTTCCACCTTACGAAACTATGAAAACTTCATTACTTACTTCACTTTGTTTTAATCCAAATTGATCAAGAAGTGCATTTTCAATGTCAAGAAAGATGGTGAGATACTAGAATTACCATAAATTTACTTTAGTCTGATGCATAACACATGATAACCAAGGCATTTTTTGTTGGTTTACATTAGTGAAAGTAAAATAGTTGCTCTCTATCAGTAATACACAGAGGAAAGATGAACGAGATTTGTTTTCTTAACTTGAAATACAACCAGCAGCTGGGGCCAAGAAGCTCATTTAAGTTTTATTCTACAAAAGAACCTGTTTGTTGCTGGATTGTAGGAAAATGCAGCTGATTCATCAGCTAGACAAGCGTCAAATGAAGCTTTGTTGTTGCAAGACAATTCAGTTTGCATGTTTGCTTGTTTCATGTTGTAGGTTATTCCAAGCGGAACATGTATAAATAAAGCACTTACACAATGTTTTCTAAACTCAATCACCTCAGGCATTTGCAAGAGGGGTACATATGAAATACCTAAACTTATTTTACTTACACCTCACAAACCTAACCGGTTAACCGTTCCCGATGATGTCATACATATATGAAAATATCGAACACATATGACTTGTACAAGCGGTGCACTTCAAATCTAGCTGCACCAGCGAGAATGTCCAACATAGCAGCATCCTTGTAACATACACGAGTGAAATATTTTTTGCAGTTTACCATTTAGATGCTTCTTAGGCAACCATATTAATTGAAACGATGTTGTAAATAGTACAATTTTACGTAAGCAGGACATTGCTAACTGTGGATGGCCACTCAGAAAAGACACAAGGTTTCATCAATACGAATACGTAGAAAACTTGGCTAAATAACGGTTAGCGATTTTCTAAATGGTTACACCAGTTAGTGGTCGGTTAAACGGTTAACTGCCTCAGCCATAATTAAAAGTTGCACATTTTGAACATTTCGAGTTTCAAATGTGAATGTAAAATGTGTTAATATAAATTACTTTAGTTTTCATATAATTAATTTAGATGCCACATATTGGTATCTACAACAGTTGTTATAATTATTATAGAATATATAAATAAAATTATTCAAACACTCCATGAAATTGTCACAAATTGAATTTTTTAATATCCAAATTAAGATTTTATTTTAATAAACTACAATAAAAAACTGGACACTCCATAACGACCTATAGTCATATAGGTTATAGTAGTTGTAGTACAAGAAATAGTAATTTATTCTCATATCACGTACATAGAAATATTCACATCACAATGCAGCTGAATGGAACAGCAACATAAACATTAATTGTATCTATTTTTATGTGAACAACACAGTTCATAATTAAAAAAAGATATTGTGCTTAATCACAACTGTTAGAAATTCAGAAGCTTTATCAATAATGTTTAAGTGTATACAAGTTCACGTTAAAACCAAAGCTACATTTGCTAAGAACACAGTCAGTCCTAGTGCAACCAAAAATAATTGTTTTTCCTCCTCTAAAACATTACAAAAAAAGGAATAAATGTTGACTCCTTGGGATGCCACTTTTCCTCCATAATTCATACTTCAAAATTTGTAAGCCTACCCTTAATCTGATAAAGTCTTTAGTAACTTTCATAAAATTTTTGTCACCAGTTAAGTGCTGCAGTGCAGAGGTGGTGCTGCTGTAGTTACATGGCACAAACGTAAAATGTATAACTCCAACAATAAATTTTTAAAAGCTCGTTGAAATTATACTATTTTATTGTAATACAGTACATCATTATAAAAGTGTATGAGTATCAAAAGACCTGTGGGTGAATAGTGAAAATATCATTGTAAGGAAAAATTCAACAATACCATCTCTATCCAAAGCCACCAAAAATTAAATATGACATACGAACAATGTATTCAACAAACTAGACTTCTTTTTGCCTGCCAAGTCTTGTCTTTTTTCCTCCTGGTTCCTCTAACTTTTCTACCAGGTGAGGCCGGTCACAAAAAAAATTGTTTCTGTCTTACCTCATGAGCTCAAAAGATGTCAGTAGGGAGGGAGGAAAGATTTTTTTTTCAAAAAAAATTTGTTTTTAAGTTTTGTGAATGTTTCAACCTGAATCGTGGAATATTTAAAATCAGTTAAAATCAAAGTTGTTTATTTCCCACTGGTTAGCAGTAATGTTTTAAATTTTTTCAATGCACATTTTTTCACACTTTGTGTTTTAGTTTCACATTACTAAGTTTTCTCATAATTATCTATTATTGTATAGTCTCTTTTTTGTATCTTATTTTTAATCTCTTTTTTTGTATCTCTTGTTTCTAATAACTATGGTATAAGCAGCAACATTACTCGGCCGTTAATACACTGATTTGGCGGAAAATTCGATACTTTTTAGCCTCCAACACAATGAGCATCATACAAAATGGCAACCTTGGCTAAGAGTTAGTTGTGGAAAAACATGGCCCCTGTCCTGCGTTCCCCAAAAGCACGCTTTTATATGACTGCGTTAAAATTCAAGGCCAGATGCACGATAAAAAATATTACCTGGGCGATTAGATGGAAACAGATGTATTTTTATTGTCGGCCTGATACCTAAGTTTTCTTTTGTTTTTCTATTCTCCTTTTTTCCTCAAACTCATAATATGTTTGTTTCTTCTTTTTTTTGCAAATTTTGTCATTTTTTTTGCAAATATGGTTTGATCAGAACTACTTGATATAATATGAATAACCATTACTTACATTAATTTTCATTCTCATCAATACTTACAATTAAACAGAATATTCTTGTTTACAAATCATTTATTTTTAGCAGCATAAAAAAGCTTGAAGTTCAGTTTTCCCTATAGCTTACATAAGTGACATTGATAAATATTTGATTTCAATCGGATTTTTACTAGCCCAATAATATTGTCCATCTTACTCTAAGTATTTATTATTAGCATGCACTTGAATTTATAAAGGCCCAAAGATAAAAATACATTATTATTATTATCTTTAAAAAAATGAAATAATATAGTATTATATAGGGCCAACCCACCATAGGTTGATTCTGTAAATGAACTATAGTAAAGCAGGGGTAATGTAGGGCGCGGAGTGCACCACTAACTGAAGTAGGATACTTCTGCTAAAACGAATGTACTAAATTTGCAAAAAAACAGTGTCGTACATGGGCAGCCCAAATAGGACACTGGCGATTTCTGTTGAGAATCGGGAATTAAGACATAAAAAAACATAAAACTAAATTTGGTTTAGAAAAAAGTAACTTTATAATAATGATGGATAGTCCTTGACAATTTACAAATGTTTTTTTACAACAATATAATCATTATTATTAGCTCCATTAATATCATTATAACATTACACTACATATCTAGTTTGTGCAAGAGTTAGTGAAACGGATCACCTGTCTGTGAAGCGAGACAAAATAAAAAATTATATATCTTAATAAAATGTTGTAATCACCAAAAAGCAGGCTTATTTCACTTCAGAAATATTAATATCGATGCCAAATTTAATATTGTCTCGCTGAGCTACTAGCTGAGAATAAGATTCCTTTATTTTATCAGATGTATAATAAATTATTCAACGTGTATTGACATTTTCAATTATTATTATTAAATAAACAAGGAAAACTGACGCTGCCAGTACCGCCAATTTACTCAAATATAATGACATGTCTCTAAGTGCCCTACTTCAGCAGCCCATGTATGCCAATTGTACTACTCTGTTCCCAACAGGTAAAGTATTTAGGCCTCACACTGCCCTGTGCTAACCCAAAACAGGTTGATTCAGTAAAGGAACTATTGTAAAAAAAGGGTAATGTTTTTAGGGCTCTTACAGTCGTACACTGCCCTGAACACATACTTCCTCTTTAAAACCAGCTTTAATATTGGCTCATTTGTAGTACATTGTCTAAAATGATTACAAGCAGGATATCTTGCGGGAGAAATATATGATAAGCATGAAGCTTTTCAATTTAACTACTGTATGAACACTCTTATAGTTCCTTAACAAGAACACATAGATAACTACAAATAGAATGGTTGTTATATAAGGCATTAATAAAGAACTACTGAAATAATTATCAAAGATTTAGGATGACTTAACCATACTTGCAGCAGCTACAGCTGCCATTTTGTATTTTCTCTTTAAAATTGTCTTATATGCGCACCGGCACTCTTTATATACGACCATTGTTTTAATTTTACGCGAGCCTATGGCTACTGGGTAGGGAACTTCGACGGCGATTGACTGTCGTTGCCGATTCACCATAGAATGGCATTGACGATGCCTCTAGATGAAAAAATTGTAATTATTGTAATTGATGATGTATTGTTATAATTGTAATTATAATGATGGATAGCTTTAAGTGACATTTATCAGAAAATAGTAGTAGCAGGCGATTTCAATGCAAAAATAGGAGTTAACGTAACAGAAAATAATTAGGAAGTTACATTTGCAGTCTTCTTAGTAAAAGAAATAATGAATTTAATCAATGGAACTGATGACTGACGTATGTAGTGGTTAGTGGACTAGAAATCAAGGTAAACACAAATCAGTACTATATGAAATGAGTCACTCGAATCATAATTCAATTATTGTGAATATGAACTGGGTTAAACTATGCATGGAACAGGAAAGAAAAAAATGAAGCTTTCAAGGTAAATAGAAAAGGTCTAGAACAATTTCGATTGAAAACACAGAAAAATGATTTAAAAATATTATGGGAAACAAATGAGGACATTACGGTACAATACAGAAATTGGCAACACTACATGTCTTTTATTATGGAAGAGTACTTTAGGAAGAAGGTATGAAAAAACACAAAAAACAGGCAAAAGTTAGTAGAATTTTGATGAAACAAAAAGGACGTGTGAGAAGAGATGTAAAATACTAGTGACGAAAGGAAACGCAAAATTCTGCAAGTTAGAGAAAAGAGGTTAGATGGAATGTTGTATCAACACAACCAAGAAAGCTATTATAACCAAAGGAATAAGGTAATTAGAAGAATAAAAAGCGAAACAGGCTTAAAATGCTAATGTATTTTGGGAATTTAAAAAGAAAACGACAAAGAGAAAAGTGGAAGAAAAGTGTACAATGAAAATGACGAATTAATGACGAATTGGTGATATATTTAATTGTGTTTGACAAACACTACAAGAACCTCTTAAAACCAAACGAAGCCACAACAATAAAGGACAAAATGGCTGAAGTACAGGTAAATGACAAAATGAAATTCCTGGAAGGAGGATAAAAGAACCAAGTAGAGAAAATAAGAGATTAAGAGATCAGAAATGAAATTGAAGAACTGAAGAAAAGGAAATTACCAGATAAACATCAATGGATAAATGAAATGTTAATAATGGCAGGTGATGACGTGATAAAACCATTGATAATAATGTTCACTATGTGAAACAGGAGTTATTCCCGAAGAGTGGAAAAAATGACAATTAAATCGATATGTAAAGGGCATGGGTCTAAAAGGGAGATGAGGAATAAAAGGGGAATATGTTTAACGAACATAATATGTAAACTGTATGAAAAGATAATAATTAAGAAAAATAACAAAATAATTTAAAATAATATCAGTAATTTACAGTGCGGGTGAAGAAAAAGCAGAAGTCCGTCTTATCACTTATTCGTAGTTAGCGCAGTATTAGCTTGTAATACATATATATATAATAATATATACTTAGTTGTCAGAGATCTAGAAAAACGCTTCAACAAGTTGTGGTCACGAGATTGTACAGTAAAACTCTGAAAACGTAGGAGTAGGTGAAAACGATTGTTTGAATGTCTGCTATTTAAATAAAGAAGTGGAAACTGTTGTTAATATACAATAGGTGACACAGCAGAACTACAAATAAAGGAGTCAGTTAGGCAAGAAACTCCGTTCGGACTAATATTATGCAGCATTGCTGTTAATGAAATCATAGGCATAGTAAACTACCCCAAAACAATGATTGACCCTGATTTAGAACTGGGAAAGCTATTGTACGTAGCTGGCATCTTAGGAATGGAGTCTAAAGAAACGGCAGAGCAAGTAATGGCGAATTTGAAGAAAAAAGACAAATCCCGAAATCATATTTCATATTAAAATGGAGAATTAAGAAGGACTCAGAAATATAAGTACCTACTTGATTGGTTAAGTAATACAGGAAAATATGGTGCTTCACGGAGGAACGTAAAAATAGAATGGAAGGAATGATCTTGGATATCTTAAATATAGGAAAGGAGGAAAATATGGGTTATAAATCACTGGAAGCGAGATTATTTATGTATGAGTCAATGGTAATTCCTGCTATGCTTAATAATAGCGAAACTGGACAAATGTAACAAAAGGCGAGTTAGAGCTTTTAGAGAAATTCAGAAAAAAACATTAAGGAAAACATTAGAACAGTTTTAATCGAACAGAAAAAGCGAGATTATGAAGAATACTGACATGAAGAGATTAAAATAATAATGATAAAGTATGACATTGAATATGAAGTAGAATAGCTGCAAGGGATAAAAAATCTTAATGGAACAAATTGGTAAAGGAAAAAACCACCTAAGAAAGTATAACAGAAGAGTTCAAACAAAAAATAGAAATAATGACCAAATTAAGGTTCCTGAGCAACACATTATATAGGGAAATGCTGCGTCAAGGAGGCACGTGCATTGATGACAATTAGATTCGATATGTTAGAGTAAAAAATAATTACAAAGGGTCGAATAAAGATGATAAGGTGTGTCCCTTGTGTAGGAAAGAAAAGAACACAACAAAAGCATCTATTTGTGTGTGAAGATTCAAATTCATTTAAACAAAATAGGAGTCCGAGTCCAAGATCTTGTGCAAGCAAATGCACAGCTACTGAAAAGAATAAACGATGTTGCAATGGCATCATGGAATTTAGAAAGCAAACAAATAAAAAAATATGTGAAATAAGTGTTAGAGTGTTGTGCCTTGCACCTACAGAAAAGTGCTTGCCGTGTAATCACCGTAATTTTAGGTATTCGGAATGAGTGCGGAATGAGTTAGGCCTGGCTTGTATACGGTTCAGTGATAGCGCATAGGATGCACTTAAGCAGTATTGCTCTTTCCTGTTGAAACATTCCTACCTTCAAAAGCCACAGTAAACGATTTCCCTAAAAAATAATTCTCGTCTATACTATGTGTAGATCAACCACTGATGGTAAATATTGAACAAATGCTAGTTGAAAAAACCAGCAAAGCTTACATACCAAATAGCACAACATTTTCACAACATTACTGAAAAACATTGAAAAAAATATGATTATAGTGTAGGGTGTCAAAAATGTTAAAACGTTTTGGCGACTTTTGTGAATGCTCTGTGAAACTATTTATATGCAAGTTAAGAAGATGCACATGTATTAATTTGCACATCAGGTCGTCTTGTAGATCGTTTCACAAAACTGCAGCAAACTCTTATAAAACATTTTTGAGACCCTACAATACAACATTTTTGTGTCATTTTAGAAGTGTTGCAAAATGTTATGTCTGCTAGGTTATTAACTGCCAATGTTCTGTTTAATACGCACCGGCCAGTTTTAGTCATTGTAACTGACGACGGCAACATCGGGTTATACTTACATTAGGGTTGAGCATCGAACGTTCGATTCGAACAAGTTTTTTTAGTTCGATTCGAACGTAAAATTATGTATTCGAGTTTCACCGCTTCAACTACATTACATTCTTTATCCTTAAAACGTTTGAAAGAGCATGTAATCAGCATATATTAGCTGCAATTTTTGTGCACAATTTTTAAACAAATATTAGTGTTTTTACTGCAAAACAAAATCAAGCAAAGAGGCTGTCTTTTATTAATGACTCAAGAACTAACTCGAAAGCCTTTAAAACTGAAGTCGGATTCGATTCAGATTCAAAATCTTGAAATTCTGATTCGATTCGAGTTCGAAAGTCAAAAATTCTGTTCGATTCGAAATCGCTTTCTGATAGAGACTGCTCCACGGATAGAAACTGAGTATAAAGCCAGTTTATCTCACCATATAATTTTTTATCAACTGTTTCCAGTGAGTACAAAGAAAAAATCAAAATCTTGTTGAAAAGTACACTTGTTGCTACTAAAAATCTCCGTAAAAACGGTTTTTATTGGAGTTTTTAGTAGCGATGCTTTCACAATAATTCAAAGTGTTTCGGTAGACTTAAATTTAAACAACGATTAAAAGTCATGGAATTTTCATGTTAGTCGTCAAAGATGAAAGGCCGTGCAACAAATGAATACTAATAAGTATACTGATAATAACGCAGTGTAGATGCAGAAAAAAATATTTTATTAGTTTTAGATATTTCTTTTGATTTTTTCCTCTTCTTTGTCTTTTTATGCTTACTTATCTGAAGAAGAACTACAGTATGTAGTAGTTCGAAACGTTATGCCCTCTCCTTCGTTTCGCTTCCCTTTTAATTATGGAATTTTATTCATTGTCACCATTATTGTCATTAAGAGTTAATCTGTGTTATTTTAGGTGAAATAGTTGACATAATTTCATTTTATGTGGCGATCATTTTGAAAGAGGCGGCTATTTTTGAAATGGGAAGTAACATAGATGGATTCCTTAGGTGCAACTACCCTGGAATATAGATGTCACAATCGACATTTAATGTTACTTTTCTGGAAATTTCTTTTGATTTACATAGTTTGCATAAAAGCCTGCTGGCTACTTTACTTTTCCTATATTTTTGAGACATATCTGCTAATTTTTCAAGCTGGCAACAAGTTTTCGGATTCAGTCTTGTGAAAATTGATAGGATTGGTTACGTTGTCTATTTCCTCTAACGTTCATTGGAAGAAAGGAAGAATAAGCGTTTAAAATGGAAGCGTCAAAAGGTACAATGATCGCGACTTTAAAGTGAGTTTTAAAATTTTTCACATTTTCCACTGTCATGGAAATAAGGTTCAGCTTCCAACAAGACTTGATCTCTCCTTTAAGATATATACCTTCATCTTTACAGGAAACGATTGTTGTAGAGCCTACACGAAGGTATAAGAAGGAACTGATAAATCTGTTATGACGGTAGTTATTGGCATTAAGTTTTCTTGATCTGGGAGGGTTTGGAAGCCCACACTGTTGGTAAACGACGATCAACGCAGCGTCAAGTTCGTCGTTGAACTGAATAGCCAATAAGAATAGACTCCAGAAGGTGTGTTAGAATCCAAGGCACTTCTGCTCTCTCTTTTTGAAATATCCCAGATGAGCAAATTTGCCAATAAAGTTACTTTTTGGGCAAATTGCTTTAGTGTCATGCACTTAACAGTTAACAAGTATTATGAATGATCTGTGGTCGGACTTAAAAACACTTTGAATGTAATTACTTTAACTATCAGTGTTTTGATTGACTGTGTGGACTAAGAATACAATATTTAGGTCCTTTATAACGTTGGTATGTAAGACCACGGTGCGAGTTACCATGTATGCAACAGGTGAGCTACCTAGACTCCACAATCCCTTTCGGTTCACTGCAAACTTCTCAGGTATGGCCGTGTGTTACTTACTTGTTCCGTCTACAAGTTACAATATTTGTGGAAACATGTTATTATGATTAGTAGCTCGAAGCGCGTTTATCGTTTATTTTAGTCTTAGTACATTTGCGGTTCTCCTAAAAGTGCTACTTTCTTGTTTGTGTATACGCTGGATGTGAAGTATGGCTGCCGAATCTTATAGGGCCCTGCACGAAAAGGATAGTTTACAGGCAGATTGTAACGAAAACTTGGTGGACAGTATTGCTGTAAGTAGCTTCTACAAAAGTTTTTTTTCGGTAACTATTCACTAAAATTAAGAAATGACTTGTCAGTAATAGGTATAATCTGCTTAGGTTCCGTTATGTAGCGCATATTTTTGATAAAAGTAAATTATAAGTGAGCATAACATCAATATACATAAGATGGCACCAATTTTTCTCATACATATAATTTTTCAAGGAATGTTAGCCTATTTTACATTTCAAGCTGTCTTTTATATTCATTTCTTTTGTGCATCATTTCGAGTGTTGTTTCGCAGTCAGAATTCAGAATAACACTGCCGTTTTCGCGAAGCACATTGATAGCCTGGTACAGCGCTTGACCTAATAATAATTACCTCGTATAATTCGTAACGTGCTTTGGTGTGGGTGATTGACACCAGCTATAACTTACTGTACTTTTCACAACCATAGTTTGTCTTGAATAGTTGGCTTTTAGCTGCAGGTAACTACTGCGGCCTTTTGCGGGGTTCCAGTCTGACATTTTAACAGTTTTTACTATCTATAGACATATTTTTTATTTTAACCCGTTAGTTTTTTAGCGTGTCTTCATTGCTTGGCTTATCCCTCGGCTTTTGTCGAATCTGAGTTCTTCAGTTTTATTAATTAAAAAACAAAACCTAGCTCATGATTTGAAAGAACATAAGGTCATTTTTATTAATAACGTAAAAATTCTTACACTGAATTTGAGTTTTCAACTTTTGTTGCATTTGCGAAATTAAAATCTAATTTAAGAGGGCTCATGAAAACGACACCACAAAAGTAGGTTGTTACGAAAAGAGGGATCTTAGAGAAACATCAGCGGTTTAGATGTATCCTATCAGCACGTCTATCATGACTTATGCCACTTCTAAATCGTTTGCCTGCCGTTACCCTGGAAGTATTTTCTATTTGATTTTAATTCGTTTGCACTATAAACGTTACTGAGACTACAAATTTTTTCCTAAGCTGCCACTTATACTGTAGTATATAGTCAGGCCTAGGGTCCTGATTCATTTGACTTATTCAGCTCGCGTTACTGTTACGGTGATGTCTATTTCATTAAAAAATGAGATGTAATATATAAGTTAAAATATTTTAACTTTTCATATAAGTTAATATTTTTACTAAACTTGTCAAGGTGCAGTTATGGCCTTGCACTCTAGTTGCCGTACATACATGTACTAGAACGGTTCCAGAAGAAAGCTGTATCACTCTTATTTTCACTTTTTGATTGAGTTCTTCACTTTGCGGTCCTTTCTTTTAGATAGTTTGCCTGTTTGGAGGATGGCGTAGCGAAATGCCAAAGATGCTTGGCTTGTTTGCACTTTCAATTGCCCGGTGTTTTTCTTGGGGGGGGGGGGGGGGGGAGACAGAATTTGAGGCTTTAATTACGTAAACCGTACAAGAAGGGAAAACCCTCTAATAAAATTCGGCACAATAGGCTAGCGTAACACATGGATTAATTTTGTGATTTTGTGACCGGGTATGGCAAAGACAGGATGGAAAGGTGAACGTCGGGATCAGCGTTATTTGCTTTATGAAGTCCGACTGTACTGAGCCACAGCAATAGGCATAATATGTTGAAATAACAATTCTAAACGGCAAATGCTCCATCACGTAGCAACACTTAATAATTATGTGATACTACTGTTTCCTGACTCTATTCGTTCATTGTACTGTAGCAGATTATAGGCTCCGACTCAGTTATATACGGCAGCGTTAAGCGACAAGAAAAAGGGTACCTGAAGTAGGTTTTAGAAAAATCGCCTTAAAGAGATTATATTGCTTTATAGCAATTTTATACGTATATCATACTCGCGTTGAAAGCATTTTTTGTTCGCTTTCATTTTAAATCTCCCACAATGCTGTTCCGGCCCCGCCATTACATGACGTCATATACACACAACGTAAATCAGGGGGAAAAGATAATGTCCCAAAAAACTTTCCACGCAAAGTTATACTAGATAGCATTTCACTTACCCACTAAATTATTTAAATTGGTAGAACGCCGTTGACTCACCTCCAGGAAACGCCATTTATTAACCAGAAAAAAAACGCTTTTTTTCCCATTGACAAGATACAATAATTCAAATTTGTCTTTGTTAGTCACGTGTGCGCTACGAATGCTGTGATTATTATTTTTTAAACTAAACTTGTTTTAAATGACTTATCGTCATAATGGCTGCGTCTAGCGGTCATCGCAGGCGTTTAAATTTACAAGCATTATACTGCGTTACTGCCGACACAAGACCTGTACGCAAAAAGACAGTATGCAAGTGGTATAAAATTTCAAGACATATTTTTCAAGCTTGATGTAAGTGGAGAGTTTTCCTGTGCTTTAATTCAATAACGTCGTTTGCTTGTGAAATACACGTATAATAATTTGCTAACGGTAACCTTTAAATAATCTTCACGACTGAGAGTCACGTCAACAGCTGTGTGATATATCAATACGAATCTACGTAATAAAGTCACAGGTAAAAAAGTCGCAGGAAAATCACAAGAAAAAGATACAAGAAAAAAGAAATAACCCTAACCTTAATCTTAACCTTAACCCTAACCCTAACTTCTATCTAATCCTAACCCTAAACCTCGCCAAAATTAATTGTGACTTTTTTCTAGCCAATATTGTGACTTTTTCCGGTGACTTTATAACCGGTCACCATTAATTGCAATAATAGCGTGTTAAGTGGCAAATTGTAGCATGCGGATGCGGATGCGTTTTCCATCTGTGGAACAGGCTGCGGAATAACCTACGGAAAAAATCAATAGGAAATAGCTACAGAAAAAGAATAACGCGTACGCAGACTGCATAAACGGGTGCATTGAAAACAATATAAACCGATTTTATCTATTCGGCACCCGCAATTCGTTAACTGCACCCGCATGCTACATAAACACCACTTTAAGCGGCGTTTACCAGAGTCCGGAATGTCGTTATTGCGTATCCTGCTGCGTTTGCTTAGGATACGCAATGCGAGAATGACTGCGACATAGCTGCAAAAAAATAGCGCAGTAACGCATAACAGGTAACAGCCCATGTGTGCATAGGGAGGGTGTGCCGTATGCATAAACCCAACTTCGATAATTTTCTTTTGTGGCCTTAATGCTGGCGTTACGGTCATAAATTGTAATCACATTTTAAAACTAAACTAAGGAATACTTAGTGACACAGTTTAGCGAATAAAGAAAACAGAGAAGCGGACCGAAAGTCAGAAAGTAAATCAGTGAAACTCAGCCATTTTAATTGACGATGCTGCCAAAAACTTTACTCACAGCGAACTGAACTTTTTTTCTTTTTTTTAGTATTTCGTAAATTACCTTCTAAATAATTTGTATTTTAAAAAGTATGCGTTTAGTATAATTATTGAGCTGGCAGTTTTCATCAGATATTCTTGCCCAGTAGAATCTTTCTCTTTGAATTATCATTATGAAGAAACAGAAAATCAAGTTTTCGAGCTATCTATCCCCAAGCTATGGCACACCCCAGAATCCAGATTGATTTAGTCAGAACAAGTTTACAACTGTTAAATTAATTGTTAACCGCATTTGATTTATAACTTGACACGTTATTTCTGCAAAACCACCTCATCCATCTTTATATTAATAATTTTAATCTCGGTGTCAATATATTCAAGCTGTAATTAACCTATATTTACGATTGAAAGGTGTAGCGGTTATTCGCGTAAATCTTGAGCCGGGTGTTAAGGGACTTATATGAAGTTGGTTGTGCACCTGTGTATACTTGATTACAAGATTACAGTTGTGTATTCTGTCTTGTGTATTTTAATTGAGCGCATCCATAAGTACAAAATTCGGCATCAAAAATTTCTATCCTAGGTATGGGATTTCAGGTTTTCCTTCCTAATTTTGTATTGCCTTCGTGCGTTTATACGATTAGAACGAAAACTTTCTGATCTTACATGGTAGACCTTAAATCACCTGAAGTGTGTTATTTTTGCACTATAATACCCCATAAATAATTATCGTGATGTGTAAATTTTGGTAATTTTAAATGATTCACACACATGGCTTCGAAATACGTTTTATAGTTATATACATATGTCTAATACAGTAAAAAAAATTTAGAATGAAGTGTTTATTTTAGATTACTGCTTGTTTAAATATACTATTTCATCTGGTAGGTATTATTGTAACTGGAATGCACTGTATGTTGACTGCTGTGTTTATTGAAATTGAGCAAAATAAAACATTATACAGTGTTTGCGGTGCCCCACCCTAGCAAACCTGTAGGGATCAATAGAAAAGGTCAGACGGGGAGTTATACCTTTCAAAAGAGGCACTCATGCCTAGAGGCTTGCGTGGTACATTAACTACTTATTCGTAAATAGAAAATCATCAGTAGTCAAATGATGCAGCACAATAAAATGTTTCTTTGTGAAACTTAGAAGGTCTGAAACGTCTGATGTTATTAGGATTACCTGTACAATTTTTGTACGCCGAGATACAACAAGTTCGAGTTGCTCCGTGCGTTTTTATTCACAAAAAACGATGTATATTTTATTTGGTAGAATTGCAGGGGAGTTTGTGTGGCTGTGTAACGTCCGAGTTTTCGCTTGTCGAAATAGGCAGCTTTGGAATTAAATTATTACAGTATATTAACACTTTGACGTTTTTCTTACAGTTGTTTTGGGAGATTTACTATTCCCAAATCCTAGTAGACGTGTGTAAAGAAACATTTTAATGTGCCTGGAAAGGAATTAAGCTCTAGGTGCAATCCCAACTAAATCGGAACCATTAAAATGTGTGCTGATTTTAATGAACATAGAGCTAAAATGTTAAAAAAACGAATGAATACGTATACACGAAATCGTTATAGCATCACAAAACAAAATAGGTCTAATTCAACCCAGTTTAAATAATTTCGAATAGATATCACTCAAATAGCCATATGTGTAATATTACAACAAAGTTACTGATGTAACTTTTATTTATTATTTTTATTTTATTCATGCCTCCAATACTATATGCTATGAAATTTAATACCATACCATATAATCATTTCATATAATTCATAAACCGCCACACTTACGAACGATGTTCAGCTTCGTAACAAAGGAAAAATTATATACCGAGTGCTTAGGCACACCTGTAAATACAACACTGACGTACAATAACAATAAATATAGTAACAGTAAAATAAATGTATAGACGAGCTGCTGAGGAAAGAAGGAAGAAGATTTAAAAGGAATGAAATGAATAAAACGGCAAACAATGAAAACAACCAATCAATAAACGATAAAAAACAACAAACAAAAAGCAACAGCCAACAACAAGCTACATAGCTGGGCATACAGTCTGATGATCTAGACAAAAAATCAATCTTTCAAAGCATCAATCATGATCTTGAACCAACCGACTACTTTAACTATGTGTGAGATTATGAGTTAGATTGCATAATATGTCTCGGCCCATATATATCTTTATTTGTTATAAAGTAATGATTATACAATGTAGTGGTATAAAACAAGTAAGCACTCAACCAAACGAAGGAACAAACAAGAACGAACAAATTGTCTAAAAGAGTCTAAGTTTCAGTTATGTTACCAGAATACATGAGAAATAATTACCTGAGTGGCTCGCCGCTGGTGTGTTGAGTTTATCTTCCGGCGACTGAATGTCAACATACAGGAAACGTCAACTCCAAGTCTATAGAGGTTTTTTCAAAACTTGATTCCACGGTTTTGTTTGTTTTCAGTTGTCGCTGTTAAATTCAACACATTTTTTAGAAATACATTTTGAATTAAGGTAGAAGCTATGATTGTACAAGTGTAGTATTATGTCTTATACTTCATAATTTGTTCATGCGTAATCTATATGTCATAATTTGTGTATAGAAATAATGGATAAATGGTAACTTAAATAGTGTACAATATATTGGGAAATCAATGTAGGAAGTGTTAAATACATTTATCCGCAAGTTCTACCACATTTTTGAAGCTAAAATTAATTCTTTTGTTGTGCTTCTAGCCAAGGAAACTAAATTATATACAGTGTGGAATAATACCGTTAATATGTATTGTACACTTACGTACCATGTATTATATGTACTGTGGTGTACTATATATATATATATATATATATACTGTACTTACTGTATTAAAAACGCTTGTTTTTTTAATACAGCTGTTGATACACGGATATTAAACTCTATTACGGGATTATCTTTATATAGTTCGTAGGTATTAAGTGGTAATAAACCGCACAAAATTTCCAGTGTAACCAATCATAAACGTTAGATCCCATATTTAATGTCATATAGTGCGCTTCTTTCTTTAAGTTAAGTTGTGCATTTATTGGCGAAACACCATTGCCATACTAATTAACCTATTTTGTGCGGCTCGTGTCTTGTGTATAAATCATTAAATCATGCGGACGCGAAACAAGATACTGGAGATTTTACGATTCTACATTGATATTTTTAGATTTTGGCTTTGCTCATGTATACGAGAATCAAGCAGACCATTTTTAAAGCCACGTAATTATCTGTGCTTTGTGTGTGCTTTGAGCTGTATTTTAACTTTTAAGGGATTAAAAAATTTGACACAAATCATAAAATGTTGTAAATGTACACTGCAGGTTGTCTGCGATTATTAGGCATTCTTATTGCTTCGGCTTTTCTGGGTATAACGGTCGCTGATTCAGCTAAAAACGTCAGCTAATTGGCAGTAGCTTTGGAACCACAATAACGTCAAGTTAGTTAAGGTGCTATTTGGCTGTAGCCACCATATTCAAATAAAGAGCTTATGTTTATATTTATTATTTATTTCTTTTTTCCGTTGATTTCAGTACATAAAAGGTACCATAGAGTATTAAACAAAGTTTTGTTAAAAAGTCACAATTAAAAATATTACTACAAGACAAATAAAATAAATATTTACACAGAGAATTAGTAAGTTAAATATGTAAAAAAATAGTGTATATTTCCAATGCGCGAAAATATTCGAAGTTAAAATGACATCAGTATTAAGAATAAAACTGCGTATGACTTCATTGGTTGAATTTAAACTCGCTGGCAAGGATATTCAAGGGCTTGTGCTTCTTTTGGAGAAAGTATGGAATCTGGGAACTGATGCTGAAAACATAAACTTCAGTTGTAAATCATCACTGCATTTAGTAGTGAGCTTTGTTTATTATTGTAAAAGTAGTCGCGCGTCCGGCAGCTATACACTATACACTATGAGATGAATAATTGATTTATTGCTACCAAATTACAGCATGCATACTGCTAATTATTATATATACACACACATGCTTGTGTATACATATTCTAATCACACTGTGTTAATAAAATTATAGGTCTTTGTTCAGTGAGACATGCATGTTTGTTCAATGTCTGTGGTTACATTTCAGTTTGTTATGCGAATTGCATTATGAGAGACCTATAGACAACAGGATTCTGTTTTCAAACTTGACAAGCACTTCAAATTTTAAAATTCGTTTGCTGCACATGTATTCTGTTTTTACTATAATATTCTGTAATTGAATTGATATATTATGCACTCTGTGTGTTATTCAGGCACCATCAAGTAGGGGCATCAAGATCTCATGTCAAGCCTAATGTAAGGGTCTAGTGTTTGTTCAGTTGCGTGGTTTTTATTGCGATACTCTGATTGAGAATTGTGCAAACAGTTGATCGTGCCGTAACGAAGGTATCGTGTAACACTACATTAATGTCGCAACAATTATTGTTGAAGCCACAATGCCCGACGAGAGACCGATTCAGCGTGCATTAAGTAACTTTCCTACCACCATCGCATACCCATTAACTACATTTATGTGATACGTGCGCCCCAGTCGCTTGTGCATTTATAGTTTTGATAGTGAAGTGACCCCGCGGCTTGGCACATTCCAGATAGAAACCACTAACATTTAAATCAAAAGTTTTGAAATGACTTCATCTGGTCTGGTTATAATAATTAAAAGGAGCAGACAAATTTATGCAAAAAAAACTTTAATCGTGCGAAAGTGCATTAACATATTTTCGATAGCGTGAACCTAGATTTCGTTTGGTCATGTGTCTCCATTAGGCGTTTCGTTATAACGATGGACGGGAAACTTTTCTCTTTTTTGGAAATTACTTAAATGGAGTTGAAAATAAAAAGAAACGTGTATATCGACTCCTTAGACTCAAGAGGCTACAAAAGAGTAAGTATTACGTGAAACGTAATTAGAGTTTCGAGAGTTTATATTGCCACCAAGAAGTGCTATATAGTCATCAAGAAATACGCACTATGTTATAGCATAGTGTTACAGGGGTTAATTGTTAATTAAACGAAGTGACCATAATTTAAACAGTTTGCTGATGTACAAAATCTTGTGTACACTGTTTTATAGATGTTTTATAGAATTTTAAAATGGATGAATAAGAAATCATGCAAAGAAGTCTGAAATAAAAAAAACGCCCCTTTTTCTTCACTGTGGGATTTTTTGTTAATTCTTTAATCCACGCCAGCTAATAACTTTTTCCGTTATTCAGTTACATCTCTGGAGTTTGTATAACATACATATTGGTTACACGTGTAATAAATAACCTAGTCAGTTATTCTCTTTACTAAGCTTAAGCTTATTTATGAAAAAGAAATTGGTTTTATCTAAAATTCCCAAAAATGTCTGCTTTAACCAGTATAATATTATTATGTACTCAACACTATGAAATTTGACTTGGTTTTGCTGGCAATGCTGCACCTTTGGTGCAAAAATTATTGATGTGCAATGGGGGTTTTTATGTTGATATTGCAAGGGTTGGTAAATTGATACAAGTATCTTTGTGTTTTCATTTCAATTTCAATTACAGTTTGAATTCGTTGCGGTTAGTATTTGCAAAAGTTTCGTTTTCGTTTAGCTCGAATTATCCAGCGTGCTGATTCTAATGTGTATTTAGGACTTCGTTACAGGAAATGATTTCTGACTCCCCATTGAATTGAAGTCTCATGAATATCACAGAATTTCAGAAATCTCAGAGTTTTTGACCCCATGTAAATTGAACTCTAAAAGTTACACTGCACAAAATAATGCAATACTTGCTCGTCTGTTGTTTTACGTAGAGCATTTTATTAAGTTTAATTGCGTTTCGGCTGGTGTAATAAGCAATCTAACACCATCCACCATTAGCAAGCTAAATTACACTGATTGAACTGTTGTTGTGACTCACATATCACCATCAGGCAAGTTATTTATCAACTTTAAAAAATTGCGGAAATGTAACATTGCCAAAAGTCAAAAAGTAAATATGTTTTTTTTAAACAACAAAATTGCCTCTGATATTTGAGCTCAAAGCATTGGCGTAGTTTTTACCATTTCTGAGTCACTTGGGTTTTGCTTTGAACCGACATGATGTACACCCAAAATGACCGCTCGCAGAATTATCACACGACATCGCCATTGATTCACTTGCATGGAGACTAATAATATTATGACGACGGAGACGATGACGATTCCGTTCAAGTTATGTTGATGTGCATAAAAACTACGTTCGAAATCATTAAAATTTCTGTGATGTTCGTTTCTGATATGTGGATCACCGCTCACAGTGGTCGTAACTTCTTACGTCGTTTCTAGGGTAGACTTGGCAGAATTAACTTAAAAGTTTTTTATATGAGTGTGGAAACCGGTAGTGTTCGGTTTAGTTCAGTTCTTTTCGGGCATAAAACAGACGTGTTTTTATCCAAGTCTGACTTTTTATCGAACACCCAAAGGGCCACGTTGAGAAAAATGTCTAAATCGTGGCCATTAGTATATTGTGTGCACGGATTAATCGGATTGGGCTGCTCACCTCTTCCACCAGACGTGATTAATGACAAGCAATTGCCGCAAATATATACCCAACAGTGTAGGCTGATGTATGGTTTACTTTAGGATCATTTCCAAACGTTGAGAATCACTTGAGCTAGTGAACTCTGTCAAATTTGAAATTGGAAATGAGAACAGGCGTGACTACAGAATCGTAGTATATGATACAAAACGGTCGTGAGCTGTTGACTTATCTGTTGGAGTTTTGGCAGAGTTAATTAATTATTGTTTAGCTATTAGATATTAAGCTTCAAACTAAGCTGATGAACTAAGCTAAAAAAGTGATAACTGATGATTACGCAGCAATCTGTATTGTATAGGGGGAGATTATTAAACTCGTCACATCACTTATGGTACTGTATTCTGTGTAACATGGACAACATAAATTACGTAACTTTTGCATAGGATGGCAAATGCAGATGTAGACTGACCTATCCAGTATGGTTGCAGTATAATAATCCCAGTCTTGTCCGAATCCCAGTGTAACACTTATTAAGATCCTTAGAGAAGTAAGGTATTACATTATTTCTTGATCTATCATGATGGTACACCCATTTGGGCAACATTCAGTTAGCTAATGTAATTTTTCCTTCTCCTAAACACGTGCTTTCAGGAAATTGAAAAAAAGGAGCACAGAATTGTTTGATCTCTCTTTCCTTTTTTTCTGAGCCATTATGTGGATTCAACTTGTTTTATATTTAGCAGGTATAAGTACAATACACGCCATACAATCTTAATGGCTATTTTAGAAAAGAGTCAGAATAATGTTTGCACTGGTGAAGAGACTAATTTATATAAACAACCTGATATGAAAACATTGTTAGCATTGGTATGGTTTTCGTATTGGTTTGAAATTATAAATTTGGTACATGTTTGACAAAGTGAACCATTTGGATTCTTGGATTCATGTATCCGCCATGTCTCCATGCAATTTCTGTTTAAATATTTAAACTAAACTCCGTGTAGGATAATATTATCATATAATGAAAGTGAATCTACTCCAATCTCATATGCATGTGTTAAAGTGTGGTATTGTATGTGTACGAATCATGCGAATCACAGACTTCTACATTCAATAAATAAATTTTATATTATTAATTATGAAATGTTAACATTGCATGCTATAAATCGAGTTTAAAGTCTTTCCCAAGTTCATTTAAAAGAGATGGACCGAGATTGCGTATTGGTTCCATCCCATTCCATGCTGTTCTTTTAATGTTGCAGCTTTGTTTCAAAACCACAAATTAGTTCAAACTAATATTAGTTTTGATGGCTCACTGAGCTGAAAACTTGAAAGTGTTGATTGCTACGAAGAAGCTTTCCATTTGTCCGAAAGGTAATTTTGTAACAGTGTCTATTCATTTCCGTGTGATATACCGAAGGGTTATTATTGTTTTATACAGTAGCACCTTTCCTCACGACGAGGATTATAGTGACATTTCAAGATCCTCAGGGCATGGGACCTATCCCACAGCTGCGAAAGGCTTTTGCGTCATGTGTCCGATTTTTTCGCCTGTCACTTGATGTGACAACCTCCATTTTTAACGATAGAAACGATTTCGTGCCTCTTGCACATTTCGTGCCCTTTGGCGCTGGTCTTTCATTCAGCTTTGTGGCGATGACGTTGGCTCAATTGATAACTAGAGAAAAAGTTTCCGAAAGTACCGACACTTCTTCCTTGTCCGTATTATTCAAATTATCTTGCTGCACGGCTTTACAATAACTGATTTAAGAACATTGCAAATGCTTTGTTGTTCCTACGTCTGCCACCGCAGTGAACTGAAATGATGTGGATTTTCTGATTCAGGCGTTTGTATTATGGCTGTATGTACGAGCTTGCTAACTGCTCGCTGAATAATGCAAGTTCGTGGAATAAACGTTTTAGGGACTGCAATACGTATTAATGCAATGTCATTCACGAACAACTGACTTTCTCAAAATCAGTTTTTGTGAGGGATGTAAACGGTAAACAGAAATCATTAAAAAATGCCGAACACTAAGTACATTGCAAACACTTTTATACTGTAACGTACAATGTCTTTAAAAGTCATTGTTTATATAACTATTCCAATTGTCAATAAACGTCGATCTATTTGGCTAACCTGAGCCGGCCAGTACCACTACAACGTAGTACTGCACGTCTAAGTTGTTTGCACTTCGTTTGAAATAAATAAAATTCACATTAACTAATGCAGCTATATTTTTCGTCTTCTCTTCCGTGTTATAGGGATGTGCCGCTATCTGGCGACCAGTAATAAAAACGTAGTCTTATAGCTATACTAATATAATGCTGATATGGTGGACAAATTTAACACGTTGGTTATTCGATATCCGGCTTTGTAAAGCACGAACCGATATGTTTGCTGTGAGATTAAATTAACCACGGTTAATATTTAATTTGTACTGACATTTAGCAACTGTGTTTACGCATTTGCTTCTTATGTATTCATACGCGAAATTGCGCATTGCTTAATTGCCCTTTACTTTTAATAACTACTGTAATAAAGAATTAATAAGATTAGTTGTTCAGTATGTGGGATGAATATGCAATCGTGCTGAGAGTTTAATGAAGCAACTGAGAAAAATACGCAGACATATATAATGGAACAAATAAACGGAAGTAAACTAGTACAATTATGAGTACATGCGTGGTCAAAGTACATTCTCACAGTCCGTAGACTGTAAGAAACTAGAGCAAAATCGTATTTTTAACCCTTGCTTTTACAGTTAGTTGTATTTTAAAAAAATAGGTACATGACACTTAAAACTCAAAACAAAAGACAAAAGAAACAAACTACAGCGTGAGCGAATGCAACCATATCCAACAGATAAAATAGGTAGCAACTGTAATGAAAATATTATTTATCACAGTTGCAGGTGTTATAATTAATTAACATATTTGCTTTTATGTGTCATGAGCATACGCATGGTCATTATGAAAATGCCAAACAGCGGTGCATGTACACTGAGGCGCATTGCTTCTTTGTAGTGCTCTTTGCATTCCTAAGTATATTTTTATTAAAATTATTGGTTCTACATAAAATATATAGGAGATGTAAGTTGTATATTCTAGTTGTCTTTCACCTTGATGGTCCCTAGGGTTTAGGTCTGTTTCCTAGAAAAAGTATTTCCCAGAAAGATTTCTTGCCAGAAAAAAATCACTGTTACGTTTTTAATTGTAAGATTTGCTGTTTTAGTAGAGTAAAGCTTTCGATTTCTCTTTTTCTCTTTACCTGTCCCTCCCTACCTACCTTATTACGAACTCCCTCTAACTCTCATCCTCACCTCTTCCTCTTTCCTTCCTTCCCTCCCTCCCGCTCTTTCTCCCTTGTTTTCCTGTCCCATCTCCTCTTCTTCGCTTCTTCATCTATTCCTCCTTCGTTTTTTCTATCTTTTCTCCTCCTTTTCTCAGTCCCTCTGTCTTACCCATCTCGTTCTCTTTCGCCCTCCTCTGGTTTCTCTTCTCCCATCTCTCCCTCCTTCCTCTTTCTCTCACCCCCAATCCTTCTCTCTTCCTCTTTCGCTTTGTCTCTCTGCTTTCCTTTAACTATTTACATTGCTTTTACTAATGACTATTAGAAAACAAAAATATTTTGTATTGAAACGTCGTTGATATATTTTCAAGTTGCTTTTAAATTGAAATTGATTTCTTAAAGTAATTTGCATCAAATCATTTGTCGCATATAATCATTTAAGATTAATTGATTTTCATAAGATTAGCATTAAAGTTTAATAAACAATGTAGAAAAAGAAAATTCCGTGGCTGCGTGAATTGTCATAATATAAATACGATTTATTTCGAATTATTGTAAATACAACACATTCATTCGGTTAGCTGTGTAAATAAATGAATAAATAAACAATGTCGGTTAGTAGTTAAAAAAACGTGCCTTTACACAAATAAAATTTGTCATTAACTAACTTACGTATGCGATATTGAGTTTGATTTTACATCACAGAATCACAAGTTATTCGCAACATAAATATTGTAGAATGTCATTAATTTGCAGCTTGTCTAAAAAGGAAAAGTCGCTTCTGGTTAAGTCATTTAAAACATCATTAACAAATGAAAGAGTGAAGCTTTGAGCCCACGTAAGCTCTCTAGCTTTCTTATATATGAATCTTTTAATTTTTAAATAATCACATTTTTGTAATTATCATTATATTTACATTTAATAAATTGCAGATTGTAACCCAATATTGGCTGCACAGAATATTGTGCATTTCTCGCAAGAAAGTTCTCAAGCGTATTACTGCTATTAATACACGAGACAAATAATTTTACAAATCTGATTTCAAATTGGGTACTCGGACGAAGCACACCCGATAAATGAGGTAACAAAAACCTATGAGTTTCGTATGGCAAATGCCAAAATTTACGTACATCTATGTTCCAGAAGGTATCAATGTTATTAATAAGAGTGTCTTCAAGCTTCCATATTTGCGAGATATGAAAGCTATGACAGTACAATCGAAATATTTTAGTCTTAATACAGCTATTAAGAAACGAGAAACAGCTATTAAGAAACGAGAAGTCACACATAACACTGTTTGCACGATAAATGAAATCTCCACGTTTACAGCATTATCCAACAAATTAGATGTCAGAGTGGTACCAAGGTGCAGCTCTTTTTCGCAAAAAGACATCGATGTGTTATTGAGTTTTACTGTGGGATGTAAGTTGTGGGGAACATTCTTCTGCGATAGAAAATTATACATTTGCACTTTACTTTGTGACGACTTATGTTACGAAATCAATATCGTAAGTTCTGGCATACTCTTCACAAATTTTCAACATAGCCGAGAGAGCCGGTATATTCGGAGCCAACAGACTTAAATCGTCAGCATATGCGACACTGCCACAGCACCTGTTACCCACCATGCATCTAATTTTAGAATCCCGCAGTTTACATAATAGTAGATCTAAGTACACGCCAAATAAAATTAGGGACAAGACTGCACCCTGTCTTTCCCAGTTGGTACAAGTAAAAAAAAATCTAGATTTGGTATTATGCCACGATAAACATATTTCGGCTGGTTCGTATACATATTTAATAAAAATTTGATTATATTAGCAGGAAGATTTTTCTGAAGAAAAAGTTTGAATGATTTACAGTAATTTACTTTATAGAATGCTTTAGAAGCGTCTAGTAAAACACAAAAAGCTATAGAGCCATTTCGCACGTAATATTTAGCGGCGGTTTATTTTAATGTCATGGTACATATAGTAGTGGATATCTTAGATTTAAATCCAAATTGTAAATCGGAAGTACACAATGCATTTTCATATTCAAAAAGAATTAGCCAATCGAATAGCTTTCCTATAGAAGACGACAAGGTTATGTCCCTATAGTTGCCTTTGTCTGACAAGTTACCACGGGTATCCTTTGGGATTGGTTTGATACAAGACGACGAAAGGTGTTCGGTAGAATAACTGTGGCCAATTATACAATTCACAAGCATACATAAGTGAGTGGATAATAAATGTGTACCTTGTATAATATGATCGGATGTAAAACCAGCACTTCCATCAGATTTACCAGGTTTTATATGTTTTACAGCGTTAATTATGTCTTGAACATTGAAATGACGAGTTTCACACGCTTCATTACGCAGTTTTGCATCTATATTTTGTTTCAAAGCCTGCATCTCATTAGAGTCGTAACCCGCAATATTATATAAGTGTTCATAATCATTTGCAAATAAGTTAGCTATGAAATTGGGGTCATTTTGATTTTCTATACACACAGGTTTGCCACTTCGCGAGTTATTTGAAACAATATGGTTTGTGAAAGTCTTATGGCGCGTTCTGGCGTAGAGATTTCTTTCGCAACTTGTTGCATAACTTCTCTGTGGAGAGTAAACGGTTTGAACGGTTTGGCAACTTTCCTCGCAACTTGTTCCAACGTGTGAACGGCTTGGAAAATTCTCTCGCAACTTATTTCAACGCGTGAATGACTTGGCAACTTCTCTCAGAGTTGTGTGAAGGCGCCATTACGGTCTGAATTTGCCCAATAAATTATGTTCCTTCGCACGACTTTTTACAGATCTTTGGCGCATGGCAAGTCACTAGGCATCACTCAACAGCAGGACATACTAGCGTTATCTTATGGCAGGACGAGATCGTAGTTCATTATCAAGATAATCCTCTGAGATGAAATACTGAACTGGCAGATATGTCACAGTCAGAGTCGGATGCATGTAACAAAAACTAACCAAATAATTTGGCATTGCAGTGACGGAAACGGCCTAAAAGCGTGAGTCATAAGCAATCACCAAACCACATCACTTTCCAGGCTAGGCATTGCTTAACTACGGTAGCCTAGCATACACCGCTAACACTCAGCTATATTTCACTCTCCTCAAGGTGAACAAATATGCCAAATTTCGTCCAGCAAAATCTGTATCTTTAGCTTTACAATCTATTCCTTTTCTACACTACCAAGTTTCATCCAGACTGAAACGAAATTTAATTCAATTTTGATCTGTCACGACAACAGCAACAGCGTTTGGAGCAGCAGCAGCAGCAGCAGCAACAACAACAACAACAATAACAATAACAAATAAGCAATTCTGTGGCTGTTAGTAGCTAATTTACACTGAAGCCAATACTCCACAGTGGTTGTCAGTATTGTACTACCATATGTATGCAAAGATCATCACGTTATGCTATTTAATGTCGTTTTGATGTTGCAAATTTACTTTTTTGCCTTAACGAGTTGACCAGAATTTTCTATTGTATAATATCTACCTGCGCATTAAAAAAGGTTTATTACATTTTATGTGCTTTTTACTTTCTATAAAATGATTGTTATAGGAAAAATCTTTTCTTCTGGCAAAGAAAATAGCTCTTTTTGAAAACGAGTATTCCTCGTTATCATACGTCTAAATTTAATGTCACAAATGTGTTTTACTTTTGTGTAAAACTTATTATTGCCTAGAACATGTATCACCTATAACCTGTGCTTCTGCTCTGTATCTGTACCTACCAAAATTATAGATGTACATTGACAATTTACTATTATAATTTTTTCACATATTGTATTTGTATATCCTAAAGTTGGCTGTATACTTTGTAAATTGATACAACGTCAGTGGAGGTGTTTTTTCCAAATTGATCCAGCTCGAGGCACAGAGAGCAAAAAGTTATTTATCTGATAAAAAATTGACAGAAAAGTATTCTATAATATAGTTATTGTATTGAGTTTACTGATGTACGTTGCATTATGGTTTGTCCCTTGATGATGTACCACCATCTGTGTCCAAGTGTGAATCTAGCAACAGTTGACTCAAGCTGCTTCCTCATCGATATAATATAATACTCAAGGAAACTTTTCTCATCAAACATTTGCTGTTGAAACGTCTATCTCTACTTTGCGAAGAGGATAGGCAATTTCCGTTGTTAAGAAAGTGATGAGACGTAAAGTTTGCAGTGACTAACCAATACGCAGCCACTCCTCATGTAGTTTAATTTATAAAAGCCTGTATTAAATCGATAATTATACGTTTTCACAAGTTGGCTGATGTGGCTATTGAATTTTGTGATACGTTAGCAAATTCATTCTCGTTCGGTAGTGATAGACATTGAATTGTTTGCAAATTACGATATCGCGCGATATTATTGAGAATTTCGATCAGTTTGAATAAAAGTTGATTTTTATGCTCTTTTTTATTTCATTATTGCGACGATAATTGGCATCAAGCAAGTCATTTTGTGTTACAAATGGAGAAATTGACAGGTCAACTTAAGGTAATGCTGTCCCGTTTTTAAAACAGATTTTCACAGTTTTTGAATATGCGTTTATACAATTGTTATTTATATATTATTTAAAAGACGAGTAGAACTTGAGACAGTGAACTTAATCTACAAGCTGTCCAGGTTGTGAGACTACTTTCTGCTTAGGCTGGGAAAATACCGAGTTTTTTTGCATCATTCGACAGATTTAAAGTGTTCTTTTTAAGTTTGGCTGTGTTTATACTTTTTACAAACTGTGTGGCAAATTTATTCGCAGTGCAATCTACGAATGACTGCATACATAAGCAGATGACGAGCTGTCGTAGGACTTATGCTCGTGCACGCAAGATGTCCATCGTTAATTTTTTGTCCTAGACATAAATTATTTTTCAATTGATTGTGGATTGTTGTGTAGGTCTACACATTTTAAAGGCAACACAGGAATTTTTTGTCTAGATACCTATATGATTACGCTATTAACTGTTCTTCCAAATTTGTTTAAACTGGTGAATAAAGGAGCTATAACCAAATCAAAGAGGTGACCTTTAGGATTTTCTCTAATGCACTGCTGATGAGGTTGAAAGCTCTGCACAACTTCATCAGTTAAGGTTCTATTCACGCCGTCACGTACGTAATAATAGACCATACACACATTACATAGACGTATATAAGCCTGGAGCTACGGTCTTTGTAGAGTCTGTCGACAGCGATCGCGAGCAGTACAAGTTACAGTCTATTTCTTTTACTTACAGTTCAGTACATTCTAGCTTACGTATTTAGTGGAGATTACCTGGCTCCTTGTAAAACGCAGGAATATATTCGAGGAAGTAATTTTCAAGTTAACCTTAAACCAAGCAACTAAACATTATATCGTTACCTTGGGTACCTGTCTGAGTGACCAGAGCGGAAGTAATAAATCTATTACCACTTGTACCATTGTACCACGCTGATTCTGTTGCATAGCTACGTGGCTTCTTATGATAGTTTTAAAAGAAATCGATTGGCTGAGTGATTGGTTCTTATCGTCACCCCGTTGTGATATAACTGTCTGTTGACTGAAGCCAGTTCGCTGGCTGTCAGCTGTTTAAACGTTGTTATAATTTTACCAAATTTTCAGCTTCTTTTTTATTTACTGTGAAGTTTGCTGGCGTTGTGCCATTTAAATTTCTTGTGGTGAGGGAGGGCTTCCCCATTCGTCGCCGTATTCTCGCGAGACTCGGCTAATAAAATGTGAAATCAGTTTATACTGCTTTTATTACGCATATAATGCAAGACTGTTTATCGACAAAATTGCTTAATTAGTGTAAAAATGACATTTCGTGACCAACGGAAAAGTGTGCGATAACAATTAACTTCGGGAAAAAGTTTATAGAAACCTATTAACAGGCTTAATAAGTTTCATTAGGTAGAAGCAAGACGAATTTGTTGCAGTAAAAAATTCTATTGTGTTGAAGCTTAGACGACTTGAACGTTTTACCGACTGCACCAGTATAACATTTTACGCATATATATTGTGTAGAAAGCAATATACTGATGACGAGTGCTTTGAACTGTTGTGTGGGGAAGGTAGGGTGATTCTATATCTAGCATTTTTTTAAATATAAGCTAGTTGTTTCTGCAAAATACGTAAGAGTTCTACTCTCCACAAATCTCCCTATATGTTATGTGTATTACGAATCCTTGTGTCTATTTCCATTTGCTGTAAGCAACGTTTTATATAAGTATATGTTGAAGAGTGTTAAACTGTCATTTTTTTTATATTTCGCTTAAAATTAAGTCCTGACCAAATTTTTAGCCAGTTCATTTTATTTGAATTAGTAAAATATGTCGATGTGAAGCTTGCATGATGCCTGCATGAATAAAATGAATGTTATATAATTTGCTAATTTCACTCATGAGCTGAAAGCCTTTTAGTGAATTCCACGTCTAATAACGGTTAATGATACAGATATTATATTAAAACATTCGATAAGCGAAGTAATTTCTGTTGTATTTGCAAATTGTTTTCCATTGCTCATAATAAACATTTATGTTATTAAAAGAGAAGCAATAAAGAATAAACCCATTACAGTATTATGAATGTTTTACTATTGGTATTGGTATTGGTATTGGTAGTGATTAGTAATGATGATGTTTATAATGATGAGAATGATGACGCTGATAGCGATAATGATGACAATAATGACGAAGACAACGATGTTAATGACGACGACGACGGTAATGATGTTGATGATGATGATGATCATGATCAGTTAGATTCAACCGAGTCTTGAGTTCAAGAGTACTAGATCGATAACACGTGTCTTTGATCTGCCGAAATGGGAAAGGACAATCGTTATTAGACAAACACAAACCACTTTATTTCGTTTCGTGAGAGTCTGTGCGATGAAAACTTTGGTATTTTAGCTTGCACTTGTCAAACATTCCGGTGTTTCAGTGTCACTAATGTGGTTCACATTAGACACGTATTGTCATAAATATTTTGCATAGTATAGTAACTATATAGTTTTTCATTTGAAAGTATCTCCGCCATGGTAACAATTAAAGATACCTAAAACTGGATAGATGATTAGATCACAAAAATTAAAATTACCTACCTTTATCAATGAGAAGAAAAGTAAAGGCAGAGTCAAAAAGAAAACTAAAGATTTTAACCTGATCTATAATAACCAGACGTCAACTCTTGCTATATTTAGTATAGGATATGTAGTATAAACGCTCTTACAACTAAGAAAGACAGATTCGTTAAAAAGAAGCTCGGCAATGTACAAATGATTTAGCAATAGTAGCTTTCAGCCGACCAGGTAAATTCTACCTTTACAGTTAACCTCTGAAGGGGCGCCACATTGCCGCGCAGCAGTTGTGAATTTTATTTTTGCCTTTATGTAACGAAAAACAATTTCGATATTGACAAGTAATAAATGCAGGTAACGGCGTTAGACATTATTGTTTATTTAAACGATTTTGCTCGTTTTCTGCTACCCCATTCTTTGCGGCAAAGTGCACGTTGCACAATATTGCTATGGATTTCCTATATAGCAGTCGGAAATTACAGTAACCGCTCTGTGTACATGAGTTGTTAGTAGAGTTCACTCTTAACAAATGTTCTTTTCCCGGAATGGCCACAATTTGTAAACGTGTAAATGAGAGCTGTTGCATTTTCATTGATTATTCACTCTTTTTTGTACAAGATGATTCGATAGTTCCAACTATAGCTGATAGACGGTTTTTGAATTTATAACAATTTATGGTACAGTTCTATTGCATCTTCTTGATCTTTTTGCGCAGGTTTAATCTTATTTGATTATTGTCTTTATCAGAATGTGTGATTTTTGTGACACTGTTAGCGATATGAGTTGAGTGTATATAAATTTCACATGCTAATTCCAGATGGGATTCTGTGACTTTGCTAAATTTGCACACAACTTACGTTGGAAATTTCTTTGTTATTTGGAATATACTTGCCCACAAAAATTTAATTAGATGGTGTCATAAAGTCTTTCAAAAAGGAACTAAATATCATACTACAAGTACTTTCTGAATCTGAAGTAGAATGTACAAGATCAATTGAGTCAGCATCACAACAAATAGAATGAAAAATGAAACACTGTAGTGGTCGGACATGCTAAGAACTCGGTTAATGATGTGTCCCCTTAAATTCACCATGTTGACCTCATCAAAAGAGTCTTACACACTTGGCTGATTGTCGAAGAAGGATTAGTCGGTCATGGATTACTTGTAAGGTGGATTGGCCCACTGTTGTCCACTGCATGACTCAAGTGGCCCCAGGTAAAATTGTATGTTTCGTTGTTTTGTTTGCAGAAAATGCTGTTAGAAGTCATGAAGAGGTTACATTTTTAATATTAGACGTTTTGTTGTTATTTTTAAAGAGGGTTCGAACTCAAGTTATTTATAAATATTAAAAATTTGAACCTATTATTTTATATAGTTGGTAAGATGAGCCTGTAATAAATGTATCGATCAGCCGAGATCACAAGTTTTGAGAAAAAATAATTATTAATTTTAAACATAATGATACTTTACAAAACCCAAGACATGCATACGCCCAAGCTGAATTGAGACCGTACAAGAAGTCAAAATAATATTTCATTAAAAATCAAAATAGCGTTTCGTTAAAAATTGTTAGCAAAATCCATATAAACACGTGTATACAAACTACAATATAATTACACTTCTCGTGTAATATTAGAAAGTTCAGTTGGTTCAACAACCGGGGCTCGTTTTCCGTCTGCGTCAACACTGTCTAGTGTAAGTCTGAGATTTGGGCTAAGTGGTACTTTGGTCGGAAGGATTTGCTTTTAGTAAAGCTCCATCCCACTTGCGAAGCCTTCAGTAACTGTACGTAAGAATGAAAACCGCCCGATGATGGTATCAAACGTACTTTCGATATGTGATAAATGGTAACATGATAAGTACATGTTTATTATCAGTAGCTATCAGTGATTATTGACTAAATTAGCTGTGGAAGTAAGTCATATGTGCACCAGGAATGAGCTTAAGAATGTTCATTCGGAGAGTATAAAACAATACCCTACACAGAATGCTAAACCGATGTCAAAAATTGTGTGGAGTGTAAACCACAAAATTTAATATAGTCATCTAGATATCGCGATGTAATGCATGAAATGGGAAAATTTATTAAAAACAAATACAAGATTTATTCTGGTTCTTGCAGAAGAAAGTTCAAAATTCAACCAGCTGAAGAAATACCAAAACAAGTCTGCCATATTGAAAGTATCTGAACGTAGCCAAATACACTTTACTTTTATGACACATTATTGGAAGATTCAGACGTAACTGTGTTTATTTCGGTCTGCATCAAGTTATATTTGGCTTTGCTTCCAGATTCGATTCATCTGTCGCTGCTTCAATCTTTCTACAGTTCAAATCCAGGATTAGCCGGGATTTCATAAACTAACAAAAACATGAACCATTTGGCGAAGTGTTCATTTGGTAAAAAGGCAAACGTACTGTGTTCGTTGAACTGTTTAACTTGCGAGTCATGTTGTCAATGTGGCCTAAGTTGACCAATGTGTTCCCTACAAAGCTTCCAAATGGGACAAATTAAAGACTCACCCTAAGTTAAGCTGGTGATTTGAACTTTAAAATCATTGCTTGACGATCACCATATCAGGACTATGTTAAAGAAACATTAAGACCTTTGTATTGATTTCGTGCCCCTTTCTGAGGCTAATTGGCTTCTGTAGATGACAGAAGCGCTATAGAACCTCTGTCAAAATTATCCCAAAAAGTCTATTGAGTACCTTTAAAAATCACCTATATTCGAGCTTGGACAGACTAATGTTACTTTTCTGTCATCCATAGACTTCTATGCGTCTTTTTACAGAAATTAGGTGGACAGAAGCACAAAAATTACATCAAACTGAAACCATATCAGTGTGTTTCTGTTCTATTCAGCCCGAATGACATTCGAGTAATTATCGTTTCCTTCAGCGAATAAGATGTTCTCTGGCTCCATTTTCATTGCAGACGCGTATAACGAATTTGCGAAATGACATTCAGAGATTTTCCTATTGCAAAGCACACATTTAGTGGTGTGTAAATGTTATACTCATAATCGCTGACTAGTTTTTCCATTCATCGACAAGGGTTTTTTTTAGCAAAAGGCGCTCTCACTTAGCAAAGGGCGGTCTCATTTTGAACGAAAAATGCCATCATCCGGTTATAGTGGAATATTTCTCCCGTCAGGTGCTTGTGCGAACTTCTTTTGCAGCTGCGGTTACTAATACAAACAATGTAAAACGTTAAACCAGAAATTATTAACACTATTTTTTGTTTTTTTGATGAATTTTGTTGCCCATTATGTAATGAAAACCTGTTACCGATGATAATATAATAATCTCCAACTCGTCTATAGTTGGCGCCGACAAAGTAACAAAATCATTATTTTAACAAACTAAAATTGAACTCTATAAGCTAAGTAGGCCTAAACCCTCGGCACCTTTTGTGTGCTCGCAGCTTCGCAGTATTCCATGCTTATTTGCAATTATATTGTGTGGTACATATGCATTTTGAGGTATTATTCTGTGAATTAAAGCTAGTTAGGCACTTGAAAATTATTGCAAGTTGATCCGACGACTAATTTTCACATAAACAGTTAAACACAAAATTTAGTCAGCTAGAATAGCGGAATTTCCGAGCGAACAGCGGAAGCTTTGCTAAGCGTGCCCACGTGGTCCACTAGCTACGTCATTTTTTTTCACGCAGCGAGGTCGTTTGGCGGTAGATGCGAATGATTAAATTTCTTTTGTATTTTTAAGAAGACAGTTTATGTCCGTATATTGTGTGGTAATTTCAATATCTTTAAGTGTATATAAAAGTACATTGTTGTTCGATGGTTGGTTTTTCCTTTATCTTGACGAGGTTTCTTTTTTGTAACGTAAGCCTACGTATTATGGTGTGTACTAAATGACACGGTTTATGCCTAGTAATTGTGTACTCGCACCAGCACCACTAAAAACTTGCAACACTTGCCAAAACGTTAATTTGCATAAAACTTTGTGCATAAAACTGCAAACGTTTAATCGATTAATTACAGTATTTAATATCATCAGTTAAGGACAGATCGAACCCCTATTTCTTAAACTTTTTGAAATTGAACTCAGCTGAAAAGAAGAAACCGAGAAGTCGAGCACGGTGTGAATTTGAACAAACAAGCGACCTGCATAGTTTTTTGTGATCAAATAATTCAGTATTCAGTTGGTCATGGCGGTGGATTTGTAATCCAAAGGTCACTTCTTCAAATCCTGTGCCACTACAGTAGTCTGATTTTCCTCCTTTGGGCTGGGCTTGCCTTAAAAAAATCGTAGTTTATTGTATGTTTTCACGGCGCTGTTTGCTGCACTGCTTGTTCAATTACGATATGAAAGAGAAACAAGCGTTTTAATCCTTATGAAGATTGCAGAAGCTTTCCTATATCCTAACTTTAGCATCCTATAATCTGTTATTATCAGTTATAATCGGCTATAATCTTGATGCTGCCACTGTATCTTGGCAGAGAGTTACAATATAAAATGACCATTCTTAATGGCTGTTGTGAAGCTTTTCGACGTTAATCAGTGTAAAAAGAGCTGTCTTATATTTGGCTCATCAACATATTGAATCCATTAATTGCGGTAGGATTTGCTCGCTTGCAGTATATCCTGTGATACATTGGTTTCATCAGGAATCCTCGTGAGTACTCGTCAGGAAACCTGGATCCCTCCTATTTAGCGGACATTTTAACTAAGAGCGGGAAGATGAGCCGGAACTAGATAGTACTCCGAAGCAAGGTTATTAGCTTTGAAATCACCAAAACAGATCCTGTACGAAGTGTGTTGTGCTTGGACGAATTTTACTTCTGCTGGGTGTACTTGATTTTGACCGAGTCTCAACATTGTACAGAGAGTCTGTAAATGTGCAATCTACACACGCCCTTGCTTGTGGAACTTGAGAAGTGAGATGCTTGTTATTCTAGCTGTGTTGTTCTTGCGGGTTTGACTGCAACTGCCGGCTTCGTTATCACTGCAGTCGCTCGTCGTAAAAGAACTGCGTTAACACACTTTTGCAGTTTTTTCACAGAAGGTGGAACCGAGCAGCCCATCCTTGTTTGCATGCTTGCCTTCGCACTGTGAATTATTTTAAGTTTCCAGAAGTTTCATATTTGCCGGACTGCTGTTTCTTACTGTGCTAAGCAAATACGTGCTCTTGTGCAAACGTGGACGAGGATTGTCTCGGCTAGCTTGCTTTTTACTCGTAACATTGCAGTTTAATTGAACTGTCCAAATTATACTGACTGAACGCTGCAGCAGTGATTAGACACGGCTGCCCGTTATTTGGTTTTCTGGTTGATACTTTCAGTATTCATTCATCGAAGTTGTTTTTAAATCGCTAAAGCAAAACATTTAAAGTAACACAGTAGCCTTTCAGCACCTGATTGACTAAGCACACGAAACATGCCTCTTCAATCTAACGATGTAATGTCTATCACTGGGGTGAGTAGGTGGTGTGCTATTTACCATTTCTAAAAAGCACTCGAAAGCGTGTCTTTAGACTAGGAAAACCAACCTTTGCCGTTTTATTGTTTTAATTTGTACCATTACTCTATGCTTTACTCTATAATAATAAGCCAATTAATGAGAAATCGAACATAGATATTTTAGGATGTTGGATCGTGTTCAGAGCACGGACAGCTAGCATCTTTGGAAACGTCCTTATAAACTAAATGAGTTGCCTGCCAACCAAGGAGTGCTTTTAAAATAAGGCTTTTCGGGGGATTCGCAAAGCATTTTCTTTGCCAGAACATCAGCATTGTGGAATTGACAGCTACGTGATGCGTTTAACGAGTTGCGGAATTACACAAAGTGACTATTAAAACATTTTATGTTTCTTGCAGACACAGCAGAAACTCGCGTACGGGTTTTGATGTTCATTTGTACGTCAGCTTGTAGTGATCGAGGTATTATACAACTGACACATGTTGCTGTTTGCTGGTTTAATTAATTATCGGCGTAGTGTAGCGCCTTGGAATCAACTCCCGCCGCGAATCTGCATTTACTGAGCTTTAAAGCCCGTGATATGACGTTCACCCTATCAGGACTATTTTTAAAGAAAGATAAGACCTTTGTGTTGATTCCGCGCCCCTTTCTAGCAGCAATTTCAGCTGTTTCAACACGACATGTTTATTTTACTCTAGTTGATGAAATATGAATGTCGTATACAGCGTACTGTAGATAACAGTTAAAACAATGTAAGATCTGAGAGAAAATTAAATTTAAAGTAAAAACAACAGTAATTTAAAGAAATTTCAAGTAGAGCATTGTCTATGTGCCAATAAATATTTTGATAACTTCTGTATATCTTCTGTGCGATACGTGTGGATTCGCCCCTTTTTATGATCACGCGGCGTGCATGAGCTTGATTTGAGGATACCGCGCTTCTTTATGGGTGTGTTATCGTTATGAATCTTTTATTCGTATGAAATTCTATGCAGCAGTGCGATTTTAGTACATATAATTAATATAATAACTAATAATTTTTAGCAATTAAAAAAGATGATGAAATCAGTACACACATATTATTAAAAATTTAATGTGGACGTTAGTCTCGAAATTTCTTACCAAGTCTAATGTCAAATGCGTATTATGCAATAAAAGAAATTTAAGATTCCACAGGTACATTTAACATCCCTTCATTTAATATTAAATACTTTAGTTAGGATTACAAAGGTTTATCGGTTGTTTGATCTATTGAAGTTGATAATTGAAACAGACGTTAATTTTTGGTTGACCTCGTTTTAAATAAGGAGCAAATAAATTATACGCATTATACCCATATACCGTTTCTACTAATACGCTACTTTTGTAAATATTGTAAATATCTTACTAAACACTAGTCTAAAAAATACGTAGATTTTAGTCGAGTGATAGCACAGGATTCTGAAAGCAAGTTATTGAACGTTTGAGTTCTTTTCAACCGAGGCCCTTCGTGTTCGCACTCTGCGGGTCATTAGCTATACCTCAGCACCACAGACATTTAATACTTCTTGCTAATTCGTTGCTTAAAATAGCTGTAATGCTCTGTCAGGATATTTAGACTAAGTTTGCAGGCTTTACTAGTTTAGCTTTGTAAGTAGGGAGCCGCCAGAATGGCTTCAGATTTTGCCAAGTTGTGGTTTCTCTTTGCCGGTCATCACACATTTCCTCTTGTCACTTACGGCGCTTCGCTTTCATTTGCCCTTTCCGAAAGTTTAGAGTATTTCCGTGTTGCATTCGATAATTCATGGTATCTTTCTTTTGTAGTTAAACTAATTATACTAGAAAGTAGTATCTGGGTGACCCTAAATTTCAACTATCACCGATGTGCAATTGTTCCAGAACACTTAAAAATTAATACAGAACAATGAGCAGCAAAAGTTTATCCGTTTTTCGCCTTAAATTTGTTTACACGATTCTCTGGAAACACGCAAGAAATACGTTCTATGCGGTTTTTTGATTTTATTTTACTAATTTTGATCTGAAAATTACTTGCACTTTTTGGTGTTAATCGCTAACAGCCCTTTTTGTATGACGATATTAAAATGCACAAAATGTAGGGATTGCTTTGAGAACTGTTAATTTGGACCGTTAATGATTGGTCAGTCTTGGCGATGGAACATTGTCGGTTTTTTTATAAACAGACCTCGTTTACTTCTTAAGGTAAAATAGGTGTTTTGTGAGTTTTTTGTTTCGATATCGATTTTTAAGATAATTTGCCTTTGTTTGGCTGTTTAGGGTAAAAGAGCGGAAGGTGTGCCACACACAGTTTAAATACCCTAACCCTAACCTGACCCTAATTCTATCCCTAATCTAACCCTAATCCTAACTCCAACCCTAATCCGCTTCACGAACTAATTTCTTGCATGGGAAATTGTCAACTTTAGCCAAAAGTGCGATTGACGAACTTTAGCTATGACTTGAAAAATCTGGCCTGATGTACAATATAAGCTGCTTTATATAGGGCAATACTTTGTATAGTTGCCCCAGGGATGTGGACAACTATAGAATTGTCAGTTCCGTCTGTCTGACCGTCCAAATTTTCTCGACTCTGGTGTATTGCCTCAACGCCCTAATGAAGTGAGCAACTGTAGAATTGTCGGTTCCTGCAGTTCGAAAACTGTAGCAACCTCTGTAGACCACGTATATACATCTGACATTCGCATATTGAAACAAATATTAAACTACTCAGACCACGACATTATACTAACTATTGAGGAAGCAAAACCAAGTAATGAAGTCCATAACAGCACAACAGAGAAAATAGTGAATTACTTGCAATTCTAAGGAACTTCGATTGAAAAAAATATATTTTGTTCAACAAAAGTAGACGGGCAAATAGATATCCTGACATATTGAACATGCACTTCAAGTTCATGCCACTGAAAAATATGTTAAAATTGACACTAAACGAAAACTAACAGAAGCTAATTGATTCACTGATAATCCCAGAAAGAAAACAAGAAACAAAAATCTTGCCAAATCTTGACAGAAAATTACCTATATGAATAACAAAAGCGCAGTACTTTTTTATTAAATACAAAAGCCATGCAACAAATACAATAATTGCAAGTTGTAACACTGAAAAGTGAGTACCAAAGGAATCAATGCAAAAATGCTAAAAATTCACAGGACAAATGGAAGATAATTAATGAAGTTATTATCAGGTGCAAAATTAAAAATCAATATAGTATTATAGTATTAATTAACAACCATGAATGGCAGAACAATTAACATTCACCATGAAATGGCTAGTCTACTGAATGAAACATGTAGATTTGGGTAATTTTTCAGGCCCAACTCCAAAGGAAAAGTGTTCAAAGATTTTTGGGAACTTAAAAAAATCAACATATTTTCAACTTTAAAAGGATCACAATCACAGAGGTAATTAATGTAATTCGATCTTTGAATGTCAGGTAATCTAAATGTCCCTCCAATATTCCACTCCATATTTTTGAAATAGCTGTAGAAATAGCACCCCACTTAACATGTATTGATAACATGTATAAATGATATTAAGGTCATGGTTTCTCATCATATGTAAATTAGCTCATGTATTAACTGTTTATAATAAAAAAGGAAGCAAAGATGATCCACAAAATGATAGACCATTATCTATTATCCACTGCTTAGCTGGAAAAGTTTGAAATTTTTATACAACCAAGTAAACGACTATTTAGACAATGTGAACTCCTACATAAACATCAGTATGGCTTTAGAAAAGGTTATTCAAATCTTGATGTAATAATTAATGCCACGGAGATATAGAGATCAAAACTAGATAAGGGCAGTATGTGGCTTTAGCTTTGTGGATCTAAGCAAAACCATCGACATCTTCGACCATGAATTGCTAGCTAATAAACTCATGCAAATACGCTTTGACAAACATTCCCAAAAACTAATTAAGAACTATTTGCAAAATCGACAGGAACACGTAAAATTCGACTCAAGTACTTTTTCAGATTTCAGTACTTTCAAAAGTCAAGAAAGTTGTCCCGATGTCCCACACGGGTCTATTCTAGGTCCACTATTATCTTTGCCTCTATGTTAACGGCGTGATATAAAATACTGGGCAATTATGTAATGTACTGATGATACCAGTTTATCCTCATCAACATTTCAGAAGCATTAGGCGTTGAGAAACTTGAAAAAGACTTAAAAATATTCAACAAGCATATGATTGCCATAAACTCACAATGTACGAGAAGAAAACTGAATTTATGGTTCAAAAGCCTTATCAGTCGATAGCTAATAATACTAATAACGCAAGCGCTAGATACTATTAACGAGGACAACGGAACGTAAAATCGATATTAACGGAGAAATTATTACAGAAAAAACAAGCATACGATTTTTAGGTGTCACTGTCGACATTAAATTAAAATGGGATAAACATCTTGAATGCAAAATGGCAGCAAGTATAAGCTATCTGAGACAAGTTAAAGGCCAATTTAAATACAAAACTATTTATATACAAAATATTGATGTTGCCTTGCTACACATCTACTTGCATACCATACAACTACGCTGAGGCGTACCACCTAAACAAAATAAATATTTTGAAAAACTATGCATTAACACTACTCACAGCAAGTAACAGTGAAACAGCAAACAGAAATTTAAAAAAAATGGCACAAAGTTAGCCAATCTGGGAAAAATTAAACGTGCCAGTTATTCTCTCATATACACAATTTTGCACTGTGGCCTTTTTGTACAAATACATTCATAATATTAGTATACCATTGAAGACCAGTAGAACTCCTTTTCTTACTAAAACACCAGAACTGTGAACGTAAAGCAAGTGTCAACAAATGACAAATACGGCCATGAAAGTATAATTAAAACTGTCATAAGCTTGTGGAATCTACAGACACTACAAGATAAACTATTATCTGTACACCGGCAAACTACAAGAAAAGTCCAATTGATACGATTTTGGCAAATCATCAAATATGGAATTTATTTTCAATAATCAACAAGCATCATTTTAATATCTTTTTTATGCTTTTATTTGCCTTGATTTTTCTGATTATGTTAGCCATTATGTGTCTGATTACTATGTACGTTATATGTGTTTTGAACATGTTAATTGTTGTCTTAGAATAATTTGATGCTATCGTTAATTGTCAGCCCAGTCAGAACTGCGTCTGACTGCATGTTTGATGCTAGCTGATGCTGTTTCCATCCATGGGCGCAATAATTATATCAATTGTATATATTGTGTATATGCAATGTATTTGTGTATATTATGTCAATATTGTGTATATGCAATGTATATATCAAGCAGTGCACCCCTGTGTAAGTATTTCTTTAATGTTGGTTAATAAAGATATTATGTATTTATCTACATTTTGCGGTAGTCTCCAAGTACTTTGTTCAATTTAAACTCGTGCGATGTGAAGGTGCCCTGTCGCAGCCTTCGAGTGCGTCTATATCTGAATTTAGATCTTTGTTTAAAGTTAAACTAAACCATCAGTATAATGTAAGCTTTTGCAACCCAAAATCTTACTCTTATTACAAATATTCAGTTTATTTTATTATAAAGTATTTCTTTACGCGTGAGTATAGCATGTAACTTTCAATCGCCCTTTAGCATTCATGATTTTAAACCCTGGCTCACCTTGCTCAAAAAATCGCGTTGCACATTCGAAATTCGCTAGAAAAACGTACGTTATTTAATTTATCTGTTCATTTTATAGAAAGTGAACTACAAATTCTTTTTTAATCATAATAATACGGTAAAAAACTTCAATGTCTGTTGGGGGTATATAGGGTTTTAAAGTTTTAAATCCACGCGCATTGCACCTCGGACGTGTATAAAGTTTTGTCCCTTAAAGATTAACCTTTCAGTTATGTCTGTATTGAGTTCTAACCTCAACTAACCGGATGCTTTATACGACGGTAGTTGCTTTTTTCACACAGATTTAGTATCAATGCAGAAAATACATCTTTGCTGTAGTCTGAAAGTATGTCAATCGTATTGGAGCAATAATATTAGGTCTCCAGGAGGCATTCTAGTTTTTTTATTAATAGAAACTTATATAACTGTTGTGATGGAAGTTTGCCCTTATAAGGAGTATCGTACAGCTGTTGCAGGCTTGCAGCTGTACTGTACAAGTAAACAATCATAAGAATTACAACTTCTAAACCTAGTATAAACGATTTAATCCTATTTGTCGAAGTGTTCTCAACAACCTCAGAATGGAGCTTTCAGTTTTTAACTTGGCTTCGCTGCGTATTGACAGACAGCCAGGTGCTTCTAGTACTGCTGTTACTCATATAGGGAAGCCTAGCCGATGATATCACCAGCATCAGCACCAGATGTAGTAATCGTATCTGCCTTGCTGCTATTAATACTGGCGGTATTTCTCATTAGCTCTGACAGATGGATACAAACCTAACTTTATTATGACCATTATGAAGCATGTTTATGTATAAGGCGATGAACGAGTTAACAGAGTTAAAGATAATAACCAGCTAAAAACGATAAACAAGTTGATTTAAATCATTTTTCAGGTTTAGTAAATTTAGTTGTACGATTGTCAGATACATCGAGTGTTTTCTACTAAGATGATACAAACTTGAAATTCATTAACAGCTAAAAGGCTGTAACTGTTTATTATGTATGTGCGCAAACACGTATTCTTCGCCCTAAGATGGTTAACCTAGACCTTCGGATTACTCAGATGAATACACTAGTTCTTAAAGCACAAATACTTTAAACAGGCCACATTTTGAGCAATCATAATAAGCCCATTAAACATTATTAAACAACCATTAACCCTTTGAGTGAACTGTCTGAACAAACAGTTTCAGCTTTTAAACATACCCTTGGCTGTTTTACCATTTGTAGTAAACAGTCTTAGCGCAACTGGAGTAAATTACCTGTGTAACAATATTTGTCAACTTTAGAGTAAGTTCTCTCTCCCCCCTCCACGGGTAAACCATCTGACTACATACAGTGAACGGTAATGCGGAGACCGTCTGCGTAAACCTTTGAATCAGTCTTTTTGAACCTTTGCATGAGCCTTTATAACCTCATTAAACTCGAAGAAATCGAGAAAAACTAATAGAACTAAACTAACAGGCAACTTTTACAATAACTGTCTTAGTAAACCATCAACCATCTTTTCGATGAACCATTATCAAATGAGTAAACCATTTGAGAGAAGGGCGTCAGTTATCTGATCACATCACGCGTATGCAAACTGCTTGGTTAACAGTTTTAACTAAACTTTTGCAAATTGTTGGCAACTCGAACGACCTTTTTCTACATGAATAAAGTCGTTATTTTTCATGGTAAAATTAGTTATAAATTTGTGTAAATACACGCCATAACTGATAAACAGAGAGACATTACAAAGTAGAGGTTTTTGGAATACTAATTTAATGGCTAAAAAATTGGCTATACACATTCTTGCAAGCAAGATATATTAATCACCGTCAAGGATCAACGAGAAGTTTTTGCACATGTATTACTGTTTTGTATAAACGCTGCTGCATGTCTGCGTGTTCCTGCAGTCAATTCTAAATCTCGGAAGCCTGTCTGATGTCTGTATGCAATGGCTTCGTGTTACTTTACCATTACCTCGTGGAAAAAGTATATCATGTCATGACGTGTAGCTTTTGTTTCAATCAAGCACTAAACATGTTCAATTAACTCATGTCTAATCTTCTATGTGAGATCCCGAATTAGATTCTCGTTCTTCTTAGTAAGCTGTCATATAGGGATAGTCGATCTGTTATCATCTGCTTGGAAGATAGTGGCGAGGCGCAAATTACAACAAACGCATTTTGTAAATTTTTAATCATGTGCACTGTGATGATTCATGTTTCAGCCGTGAGTTAACTGTCACTGTAAGCAGTTGAAGCTGTTGTGATTAAAAAACCGTTTAACTGATTGTTATTAAAAATAGTATTAACAACTCACTTGATAAACTTGTGCAGTATAATGAAGCGTTGTTTTGACAATATTTCACATAGGGTCATTGATGTATCGGATTCATATGAGCAGGTTTTAGGCTGCCTGAGTACCATGAGATTTTTTTCCAATATTAGCTTCACATTTTGACAATTGTACATTGCGGTGTAAATACACAAAAGAGTAAAAATATGACTTCGTGCAGAGCTGTTAAGCTGCTTACACTAGGCCGAGCAGACGAGTACTTCCCATTCAAACATTTTAACCAAGGGCTAACTTGATTACTAATTATACTAATTATTGCCAAGTTATACTAATTACTTCCCCAGGTACCATATACAGTAAAGTTCATTACAGCCGTTGTATCTCAGGGTATTCTAGAATACGAACCGCATTTTAGTGTTATAAAAGCGATCAATTAAAATCTTTAAAATCATATATCTCTGTTTAGAAGAACCGTGCAAAAAAGGCCTTGTTATGCCTATATCACGGCTACACTGCAAAATTGTATCTTGAATTTTAGTCAGTTAATATCAGAAGTTTAAAATAATTGTTTCTAATTTTCCTATTATTCCTTTTTTCTGTTTTTCCTATTTTTAACGACAATCCTCCTATCCCACTTTCTTAGTAGAATTCTAAACTATTTTAAAATCAACCTAGTAAGAAGTAGTAATATTAAAGGTTGCATTCTGTTAATCAGTTCAAGGGAGAACCACCGAACGGCATGACCACTGTACTGACAAAGCAAAAGTGGGCATCAGCAAAGCTTTTAATCAACTGTGAGCTTTTCAACAAATTTAACCTTCCGCCATAAAGAGCGCAGACCATGCTTTAAATCTTGTGTAAGCCCTTTAAGCATATGATGCTGTTAGCTTCTCTTTATTGAATTCGCTTCATTAACTGCAATTGGGCAACGGATCTTTTTTATCTAAAAAGTTTCGCAATTTTCAAAGGACAAACGGTCACAGAGAAGCAGCTAAAGTTACTTAGATCTAGTGTAAGTATTAAAAAAATATTAGCTCCATGATCGTTTTCATCTGCGTGTTGTTTCATTGCCATTTTGTTTTCGTTGCCTGGTATGGCCAGCAGGGGTCGCCGGCTGTTCTGACCTTCATTTTGTTTGTTTATTATTAGAGCTGACGCGGATAGGCCTTCCAAGCTGTAAATACTAAATAAAGCTTGTACATTTTGATAATCACTACGTCGCTATGTTAAATCTGTTTGCGACAACTTGTCTGAGGAGGTTTTTTGCGGGCTCGATAAACGCTGTTTTACCAACTTTGCCGCATACAGATTTTTATTAAACGCGCTTAATCTTCTGTCTTAGACAAACTCATCTTGCTGTCGTCTGTGGGCTCAGAGTAAAAATTTGTGCAAGACAAAAAACAATGAAACGAAATTGTTTAGTCACGTGCCAATTAATAATTATTTACTGAATTTGTTACCCATGACACAGTTTGCTCAATATAAAAATTCACAGGCAAATTTTGTTTGAGACGGTTTGCGTCAGACAATTTGCTGCAAACAGATGTTTTTATACTGTGTGCGACTAGCATTATACTTCTTTGGATATTGTGTTCTGAAAGACATGTTTTACCTGTAGTTTATTTTATTAGATCGAATTAAAATCTATGCTTGATCAGATTTATTTTTGTTCCTATCGATGTTTGTTCATTCGCCCTCATAGAAGGAAAACGGAGGTAGGCTGTATCAGAAGAAGCGTTGTAGGCAGTCGGTCAGCTATTTGCGTACCCGATTCGGTGCTGCTTAACTGTGGTAGCCAAGCACGCACCATGACACTCAGTTATTCTCCTTGCCCAAACCAAAAAAAAAACGGGTTCCATCATTCCATTTATAGTCACAAATATGTTCTGTCGGAATCGTGAGGGTACCTATCCACGATTTATTTTTTCACAGTTTTTCACAGTAATAGCTGCAATTGATTTATTTGTAATGTTGCTAATCTTCTGTTTAACTTTTCCAAATTACAGGGTTTACTCATAAAGGAAGTGGACGAAGGTCAAGCATGTTTACATTGCCAAGAAAAATGCCCAGGATTTACTCCACATAGTTTCCGGTGAGAATTATTCTTCTTTATAGATTTGTGGAAAATATAGAGACTTGTTTATATATAAAGGTTGCTTATGAAACGGATATTGTTTTTGTTATAAAGAATATAAAAATTTTATAATGAATACTTTATGTGTAAGCAGAACACTGTCAATATGTATACTACCGTTTGTCTGTTAAAGTTCAGTTATACATTGAAACGTCATTTACAGTTTAGCATTATTGTCTAAAAATTAATGACAATATACACAATGACATTTTTGAATGAATTCACGTGTCTTGAACATATGACTTAGTTGGTGGTGCCATCTATCAGTTGATGTGGCACTAAGCCGACGTCTGAAGCCACCAAGCCCTTGCTTTGAAAGCAAGGCTACAGAGTCATGCATTGTCGTGTTTTGTTTCTTGCCCGGCGTGTAGGTGGCATTAATAACACTATTTGGTGAATTTTCGGTTGTACCGTCGTATTATTGCAATAACGCAAATTGCATTATGCGTAGTGCTCTGTTGCCAACTGATTTAAAATTCTTCGATGTATACCAAACAGTTAGTAGACTGTGGTAGCTATTATCTTTTGATGGACCAATGTGGAACCTTGAAATCTGGGTCGTCCGTTTCTTCTTTGACTTGTTCGTTTTTTTGTTCATCAGTTCAAACATTTAATTCGCATTATACCTGTGATCACAAAAATGCTTTTCCATTTTTAGTCTGTTAACATGTTTTGCAACATTAATATATCATAGGGTGTATGATATTTGTTTAAACAATCGACCGGTCAATCTAATAATGGTATAACTAATTTTGCTGTGTGCCTTTCATTAATATCCCAAGTGATACACCTTTTTAATGACTGGCGCTGTGTGTTTCAAAAAAGAAGATCCAGAACAACTGACTCTTGGAACCATTTTGAATCTTGTATTAAGAAGCGTAAGCACACACACAAAACTAGGAAAGGAGGAAAAAAGTTTTCAAAGTGTAAATCATTTAGATTTAAATAAACAAAACATTTTTGTTTTTAGCGTTCACACTGAGATTTCTCACAGAAAAACGCCTATATAGGACCACAGGCTGTTATTATTAACAATGGGCTATGTCCATTATGTCATGCTTTGTTTCTGCACTAACAAACACTGTAAGAGAACCTTCAACTGAGCATCCGTAATCTCAGCACCAGCAACGAGAATTTTGGCTCATTGCCAAAGCTATGTCTGTGGTACGAGGCACTGAACCGGCACAAGTGCTTTAGAGACGTTCGGATCACTCTCTCTCTACGAGCTAAACACCCAGAATCAGTATGTCGAATGAAACAGCCCGTGGGAGTATCAAGTGATGCGATTATCCATCCGTTCATTTGCCAGCCTCGCAGCTACATGTATTTAAAACGTTGACAGCCAACAGCCAAACACATACCACGATCACTCGGTTGTTTCTCGCCTCTTTTGGAATGACAAAGTCGTGTGTGTGTGTGTGAGTGCATGCGTGTGTGTGCATGTGCATGTGCACCCGCGTAATAAATCCAAAATGTTGCCCAGAGAAAACCATCAACATAACCAGCGGAGCATGCACAACTAGTGACAGTGTGGCAGGCGTTCTTCCGTACATCTTACTTGAGTTGCATCAGATACACAAATGTAATTTGGAAACATTTGATTGCATTTGTCAATTCTACAATGATGTTGGCCGATTTGATAGGCAGCTGACAAACTAGTACTACTCTATTCTGATTTGATCTGTGCAGGGTATTAGCACATCGACTCTCACTTTGTCTTTTTATTCAATGAAATAAATATTGTAAACTTAATTAGTATGAACTAGTTAGGCAGTAACTGCAAAAAGCTAATAAAGTAAGTAACATTATATGCTCTAAATTAGGCTTTAATTATTCATTCTAAACTTGGTGGAGAGAAGTAAAATAAAGTAGCAGTGAAAGTTAAATTTGCTTTGCTGCAGGAATCAGTTTGCCGTAGATTGCTGTCATCTTATAACTTGCGTAACTTCAGGTGATTATTATGTCAAGGTCAAACAGTAAATTTTATTTGTCTGTTTTATTTGTTTACTTTGTCGTAAGTGTTTATTGGTTCTTCTGAGATGCAAGTCTACCATGTGTGTAAGCTTCAGATGGTTTAATTAATGCGAACAGCTGGAATGCCATTGCGGTGAAATAGTTTTATTGTTGCCAGAATTAACGCATTTTCAAGTATTGGGTCTTACGACGTGTTCTCATATGCACAACAAATCAGAAGCCACATATAGAGCAAATCGAAAGCCAGAAGTTTGTATATGGGGTGTCCATTATATACTAAAAGCCTTTGATGTACGCTTTGTCCAAACTTAATTCTGACCTAAAATAAAAAAATAAATTAAGTGTCCCGTTTTCAAGGTTTTAAATTTAAGCCGATTGTAACTGGAAATAAGCAATTAATTTCCACGACTAATTTTTCGCGCATTACAATATTTTCTTACGCTAATATATTGGCTTATTGGCCTATTGCGAACTTTCTGAGCTTCATTCAGTTCATTGCCAACAATGAGGTTTGTTTAACTGGCACAATCCATTTAGCATGTAAAATGAGAGAAAACTAGTCTGGCAACTAGTAGTCATCAGCGGGCAGGCAATGACTGTACCAGAAGAAAAGTAGTTAGTTCCAATGTTGTTGGTACACTATTATTGACCGACTACGACTGACATAATCAAGGCATTGTGTTTATTACCACGACCAAGGGGCAAACCTGTACCACGAGGGATTAATTGATTTACTGTCACTGAAATAGAGTTTCGTTTCGATAAATTGGCGTGTAATAGACCTTGATTGAAACAGTTGAAGTTCGTGTATTAACTTAACACACGGCATTTTTCTAAAAATTAAGACAGTTTATACTTCTACAAAGTGTTATTTATTGATTATAGGACGTAGTGAAACGTGAACGGACTGGAAAATATTCTCAGGTTCATTCCAGTTCTGTTCATGCTTATTTCAAAGGAGCACAAACGTTAGGCGATTTATGTAACAGTATTAAAAATGATGTTGAGGACCGTAATAGTGACAACTGCGATGATGATGGTAGCAATAGGAACTGCAGTTTGTCATGACTGTCGTATAACTGCGACTGGTAATGATACTAATGATGAATGCAATGATAACCTGGTGATGACATGACGGTGATCATGACAATGACGACAACGATGGTGATGGTCGATGAAGTGAAAGTAGTCAAACGCATGACTCAATTTGCTGATCGCATACAAGAGCAATACTGGCCTCTAGCAATTGTTGTTACGCCTCATGCATAATTGCTGTTATATTGTCAACATTGTGGTCGTTGCCGCCTGAACGGCCATTATCATCTTTATATTATCGTCGATGTCGTCGTCATCGTTATCGCGAGCTCGTCATTACAACAGCAACTACAGCAGCAACAGCAGAAAAGTGGATCTTTGAATAACTGTAGAAATGTAGATTCAATTAACATAGGATGACGTAACAAAAATTATTTAATTGTGCACTGTCTCCATTCTTATTAATTTTTCAAGAGAATTCACGAAATTGGAATATCGTATTGGATCACCCCCATTTTTGTTGAGCTGACACCTTTTGTCCTTTTCACATCTTTACATAAAAGTTCTGCGCGTTAATTTCTCTCCAACCCGCCAGATAACACAATAAACATATTTTTGATAAAGAATTTATGTGAAATTTTGCAGTATTCACGTTTTTACTTTGAAAAGCGGTCGGACGGACACAATGCAAACCCCAGGCCCTCACAGAAAATCAAGCCCTGCTGCTTTGCACACCACATACACAGAACGGATTTTCAAGTGGCCAGCCATCGACACATTAATGCAATCAACCCGGCAAATTTGGAACTCTTACCTTAGCGAGCTGTATCTTTACATGCAATAGTTCGTCATTATTTTTATTAGTATTTTAGTTCCGACTATGTTTTAACTACTGGCAAAGTTTGTTTGAAATGTTTTTTGTTACGTTATTCATAAATCATAATCCAGTGAACTGAATTTAAATGAAATGGAAATAGCAAATTACACGAGGATGTGCCTGCCTTGGTTAGGTAATAGTTATGCTGAATTGTTGAAATTTCTTGTGGCTGGGATTCGGTATGGTATCTCACCAGTTATTATGTTAACAATTAGAGTTATTGCGAGTCGTAGGCCACACATTTGACATTTGAAAGATGATATAGCAGCACCGACGGGGCTTCTAATTACTTACAAGCCGCTGAGATGCACTAAACAGTCACGGCTTTCTGTTTCAAGTGCACGCATACATTAGTGTCCGCTATATTTGATGCTTAGCATATAAGAGCTAATTGATACTAATTCCATAGATTGCAGAATAGCTAGTAACTACATCAAAGTGTCCTGATTGTCCAGAAATCCGTGTTAATATACAAATGCGGATGGTAAGAGTTGTGAAACTGGCCGCGTTTTCACTGTGTCCGCACAGACACAGACTTTTCTGTCCGCACCATTTTACGTCTGCAAAAGTTGTTTCCATTGGGTCCGCACTCATTCCGTAGCATTCTACACAAAATATCATAGATGCGGTGAAATTTTGGGCTTTCTAGGAGAAACAATCATTTGATTTCGCAACGTTGGTCAAAGAAAAGGGCAAATAGGCAACACATCAAGCGATGACCTCGTTTTTGAGCTCGAAAACAATGAAATGCTAGGCGAATATCATCACATCGCAACAATGGACAAGGGAGACGTATATAAATTAAGAATGCAACTTGCAACGCTCCGTATTTTTGGAATTTAAACAGATTGGGTGTATTCACTTTGATTCTTTGAAAGAGAATTGTCGTCAAAAGAGAAATATTTGTCGGATATAATTTTCATCGGTGCAACTGTACAACTATGCAGTGTAAATTTGAGAGCGTGCAATAGCAATAGACCAACACGTCAACGTCGAAATAGTGTAAGAATTATAGGATATAGCGTGTGTAATTGTTTACTGTAAATTTAAAAAAATGCCTTGAATGAGGAATCGCAAAACCAAGCTAAATTTCCAAAACTTTAGAAAGAAGTAAAATTAATAATAAAAACTAAATGTTCAACATTCGCTACTGACCTCAAAAGCTATTTCATTTAGCAGACATCTTGTAAAGTATCTGTGGCTACATTTAGGGGTGCTCGTATCATAGAGGGGAAACCAAATTCTTCAGCGTGCATAATTTATTCCTTCTTTATTATAAAAACTCACTTTCCCTTCCGCAGAAAAGGTTTGACAATTAAAATGCGGATCCGACCAGTACGTGGCTTTTCGTGCGGACGCAGTGGAAACGACAAACACGAAACAATGATCTACAAAAGCGCGTTATTGCTTCAATTCTTTTCCGTGTGAGTCATACAGAAAAAGTCCGTGTCTGTGCGGGCGTAATGGAATGGAAACGCGGCCTAAGCGTACAAAAAACCACAAGAGAAGAGCACGTCCGCGCACGCGCGCGCGCGCGCGCACGCACGCACACGCACACACACACAAACGCACGCCAACAATATCCAAGTCACGAAATAAATCAACCATAGTTTAGTTTTTTTTTTGCAAATATTAAACTACACATAGGAAATAGAGGGAGCATTTAAGCAGAAGCTACAGCAGTTGCACAGACATACAGTTGAAAACCAACAAGGGATATTCCAGAAGATTGGTAAGTTTTACATTTTGAAGTATCTGAGAAATTATTCCGACTTGATACGCAAGTCGAATTCATTGGGCTACGTCAACAACCGCATGTAGGGACTTACGTTATTGATAAACGAGTAGGCTGTGACACACAAACACTCAGCCGTTATAGTCATCAGTGTCCCAGGCGGTCCATAAAAAGAAGAATCATTTAATCCACCACGCGTGTATCTCAGCTAAATAATCTATAGGAGATACAGTAACTGCAACTATAACAGCCTGTAAGTTTCTTTTAATACAATAATTTCCTTAGCGAACAAATAGGCAACTTAAATTCCATTGATGTTATTGGTTGTATCGTTCGATCACTAGTAATCGAAATACCTGTGTCAATAACCGTGTAGTTCAGTTTTGCAACTAAAACAAAAGTTTCGACTGTTTGTGGTGGTGAATTAAGGCGTTTCCATGTCAACACAATAACTAAAACGTTGCTGCTTTCATCTGAGTACTTTGTAGAGATTCTCAATGTGACGTCATATCCTCTTCCGCAGTTTTCCCACAACTGTCAGCTAGTCTTTAATATATGGCACGTTGACTGTAATGAATGTTGGCGTTTAAATTAAACCTATCTCTTCTCCCCGGCTTCACAGTTTTTTTGTCAGTTCAACTAATAGGCTTTTTAAAGTGACGTAATTAACTGCAGCTTCTTGTAAAGTACACTGCCGCTTGTCAGATGTTGTTAATTGTTATGTAAATTTAATATTTCACTGACTATAAGTCCTGCCCCCTAGCTTCTGAATTAAGCCATTTAAGGTTTAATACAGTCGTAAATTGCATTAAATGCTACATCTTCTATATGAAGATCTTGATTCCAGTAGAATGAATACGGAATTTGCCCATAATCATTACTCAACCGTAGCATGTTTATTGTTCGTACTGCAGCTGCAGTTTGCAGTAATAGATTGGGATTTCTGCCATCAATTTGGCTTTCCAATGAAAATGACTTCTATACCAGTGAACCGAGAACTATCGTTCCATTCCAATCTAATGAAAAGCAGAATTCCTGCATAGTCACGAATTACAAGCATATAAATTGATCAGATTGATTTTCAAATTGTTTTCATTTGCTGTAATTTTGTCACAAGGCCTTAATTTCTTTGTACACGAGGCTGTAATTAATATTACCTTGAAAATAAAATAAAAGAAACAGAAATTTCGTTTGAGTCTTACCCGCAGTATAGTAAATATAATTAACTTGTTTGAGAGAAATAAATAGTATGCCGGCTTGTTCTGATTTTATTAAGGTTGGCTTATTGAATTTTATATACTGCGCTCTTCATAATTCATGTCAAGGTAAGAGTCGTTGCATTCTTCAAACTTCAGTAGACTTCAAGCAAATAACGACTTCATAAAACATATTCAAATTATTGGAACAGTATCACAAAATGCTTCAACACCTGTCCAGTGTTATCCTCAGTCGTAAGCGTTCAAATTGTTTAGTTAGCAAAACACAATCGAGGATGACACCAAGCAGGTGTTGAAAACATGTTGTGGCTTTGTTTGAATGTTTTTGAAATTTTTATTAGTCCTGAGATTGCCCAAAGATAAAGCGACTGCAGGTTTGAATTTTTTTCTAGTGATTTGTCATAGTCCTTTTCTTGAATAAGGATATAAGCTATATAAGCAATTGAGATGGCGGAACCTGAAATAAACCTGTATTTGGGGGTGGGGGAGAAGGTGGAGTGGGATGGTGTAGCGTCGTTGAGTTAAACATTGTAGGTACGTTCTTGCTGCAGTTCAATAAAGCTTGTTAGCTTGGGTAAATTACTGTGTCACATTCAAGTGCCTGCAAGTATCATAAACTGTGATGAATGACTGTTTAATAGACAAGTGGCTTCTGATTTAATATTTGTCGAGTTACAGCAAGTTGCTATATTCAGGAAGCTGCACTTGAAGCTTTCGGGATAGAAGTTGCAGTTGCTGGATCTGCAGTTTCTTTTAGTTTTTTTTTGTAATCATGAGGTGAGTGGAAATTTCGAATTAAAGAATTTAATTAAGCAATTTTTACATTTCGTGTGGAACAGCAAATTTATTGACGCTTAATAGGTAACTAGCATTTTAACACACCGGTTATACAAATACTTGGGATTTTACTGAACAATACAGTATGTATAGATATTGTTTTTTAACATGCTTGCTTATTGCTTGTTTTTGTTTATGACCCGAAGTGTGCTTGTCATAATAATACAGCTATTTCAGGGAGTATGTGAAAAATATGCCCTGTTAGTGGTAATAGTGTTGCTAAGTGGGTTGCTTGCAGGTTAATGTTTATAAATTTGTAAAAATTAATACAGCTGTATATTTGGCCTGATTGACATATATCTACTTGTGCCTACTGTATGCACTATATAGTGTTCTTTTTATCACTGTTGTTATATAGCGTGGTTAAGTACTGACTGTCCGATTGACCGACTGACCAACCGACCGACCAACCGAGTGAATGATTAAGCTGGGTGGCAGAGTGGTTTCGACTTCGGACTACAAACACGCAATTTTGAGTTCGAGACTAGCGTTTTCCAATTCCTGGGCATATTCCATACGTTATTCGTTATTTATGTGTTTACCTGTATTGCTGTAAATGTAGGTCGCTAAATAGCCTGATATTGTTTGTTAAATGACGACGATAAATGAATGTTGTCCTTCTCTTTTTCTGCAGTATAAGGACTAACTGACTCATTGACTGTGAGGCTGACTGGCTGAGTGATTCATTCACTGAGTGACTGACTGGTTTCGAGATTACAGGTTTCATTTATAAAAAATTGCACCATAAAAGTGCAAATTAGCCGTTTTGTCCTATATGTACTAGACTAGTGATAATGGCATTGGTTATGAGTGGAGTGGTGGTGGCAGTATTGAGGGTTTTTTACATTGATGAAGCATACTATAGAATTTCCATTCACGTAACCTGCCAACAAAACACGTGGTTATGGATAGAATAAGTGCATAAGGTTAACAAACTGTATAATAATGGCTAATATTGACTGCTACTATAAATAACTCGCTGCTTCTGTCATAAATGTTCAGTTAAAACTAATAACTGAGCCAGTTTAGTTATAAAACCAACGGGTCACTAATAAAATAAGGTATATTTTTACATTTAAGAGCTTCGTACATATCATGCACAGCAACATATTATGTTGTTTATGGCATTCATATATCCATGTACATAGATGTAATTTGTGTGGTTGTACTAACTTCCTAATGAAAACCCGAGTCGAGCTGATTAATGACTGCATGATCTTCTAGCTCACTTAGTAGGCAGGGAAGCGAATTTATGCATGCAAATAACAGCCACTAGACCTTGCCACAACAATTGATTAGAAGTATAAGAGTTTAGCACATCAGTGAACGAAGCTGCAGAACAGCAGTAGCAATCACAGCTAAGCAACAGCATAAAGCGATGATGTTCTTCACGTTTTTCACAAAGTTTGTGAACGAAACGGACAACTTACTGTCTGGAATGCTGTGATCCATGATTTTGATTGTTCTATTTCTCACAAGTTTCACATAGAACCAGAAGTTTTTGCTCTTTCGGTCATTGCCCTTGTTGTCGCTTACAAATTGGAGGACTTCGATTTTTCCTGGTTCTTGTATGTGGTAATTTAATCTAAATCTTGAATGAAAGTACGCAACTCGCAAAATACCGGGAACTGCTGCACTTGTGACGTCACGGTTATTGGCTTCCACTTATTAAGTTATAAATTATGATAGTGTTGACACTGCATAGAGAGAAGGCACACGCTAGCGGAAGAGGCGCAGCTGGTTCGGAGTTCTCATTGATTAGTCGAATTTTATGATCAATCGCGCACGGGCTTATTTGCAATTGTTGTTATTTGTCGTTATTATCGACGGCGTATTCTTTGCACCCAGATGGAATTTGCTCCCTACGTTGCAAGTGTTTGATTATACAGTGTTTCTAGGTCGGTTAGTGACTAGTTGGGCTTATTTGGTACGGAGATACATCAAGCAATGATCGTTTATTCGATAAGGAGACGTCTAGTGCTGCAATTACTTAGTCGCATTTACTACTAAATCAATATATTTTAAGCGAGGAAGTTTGTTTGATTATTATATATGTTGTAGCAGACATAAGTGGATCTAAAAACTTTTAAATTGCAGTGTGTGGACTTTTACAAAGCTAAATGAATTTGTAAACAGTAAATCGCGTAATACTGATTTACCTGCGATAACATCTGAACGAGACCTGTGAATCGGTCGCTAGTTTTTGTTTCTTTTCTTTGTATAAATGAAAATGAAGGATCTAGAAGCAACGTGTATTGTTGTGAAGCAAAAAGAATCCAGTGGAGAGGAGGCTAGCCAACAAAATGGGTAGGTACGCTTAGTTTTTTTGAAAATCGAAGACAAAGTCATTTGATTCCCATCATCTGTGTGATCGTCAGATCCTCTTCAATTTAAGTTTTTGGCTTTATGTCTTTCGTTACCATTTTAGATGAGCTAAAGAAGATTGGCAATTTGTTGACACCATTCTTGGACTATATATCATGCTTTTATAACATGTGCTGAACTTCATTACATTTTTCGAGAATTGCTTATAAATTTTAGGGACTCGCTATCAACCCACCAAATGCTTTGAAAGTCGTTGAGCTCAAAACTCAATACAGCGTTTAAGAAATGCTTTCTCAACAGCTAGTGTTGTTTTTATCATAGTGCATAAAAACATTGAAAATCCTCGTTTGACAGCTATGCAGCAAAATCGCCTCCTTGCAAACAGATTACTGCAGCTGTGAAAGTTTTAAAACACTGAATTTCTAGCAGCTTTTATATGATATGCTTTGGTGTTGATTGGTTGAGTTTACCAAGAATTTAAATGTTTTTCCGAGAAAAGCTTTTACTTCTTTCATATGTTCGTGGCAGCTTTGTATTTCCTGCACACACTTTGTTTGAGCGCAAATGTAAAGCATCTGATGCATTATAATTGTACAGTTTTTCTAAAAACAATTTGATTTGTTTAACGTATATATTTAACCCGTTAAAATGACCTAATGTGTAAGCTATTAACAAGTACGAGTTCGTCTTTCTCATTTGTTGTTCTTATTGCTGTGCTCGGCATATAATTACGACCGAAATATAACCCCTTAATGTGGGACTGCTCGAACCCAGGCGTCCTAAATAATATATTTGTTGTATGCAGCTAAATTAGATCTGTAGTTAATCTCCTGTGGTGGGACGTAGTTAACTTACAGTGCTTAATTTTCACTGAACAAACGAACGTACATGCGAACTGATTACCCAAACTGTAATTGCGCCTTTGTATTTGCGATTATATACTTATATTAGTTCGCTTGGATATTTGTCTGAAGGGTTCCTGGCGGTACGAGACTTAGTACAATAATTTTAGCAACTATATTAAATTAAACTGCTCGAGTGATTAACCCGAGATGGAGTCCTCATTGCCCTGATCCGTCTTTAATTGATTTCAAAATAAAACGTACACAAACAACACACAGCAAGCCTGTTTTTATCCTAAAAACACGTTATTATTTTTATTGTTATTATTATTATTTTATTATTACAGTATAATTATTATAGTAGTTTATTATAAGATTCAATAATTCGAAAACTATAATGCTTAGCATTACAAAACTTGCAGGGTATAGGTACGTTGGGTTTGGGTATGGGCTTAGACAATAATATGATTAAAAGAAGTGGGTTCTTTAGGCGCTTGACAAACGGGAGCAAAATATAAAAATTAGGACAAATCACGCTCGCAGATTTGAATCTGAATTTTATTCAGTCTTGTTATTAAGCTAAGGCAGCGAACCAACAGTTGAAATAAGTGTACTGAGCTTTTGAGTTTGAGTTTTGAATTTTGTACCTAGTTAAATTCGTTGCGTTTGAGAAATCATTGTTTCAGACATCAATTGCGATAAAGAAGCCGGGATCCACTGAAATAAGTTCAAGCAGCAGATAGCTTTACGGGTTGTGAAATCCCCATAAGACGTATTTAGGCGTCTTCGCGGCAATTGTGGGATCTCACTACATTTTGAAGTCAATTTATTTAGTTACTGCATTTTCTCAATAGTCCGTCGAACATCGCTTAGGCCTGTCTGTTAGGTGGTGAAGATGTAAAGTACTTTATAATAAAAAAATTATTTTTGCGTATAGAATGGTATAAATTCCTCTTCTGTATCAAATTTGGCACACAAGTAACGTCTCAGATTTTCATTAAAGTAGTTTTAGATTTGCACATTCAACATAGTATTATTAGGTAGATCATTAAATCAGAGAACTAAAAAACGTTAGAAATTTGCAATGCCAATTAAGAGAGATAGAAGTAAAGTAAAGATTATTTTCCAATTATGCATTACAATTTAAATGTAAAACAATCGAATTTAACAGTAGACGTTAGTTAATTTTAGTATTTACACTTTATAATAGGAAGGAAGAAGTTTTACATTCCCTGTATACATAAGATATTTTCACATGATATACGTAAGTTTAAAATTTAATTCATTATAATTTGACTTTGAAGATGATCTTAATGTGATTTAAAACCGATCTTATTTATAAGTAATTATTTTTAATAGTATAGACTAAGTCTTTGGTAATATGACAAGTTCTTCAAAACTAGTGACTGCGATCCTATTTTGTTCATTTTGTTCAGTAGAAGAAGCCATGCTTCCTGTACTCAGGCATTCGTGCAACAATTTTCCGCGTAGATTAATCCATTAATTTCAGATTTACATTAACCTTAAACGATTATTTAATGTAGTGGAAAAGAATGGGATCTTCTGGGAATCCAAAAACCATTATTCGGCGCAATTAAGTTTCTCCAGAATAAATCTAAGCAAGTCGCTTGGCTTATTGTCGGTGAATCAAACACACAAGTCGGAACGACAAACATTACTTATAGCCAGGAAGTGGTCTAATGCATTGCTTCTCTGCATTTCGTGGCACAAAAGCACAGCATTTTGCTTGACATTTTTAAACAGACTATATAATGGGTTTGGCAGGAAACAGGTTGATGGTTACATGGCAAACCAAAAAGATTTAATGGCGTCTTTTCAGTTTCATTGCCGCTGATTTCTCTTTTTTTAACATAGCAGATAATGAGAGGCCCTCCCAGTCCACCTACCTCAGTCAGGACCAGAGAAAGGCAGAAGGTACTTTTAAATCGAACTTTAGTGATGCAGAGGATGGTGACGCGTATCTAAAATTCCTCAGTTCACTGTTTCTTCTCTAAATATTGCTGCTGCGGACATAAAATGAATTTGCTGCATATTGCAGTTTATGAAAAAATACAGAAATGTTGAACTGTGAAAAACCGAACTTTCCAAACAGTTTTTGAGAATAAGCACGACTTTTTAGAAATTAAAACTATGCTGTTATGTAGTTTTCCAATGTCTTGACCTTGCAAATTTTGTTGCTTTGGAAATGTGAGTAAGAAGTGCACTCTTATCGTTGTAAATTCTACATGTATTATGACGTAGAGAGCGTAGAAGATTAAAAATCTATCTTGGCAAACAATCTATAGGTGATACATAGCTGATAATTGATGCATATCGACTGATTAATATGTAGAATGTCAGGGTGGAAGAAACAGTACCTATCAAGCTGAAATATCCCAGGTTTTCCACGTCAGTAATAATTTTGAGCAGGTGTTTAGAAAGGCAAACATGAAGCACCCGTAGTTATTCCTTGAGTTATCAAGTGCAAGGAAAGTTACTGAAATCCGAAAGCTTATATAAGTTTAGAGTTAGAGTACGTTATAACAGCACTATAGCATTACAGCATTACAGCGTTATAGCAGCGCTATACATTACACAGTACGTTAAAAATATACCTTGGTCAGAGGCTCTTTGATTTTGAGGCCTTAGCCTTCTGGCTTCAGCCTATCAAGCCTCTATCCGCCCCAATAACTGGCCTATACTTCTTTTATAGGCCTTCTTGTACGTTGTGTATGCAACCCTAGTATACAAACATGTATAATTTATACCTAATTAGCATCACCAATTCGCCAACAACTTTAATTATTTATAGACAACCATTTTTGGTTTCATCTGTCACTGTGCACCATTAGCAAACGATATTAAATAGACTCGTGGAATTAATAAGCGTATACACTACCAAAATACAAGCACACGATTACATAAGAGGACTTCAGCTATACAAAGTGGTCTTGGCGACTGGTGTTCAAAAATTCCACAGAATTGGCAGTTGGCTAGTTGCTATTACTACTGTTGCCACAAATATTTGACTTTCACTGACTCAAACATTAAATAACCGCTTGACTACAGCCCTTTTTAGGCATTCTAAGGTAAAACTAAAGAGAAAACGACATTATTGGGTAACATTACTATTATGGTAGCCTGAATCATGATTGGTATGTCTGTAACTAGCAAAATATTGCCAAGCAGGAGAGTATACCTCTATACACCAAATAAAGTTATGGACCCGTATAGATTAGGTCTCACTCTTTAATCCTACGATCAAAACTTTTGCTGGGATTATAGCAAACATCTTAATATATTAATGTATTTAAACAACTACGTGGTAACTTCTTACAAATATATGATTCAGCGAATTGATGCACTACATTATCATCATCATCATCACATGCCCATTACTTCTATTGTAGACTCTGGGAAGGCAGACTCCCAAAATATAAGAAAATTGTCCTCAAGACTGGTAAACACAGGTTATATTAGTCGTTAGAAATTTTAATTGTAAAATTTTCAAGCTACGTCACGAGTGTGAACAATTAACTTATACTTTTATGAAACAAAATGGCTGGTAATTTGACTGTATTTAAGGACCCCACAGTTACAGCCGAGCGTAATAAATTCGTTATTCTCGGATTTGCAAGTTTTGGTTTCTTAATCAAATTGCGCGTACAAGCAATGCATAACATCGCATTAGAAAGTAAGTTCATGTAAATTGTGGAATATGTTCGTTTGGTTGAATCTAAATGGAACTTGTTCGTGGAAATTCTCTGCCTTTTTGGGTGCAGTATGAAGTCTCGAAGTTATAGGATTTTGATCGTTAACGCCTGAGCGACTGATATCGCGCATATTGCTGAAAGATGAAAGTCGTGAGCAGGGCGCATTTTTCCAATACCGGAAAATAACGAACAAGACATGTTTCCGGTCTCGAGAAACGCTGCCTGTTTGTTTATGGCTTATGTTTAAACTTCATTCAGAGAACGCAAGGGCTTCCAAAAATCACAACAGGCTTATATTGTATTATGCGCGATATTGCGGAAGTTTTAATTTGCTACTGCTGACTGCTGGAAAGTATTACGAACGTTACTGTGTGAAATTATTAAAATATCCTGTTCTTCTCTTCCAGGTATAACCTGTTAAGAGTTTTGTACGTTATAGGATTAGTATAGAGGACGAACACACCCAGTCAAATTAAGCCAGTATTATAATAACTGTTTACTTTTAATACTACGCTTTTCTGTATCTTTGTATAGATCTAACAATTGTCTTCACGAAATTTCGTATTAGTTCTCATGCACTTGGTATACCACCTAATGCCAAATCTGTGATAATGTGTAGATGTTATTTCTTTAATAATGCATGTTCGTGGGTACTATACATCATATTTGATGTTGTTGTAATTTATGTATTTTGTTGTGTATGACTCTTTATTTAAATTGTGTTGTTTCTTTATTTCTCATTTCTTTCTTCGTATTTTAACAATCTATTAATTCATATGTTATTATGTGGTCTCGCTTGTAATTATGTAATTTTTATAAACAGGATTTTAAACTAATTGAAGTTTTATCTTCTTAAACGGTATATGAAACCACTTCCAAACTTAAGTACTTAAGTTGATGTCGTAGTATTGTATTTAATTGTAATTTAGTAAAACAGCATTTTTTAAATAATTCGGTACGCCTATGCTGCAAGCCGTAATATAACACGAGGCACTGAACCAACAGAGAGCGTCTTAGCCACTTTTGAAAGTGTGTAAAATATTGTACATCTACAATAAGAGAATTGGCCGAAGGAAATATGATATGCGAAATCGCCCAAAAGAAGTTCTCCCAGCGGCCAGCTGTCTAATTGTCATCGAGGCCTGTCGCTTATAATTTCACAGCCAAGTGCACACGGTAACTATACTCAGCTGTCCCCCTAATTCCAATATATTACCACTCTTTTACGAGATTGTGCTAAGACCTAAATTTACTTCAAAGTATTATCGAACTTATTCGTATGAAGCTTGAAATCAAGAATTGTTCTGATGCTGAAGAAGCCTTGATAAAATTTTATGGTGCTACTGTATAAGCAAAATGTGTAAGAATAGGTATTATATTGCTTTGTGTATTGCAAGTGGGATAACCTGAAGTGTATCTTGCTTAACGTCTGTTTGCATTAGATTGGAGAAATTACTGTTTAGTGTTGTTAATACCTACCCTCTGAGTGCTCTGCTTGGGCATACAATTATATTAATCTGCCCAGGACCATTTGCGTTGAGTACATTTAATCAATTTTATTGTCAATGTCATTTATCTTGATTAAACAGTTGAATCTTTCCTGACGAGAGGGGCCTCAGAATGTTTTCCGACTTTTTGTGTTGTTGACAGTGTTGTGTCAATTACTTTTCAAATGTAGTATCACTATAAATACAGTTACTCTCCTGAAAACTAGTGGCGCTACCCCTAGAAATACTTTTTTAAAAAAGTAGTTATTGTAACTACAATTGCTTATGAAACGACGTTTTGCAACGACTTCTGAGCACCGTTGATATGGTACACTACAAAATGTAGATGGCAAGTTAAAAGGGTCTGTTAATACGTGTAGTAATAATTAAATTAATACATGTAGTGATAATTAAATTGTTATACTAGTCGCATACGAAAAAAATCCCTCTGCAACAATCAGTCAGACGCAAATTATCCCAGACAAACTTTTCTGCACACGGCAGTTTTTGTAAGAAACAAACTGTATTATGGGTAACCTGGACAAACAATTATTAGGTGACACTTGACCAAAACGATTGCTCTTTATTGTTCTTATCTGATTTTGTCTAACACGGATTTTTGTTCCGAATCCGCAGACACGAACAGGATCACTTTGTCTGAGACAGAAAATTAAGCACGTTTAATAAAAAACTGCGTGCGACAAATTTGGTAAAACGGCTTTTATCGAACTTGCAGGCGAGTATGTGCGTCCTGTGTTTAAGTGGCAACTAATGAAACCCAGCTACAAACATAAACACTTAGTGCTTCCTAACCAGACACTAAACATACACTTGCAGGTCATTCATGCATTGTCTACATCATAGTAAATTATTCAGTCCGGTATTATTCATATGATACTTTACTATTTTTTGTCATGCGATAAACTAACGGTCAACCTTCAAACATGTTTATTTGTTTTAAAAACTTAGCTATTCAATGATACCTACATTTTCACTCACGAATAAAAAGCCTTGCTCCGCTGTGCCAGAGCACCAGGCACGTTGTACACTAAATCTGTCGAAGTCCGCGGCTACTGTTAAAACACAACTCCCTTGCCAATAATTAAAATAATGTCGAGCCGTTACAACGCTACTTAAAAAATAGTGAAATTACAATGTACCCCTATTCATTTTTAAAGTAGTAGCGCGACTCCAACTCTGCTAATACTAGTAGTTATTATAAGCTGCTACCTAATACTAGTTGTTGGTGCTGCCACTTTTATTCATTTTTCAAGTTTACGTCCGTGAGTGACCGATTTAAAGTTTTCGCTGGTATTTCATGTGCGGCATTCTGTTGAAGTGCCATTTGCATAAATTGCGTACTTAAAACTATAATATTTCTACCATTCCATAATCAAATTCCACTGACTAAAGACTGTTCTCAAGGTAACGTAACCTTGCATGTCTAAGCCAGAAAACCAAGATTATAGCGTTTTTTTTTATCTTGCTTAATGTTGGCTGCCACCGGGATCTTGGATTTTTGCCAAAAACCTGCTTCTGATAAAAAAGCACTGTCCTCGGCCACTGCTTTTTAATCATCGTTAAAATTGCAGCCGGTGTCGTATAAACACTACGTAACCGAAGCCAGCTGCTTATCCCGTAGAATCTCCTATATTGCGTTAGATGTATATGACATCCAGGAATATTCCCAGCCAGCTTCCTGGTAATATGTGCGCACGTTATCACATGTCAGCATTCATTAGGGTGTGAAAAACGCAAATGCACGTGCTAAATATAATACTCCACGTGTTTAACGTAAGCGCCAAGTGCTGAACTTGATAGTTAGTTGGGTAATCTCCTCACTTGGTGGAGTTTATTAGAGTTATAATGTGTTATATTTAGTAAACATTTAGACAGGTGCGATTAAATTTCTTAAAAGCCACCCACAGAAATTGCGCAATTCGGGATCATAAAATAATTCGCTTATTGAAATGTTGGTGCAACTCAATGTGAATATATGGTATTGAAAAAAAAACAAACAAAAACAATTTAAACTTGGATGAAAGTGTGTCTTCGTCCTGCACGATTAAAATCAACATCACAGTAAACGCTTTTATACGAAAAAGGAATTTTATTTTGCATATGATTAACACATTGTCTAGATGCATGATTTATGTAATTATACTTATTTATTCGTACACATTGTAGTAGAACTTTCCTAGTTTTCTCACAATACGTTTATTATATTTTACAGAAAAGTTTGTCAGAACTGCAAATGTCCGCGTGACCATCATGACGTGTATCACGAGGATTTTGTCAACGTTCGAGATCGGATAGGTTTCAAAATTCCTGAGGATCCCAAACTAAGGGTAACTAAGGAGCAGACTCTATCTAGTGGCTATGCCTGGGTGCCACCAGGGCTCTCATTACATAGGGTAAAGTATATTGGCTTGTTTTTTATCTTTCTGCCACAGAGCCATATAGGTTAATCTATAGGAGTACATATTTCGCCATCAGTACTATCACCAAATCATTGCCACCTACACCTCCATCATAAACGTAACTGTCACTTCAACTTACTCGGGTCTGCTTTAGTGGCCGTCATCTTCACTGTGATGTTGCCCTTGCCACCAAACCTTAAAAACGCCTACCATCATAAACAAAATTAACGTTATCATCACTGCTATCCCACGATCTGCATGTTGTGGTTCTGATGCCACATCACAAGCACACTATGGCCCTGGGTGTGTTTCGATAAGTATTACCACCACTAGCAGCACAATGTCCACCGCCATGTATCACAACTACCACGACCACATTATACAACCATCAAAATTCAAATGCACACACACTTTTTTGTCATCATCTTATTTTACCATGTAAGCTGTGTATTATGCAATCCAGATTTATATGCCGTTCTCCCGTGTCAAGTGCGTGCAGAAAGCAAGCAAATCTCACACGAAATTATCGAAATGCAAATAAGTTAGCCTCCAATTTTTATAATGACTGTGCAGGCCTCGTTGCTTTTTGCTAATAGCAGACAGCAGTCGAGGCGCTGCAATTTTATTGCTCCATTTGAGTATAAACGGAAGAAATTTATTAAACCCTTTCCTCAAAGCTTTCTGAGAATTATTTGCGCAAATAAAAGCACAGAGCACTAGTTAGCTCAAATAAAATATTTTAAAGGCGTGTTTTTTACACTGTACGTTTGCAACGCGTGCGCGTCATTCGCAGGAAGTCAGATTACCGTATTTTCCCGTGTATAAGAGACCCTTTTTTGCTCAGAATTTTCACTTTAAAAATAGGGGGTCTCTTATACATGGGAGTAAGTCTTTTCAATAAGATGCATAAATTGTGACACTAATGATTTTAAAGAAATAAGTGCTCTACAACTGTTTTGCGTGTCGCGTTCGACTATGAAGCGGTTGTAAGCAATACAAGCATCGTGACACAGGCATTATCTCCTCGTTTTCTCTTTTCCTGTTACAGGTTTGCAGGTACGCACTTTAACATATACCAGTACTCTTTTTCTACAACACATTAACTGGTTTTATTTTGTTTTCAGTACCGCACTGAGTTGAAAAAAGTTGTACTTTACCCTCTAAAAATGTCCGTCTGAAAAAACTTTTTTCCAGAATTTTTGCCTAAAAATTGAAGGGGTCTCTTATACACAAGGGTCTCTTATACACGGGAAAATACGAGATTTAAGGCGTTTTGACGCGAAAACACGCACGCTCTTAACTAACCCGAATAATTTTTTTATATTGGCCTATATAGAAACAAATGATCTCAGTTCTTAAAAAAATTATTAAAAAAACTTGTGTGTTTTTATCTCTCCTCATCCTCAACGGGCTATGGCTGTTATAGCGTTGGCTAAAACTTCCCCAAGGCTAGAATAATTTTCAGCTTTAAAATTGAACTTGTATAAAAGTATATATACATGTGGTTATGGATGTGCTCTATTCTTTCCACTTATACTATGTCGGGTTAGTGTCAGATTTCCGCATAAATTCCTCCAACACCTTTTGCGCCTTGACATAGTGAGGCTTGCTGGGAGATAAAAAGGGACTTTGCCTTGTCTAAATAAAGCTAAAATTAAACTATTAAGATGAAGTTACTTGCATTTGCATTGTTCACTTCTCAACTATAATTTTACAATTATTGAAATTTATGTAAATTGTGAGAGGTTCTTAATTGTTTCTCTGAAGATTTTACATCAAGATTACATGCCGCTTTCAACGGCACTTTGATCATAAGAATCAGATTTGCCCGACTCTCTCCGTCTTCATGTTACATCTTGAAAAGAAACCAGACAAGCATTCATTTAATTTATTGAATTAAAAAATAATTTTCGTGTAAATGCGTGCCTAATTAAATCATGTATTACATTAAAACTGCGGAACTGTGTTAGTCGTGTTACTGGCTCTTTAGTGGGAAAAACATAACTTACACTTGTAGAAACGAGTCATACGTCAGACTCTTCAAATTCTTGTTAATTGTGTATGCACTTAGTGTAAAACATGACTGTGGAAACTAAAGCTCGTTTCAAAGAAAAAGAAAAATCCTCGTTCTGCAACACCCATATAAAGTAAAACAATGTCAGCAAATTTTTTAAATCACCAGAGCTTGCAGTTCTTTTGTTATTTTTGTTCTAGTTTTCATAAAGCTGATGAATAATTATTTCAGTTTTAAGTATTGAACTCTGAAAAGCCTGAGCTAAATCCCTGGGTGTAATTTATTATTGAGAAATCTGCCAAAATTTCTCGTTAATCAAAACAAATGCATAATAGCTACTGCAAAATCTGCTCGAAATTCAGTTTGCATGCTTAGGCACCATTGCTAGTCACTTTGATTATTTGATTCATCACTTTTAATGTAATGGTCATGCTTTTGTGTGATTAACTCAGTAAGATTAAAATTCACTAAACTCTAGCGCTAACAAAGTAGCATGAAAAAAATTACTCAGCGGTGCAAGTGATTGAACGATTACAAAATTGCCCCTTTCGTTCGATAAGACATTTTTTAAGAAATTTGAAGGAATAGTAGAGTAGAAAATTCATTTTGATGATAATGATAAGTAGCTTAACTGGGCCAAAATTTAATGTTTTCACTGGCTACTGTGCTCTAGTAGTCATTTTATAATGTGATCATTTGCATAATGCATGAACGTCTAAATTGCAAATTTGCAACTAATTAGCAAGAAACTGCGTTAATTAAAGAAGCGACAAAATTTATTAGTTTTAAACCTGACGCAGAAATTGGTGAAACACGAAATAGTCGTTTAATTAATATCACATTATTACTTATTATGCTCCTTTAATGAATAACGTTACTAGTATGCAAACAGAATCAAACAAGTTAATAATTTTGGTTGGTTTAAACATTGCGGCTGCTGTAAGGGAAACAAAAAGGTGAATCTAGTAACAATGACGTCTGTTTTTGCCTTTATAATGGTTAGTAACATAAAATTGTATACTATTTCAATATGAGTTACTTTCAATACCTTCCCTGTGCTTGAAAAATCGTCAAAAATTCTCTAAATCAAATACTATTCTCTTACTGTTGAACAAAGCCAGTGTGAAGACAATCGGCATAATACAGTTTGTTGAATGATTGCTGCTGCCATCTTTTGGGCAGTTTAGCGATCCACAATCATGCCTTGCACGCAGCAGTTATTATAATATAGACAACTTTCAAACAGGCAAAAAAAAAAGAATTAGCGCAAGTACGAAAATAACCTGTGCAGCAAAAAAACCTTAGAAGTCGCCTTTTAACCTGTACGTTTTATGGTTTGCTTAACGGCTTCAAGAAATTTTTATTTCAGATTGACGAGTATATGTCACAGCTTCCTAACCACAAGGTTCCTCAGCTAGGAGCTGCTGGCGAAAAATACAGGTAATAACAGCATTGATAAAAACATAGTATTTTTTTTATTTAAAAGTCGATATGGTTTTATTTTGAGACAGGTACATTTTTCCTGGCTGTTTTGAACTGAAGCCGTGATTGGTAGTCTTAGCGGCTATTGTTTGTAAGAAGTAATATGTTGTTTTTTTGGAGAAAGTAGGATGTGTGTTCAAGAGTAGACCATTTTTACTATTATTCATGTATAAAAATTTACTGTAAAGCATTAACTTATTATTATTAGCACGTGACAGAGACATTGTTTTGAGAAAAAACTCAAACAAATTTACTTGTTTGCATGAAAACTCTTGTTGTCATTGTTATTGTCGTCGTTATATCAAAAGAAAAAGAACTTAAACAATTACTGTTGACAAATTGAGATGTAGTTACTCTTCCACTCCTCTAACATAGTGTTGCCAAATAAGTATTATAGAAACAGTCTGGCAATAATTAATTCAGTATAATTAGTTTAATTCTATGGAACTATGATTTCTTAAGCAGTGGAATCCAGCAGATGTGAAAAGTCACTGTTAAAAAGTTTAAATTAACAAGCTTCCTGGCAAATGCTGAAAATCATTTTCATGTTGGCTCAAATATGAAACATTTAGCTTCGATGTAGTTTCATAAATAACGAAATTAATGTAAGGTAATGGACGTTTTGCATATAAATTTGCTTTTCTCAGAGGATTACATTTTGGACAGTAATGACATTTAAATCCCATTTATTACAGATTAGGAATTAACTATTGTGTATTACAAGCTATTTATGCTTGAATTATATATTTTTGCAGGGAGAAACAATTAATGATGCAACTACCTAGACAAGACTTGTCCGAATCGTACTGCAAGTACTTGGAGGCTTCCTGTAAAAAAGCCTTTCTTGACTTTGTAACAGTGCGAAATGAAGTTGCACTGGATATTGCCTTAGTACAAGACTCTTTACCACAGGATATGGTAAGCATATGTAACTAGGCTGGTAGGAAATCACATTTACGAAAGTAGCTGTCACTTTTTTAATGCAGATATTAAACCAAAACAAGCATTTATCACGGTAAGAATTACTTACCATGACAAGATAGTAGTGAACAATTAGTTGACAAATGCCTGCTGTAAACTCTAAATGTTGAAATGCATCTAGAAGAATTTATGTAACTAACATGTCACGTGATCTTTACATGGATGGCAATTCCTTGTAACATATTTTATTTAGAGCTACTGTATCATACTTCTGTTTGCTAATGGCGATCATGCAAGTCTTCCCTAGATTATTGCATTGTGCTTCTGTTTTCTGTCGAAAATACATGAAACAATAAAATTCATTGGAGTTGGTTACTTTATTTAGTGTTTTTATTTATCTCTTTATTTCTGTCAAACTTTGACTTTGAGTAATAGATTGCCAATAAACTGGATACTTCTGAAACATATGTGGATAGGACCACTTCATAAAATTTAGCATAATATATTGTTTATTGTTCACTAACAGTTTTTGTATATAGGAATGTAAAAAATGTCAAGGAGTAATGGGTAATGGAGACATAGCCATTTTCGCTCCAAAATTTGGTGAGAATGCAGCTTGGCATCCAGCCTGTTTTACCTGCCGTAAATGTGACGAGCTACTTGTAGATCTTACGTACTGTGTCAAGGATGGTTACCTGTTTTGTGAGAGGCACTATGCAGAGACTGTCAAACCAAGGTGTGCTGCATGTGATGAAGTAAGTGTTTTTAGCCTTACATATTATACAAGGGGAAGCTGTACACACTCAGGTTATCGACAAGGGGCAGAAGTTTCTATAATTTTTGGAATTTTCACTTCTTAAAACAAAATCAACGATTCTTAAAACTAACTTAGAAATCCATTTATACCAAGTGCATCGTTTGTTGATTCTTCTGTAAAAATTTCTGCTTGACCACTTCAGCCGCAATAGATGGCAGCACGTGGCGACTGACTTAGTAGTTATTCACCAAGGCAGTGGCTTAATCTACTGCTAGCCTGACCTATTTATTTCGTCTATGATAATTATTGGGGATACCAACTTTGCCCCGAAGAATCATAAAGACACTTAAAATATTTGAACAAAAAATTTTCTTGACAATTTTGAAAAGTTGGTGTTGGTTAAATATTATCAAGTTCTTTTTCCTTGAATAAACGAACTGCAACTAGCATATTTATTTCTTTAATATTGGTCTAATTGTACATTAAACTAGTAACTTACCTTGATTTCTATACTGTAAAAAATCAGACAGCTAATATTACAATACGTGATCTTATTAGTTTCTTCAACTGTTCACCGAAGGAGTAATATTGAATAAATAAACGTTTACTTAAAGTACAAGAAAACACTCTTCATAAATAAAGCCTAAAAAGTTCCTTTTGAAATTTTCAAAACTGCACACAGGGCTCATGTTAGCAGTAGCTTTGTATAAAAATTATAAATTTAAACTCTCATGATGACTGTTAGGCACAGCCATTTTAATGGTACGTTATTTGAAAAAAGTTTAGATAACATTGGGTAAAAAAGTTTGAGAAAATATGTAAGCACTCTTTGCTAATAATTAAAAGTTTAAATTATTTTAAATTGTCAATAATATCAATAAAGTGACTTTTGGTGAGTCAGTGTGCACACTGGAAGGTGACACAGTGCTATTAACCAGGTGGCACAAATATTTAAAATTATCAAGAATTTTCTTTTCCAATTACGTCTTTCAAACTGGTAAGAATAATGCTAAGTAATACAACTTCGTATGGAAATATGGATATACTTTGAAATTTCCTTTTCTTCCACTTTAAAATGAATATTAAAAGCAGCCTTATAATTAATAACGTAAATGAACTTAATTCATGTTGTGATCATGGTTATTATTTTATTGCAGTAAAAGCTAGGTATAAATGATTATTATATGTTGAAATAATTTGTAGGGGAGAAGTAATTTTAGGTACTGCAGCTGGCTGGGTTGGTAAAATTAATATGGGCAACTATGTTCTGAAAATTGGAATTTTTTCGTTTTTTAATCATTGTAAAAAAAGCCACAAAATGAATTTTTATTAGCTAGCAAAAGGGTACTCAAAGCATATATCAAGATTACATGCAGAGTATTCGATATAAAATCGGCATTAAATTATTTTGCTAATTTTTATACTCCATATTACGTGAAAATTCCCTTAATTCGTTACTATTGTTAAGTGATTTTTTTCTAATATTGTTAAAGCTGTCCAGCATTGCACAATTGCTTTCGTTGCAGTGAACGTTTTAACAATTCTTGGTGCACAGGTAGCAACTTAGCATATGGTTTTAAGAACGTTGATGTTTGTCGAGTAACCATTAAGTTAAGTCGCTGTTAGACAGCATTACCGTTTGGTTCTTGTAGTTTGCATACCACTTGCGAACACAGCAGTAATTAACCACTCCGGAACTTATTACTTTGGTAATATCGATTAATCCTACTATGAGTCAGATAGGGTTTTAAGGCATTGCTTGGTCAGCACTGGCTGACCTTTCACTACATCTTGCACTTTCAGGTTTTTTATACAGTTAGATGCAGTAACTCTGCAAGCCGAGGTCCAGTGTGAACTCAGTGACAAGATCCATTTAATAGAGATTTTATCGCACCTTGGGGCTCATCAGTAATAAAGCATAATGTTAATATTAGACACTAAATAGGTTTAATAAACTCGATGATTATGTTTATGTTTTTAAACGGGTTAACGGGTTTAAGTAATGAAATTTTAAACGGGTTGTCAAATGTGGGCGTATTGTTTTCAGAATTTTTAGTAAATATTCCAGCGAAGTAAGAAACAGACACACATATACATATATGATATGTATGTATTAGAGAAAGCCTACATACTTTATAAAGATTTCCTGTATTACGCGGTGTTATCTCATTTCATCATAAATTTGGAGAGCAATTTCCTTGTGTTGCTATCCCATGTCTCAATGAGGCGACAAGAAAATACGAAATTCTTTGACAGTCCGAAGCTTCTTAACTGCATTGATATAAAGTCGACTGCAAATAACACCGGCATTTGTCGCCCATCCCTGAATGTCATTCTCTTCTCGGACATGAAATTCTACTCAGAATTGTTTAGTTACAAGGTGCAGTTTCTCGCTAGGGCTTTGTGAAAGACACTTGTCGTACAGGGCTGCACTATAGTTCGTTTCGCTGCTTTCAAACTTTCATTTGTCCTGTTGTGCCTTTGAAGCCTTTTCGCTGGTTGGATCAAGTTCTTCAAATCGATTCAGATACAGAGGCAGGATCTTTGCCCAACTGGACATGGCAGTGTGACATAGCCTTTTCAAAGTTGACTAAGCGGATCTTGTCTGTAATACTGTCTGTTTTGCCAGTTGGATGAGTGAAAGTAATCTCTCTGCCGGGATCTATTTGAGCCAGGCTACACACACTTTAAATTTCAGCGTTGCAAACATTACCACCAGGCACACAGTAGACAATTACGCAGAATACTTTCGCGTTACTAATTACGTTTGCTCGTTTTTTTCCTTCATATACCTTTACTTCAATTTTTTCCATTTTCTGCGACACTCTTACCACGCTTGTACGATACTTATTTCTCTCAGCCGCCCGGCCACTTCAGCAAACAGTTTTTGATTCCTTTGACTTCTACTATCTGAAACATCAACTACGTCCAGATTTTGTAAACTGTTCAAAAAATTTTTTACTCGCCCGTTTTCCCATTGCTGACCTGTTTAAGCATCGGTGATTTAACGAGTTTTAACAGTTTTGCAGCATTTTAACTAGGAGCAAAATTATTAGCTCAAATTTACCCTAATGAACATTCCGGATACCTAACGGAATCTGATGCTAACCTGAATTTGGTAAGTCTCTTCCGAAGTCGACTTGCCATGATCGTTGTTAATTAGGTGTTACATATTTTCTCGCAGTAACGAATAGGGCTTGCATATGATGCGTTTGCATGTATAAAAGATTCAGTGAATCCCTGCTAATACTTCAGAGCACCAAACTTATCTTTAACGGCGTTTTCACAGTTGTATTTTTCTTCTTTTGCTGGCGGATTGTTTGTCCTTGAAACTACAAAAACTGCAAACAACTACCGTGTGATGTAGGAGTAATTGTGTTCCTGGCAAAAAGTTAAATTAAGAATATATATATATTTAGGTAATTCTAGTTGCAAGATTTAAACTGGCATCTGTGTCCTAAAGTGTAAATCTCACGGTTAAATGTTTATTTGTGTTTCAACATTTTAGCTAAACAGAAAGTTCCCAGCTATAAATAAACACGTTAATTTTGTTTTGTACATGTCTGGCCCTTCCTGTATCCCTGCAGCTTCCAAAAGACAAACAAACAAAATGTTATTCAAGTTGAAGCAACCGGATAGGCTGTGTATTAATATACATTTTAAACGCTCTTCTCTAGTTCCGCTTCCAAACCTTGCCTCTCCACAAGGTTCTCAACCTCATTGTTACTGCACTTGAATAGCAATATCAGTTCTGTTGACATTTTGTATACTTATCTCGTTCTCCAATTCCCATTTCATTTATTTCACATTATTTGCGACAAATCGACCCCCAGTTTTATTTCAAGCTGAATTGCAGAAATCTGTCGTGTTTGCACAAGGAATGTGGACCGCTTTCATTGCTTGCTTATCTCATTCATTGATTTAAACTGTCAAATTTTTTTCACTGTAAAGGTTATGACGCGTTTATGTGCATTTAAACTAAAAAGCAGGTCAGACTTTAACTGAGTTTTAGATGACACTCTGGTCTCTGCCTGTCGTTCTGTCATTCTTCTCCAAAGTTGCAACTGCAAATGTTCTTAGGTGCTAACAAAATGGCAGGGCAGTGTGGACAAGTCAAATTAACTTCATATGCAAGTTGTAGCACTCTTGATCGTTTGGCTTCAGAATACGTTTTGAAAGGGTGACAAGAAGATATTTCTTGTTTTAACTTAGCGTGTGTACTTTCACACAAAGTTTTAATATTAATGAAAATGACAGTTTGCGTAAAAATCTGTTGTTATCGAAAAAGTGCTTAAAATTTAAGCATTCCAATCATAAAATATATACTCTATGTGTATGTACGAATTATCCACGTGACTGTTTTCGCCTCTTGTATGCAAGATAGAAAGGGAGTAACATTATATAACGTAGTAAGTTAATTAATCATTTACTTTTTACGGCAGCCAACAAGGTACTTTGACATCAAGACTTCAGTAAAACACGTGACTGTCACAGTGCACTTTGTTGTGCACAGTATAAGTGGTCATATTTCATTTTTTTCAGTTTTTGAAGTGTAATTTAATATAGGCTGCATCTTTTAATATTAATATGGCTTCCTGTTAACCTGTTAATACCTAATCAGCTTTATTTACAATACAGCTTGTCACTGCAGCAATATGACAAGTGTAGTTAGCAAAACAAATTGGTCGTTGAACCATGTAATTGTAAAATGCAATTGTGGACACGTTTTATTTGTCTTCATTTATATCCGTATAACCGCCAAGAAAGTATGATATATCATAATTTTCTATATGCTATGGCAGACTCAGTCAATGAAAAATGTAGTTACTTCAATCTTCAAAATTCGCCTATTCTGTCAGTATAACCCTAGACAACGAGCTTTTTCCACGGTGTGGTCAGACCGTACTGTTGTTTTTGTTGTCATTGCTGTCGTCCTTGTCATCGCGCAGTTGTTTTCTTTTTCTCTTTGCTTCAGTAGGCACTGCTGTAAAATTGTGCAAAACGAAACAACGGTACACCTATTTTTTTTTTAAATTTGTGTTGCCAAGAAAAAGAAAAAGATAATAATAAAGACGCTGTGTCTAAGACTACACACATTATTTGTGATTGTTCAGATTTGACAAAATGTTTGGTAGAAATTTCACCAAACTTTGTTTCGCAATCCTGAAATTTATAGCATCTGATTTGAATGGTTTCTAACAGGCTACCAAATTCGTGGTCAAGTTACATTAGACAGTCTACGTATGCGCGAATTTCATGGCTATTTTGAATGGCATAAATCTTACGATAGACTAGCTTTTCTTGTTACAATTTTGTTTGCCTTTTGTCGTTTATAACTTGATCTACATTGGTTTGTTAATTAAAATTGAACTTTACAGCTGCGCCATTTTATGAGAGATGAAAAGAAACTTGGGATTTGTATTGAACTGTAGTAGCATTAATGCCATGATTGCTGTTTGCAGTTTCTTTTGTTTTGTGTCTATCTTTGGTATTTTGACTTTTTGTCAGGTACTAAGTTAAGCTTAACTTAAATGCCACTCAATTACTTTGGGTTAATTCGGTTAATGAAAACTAAATATATACTTGGTAAGTTATTTCTGCAGATTTGCTAAATAGTAATTAATTAAGGCCAATGGTTTTAGATTACACAATACAGCTGTACTCCTTTGCTTAATTAAACTCAATGAAACATGAAATTTTGTGTGAAGTACTACTACATGACGTATGATGATATTTTCATATTTCTTGATCTGCTTTTCACACCCATCGCATGCAGTTATTTATACACAATTTAGAAATGCCCTACTGCCTTTGCTATTTCTCTTGTTAAAGGAGGACGAATACGTTTCCGAACTTAGCTAAAACATACCTGCTGATTCAGTATCTCATCAGAGACTAAAATTTTCATAATGAATCAGGTTCCAGTTCTGCCATTATCTTCACGTGAGTGCCTGACCGCGGCTTTATGAGTACGCTACTGTAATAAAAAATGAGAGCAAAAAATTACTTTTCTTTACTTTTCAGCTTTTTGTTTTGTTTCAAAACCTCGGGTAATATACAGCGCGACTCGGGAAATTTTGATAAGGCGTTTTAATACGTAAGCTTCTTGAGTATAATTTACCCAAACAATTTTCTTAAATTCAAAATTTCTACGCTACATTATTTACACTTCCCGTAAGAATATTGATTCAGCAGACGAGTTCTAGGGGAATCATTGTCTGTTATAAAAACCGGTGTCATATTGCTAGACAATTTTATTGAAATTGCTTCGGTTTGGAGCGCAATTATTCAGGAGTTACTCCTTATTTAAATACTGCCTCATAAATTTCGCTAAATTGGGTATATGGTATCTGTAGGCTGAGTTATTCATTGGCTTCTCAATAAATGTCTTGTATGATATTGCTTGGGCGTTTCTCATTATTCAATATTCTGTATTAATTGCACTTTACGGAACTTGATTTGACCTTGTTGAGAGCCTATAATTAAGTTATAATAACTGGGAGGCTTTTTATTATAAAGTTATTCCAGGTCGTCTTCGTAAAGGTCAAAGATAACGACCAAAATGGGAATTCTCTCCGTCAAAAAGATAAGATATGCTTTTTAATTAATTAGTTAATAGCAAAATATTTACACCAAGAGAAAAATGTAAATGTTTCTGTGATTGGTTTTGTGATTTGCGTAAAATAGAAATAGAACATTAGACTTGAATTTTGAAATGCAGTTAATTTCCCGATAGTTATCTTTTGTTGCTGATAAGGTACTACATTTTTGTGTGTTTTTTAAATTGGATACCAGAGCTTATACAGCGAGCGACCCGTTATTAACAGAATCTAGAGAACTAATAGAAATATTAGGGCCGTAGAATCGGCTTTGAAGTCTTCTTTCTTAAAACGCTAGACCTTGGCAGTTTTATCTTACAGATGTTGACGACATTCTCTAAACATCTTTACATGAGGGCAATGAATCTTATCCATTTATATTTTAACTTTAGTTTTGTTGAGCTCCCAAATTTGCACCGAGACCAACAAAAATGTTATTATTTTGCTGTGATATTCGGATTCATTCTGAAGTTTGTATTAGTAATATTAGCATGTAATAAAACGATTTTTTCACATTTGGGATAATATATAGGGCCTAAGTTATAATCCTGTGCGTTTGTAACCGTGAAATCGTGAACATTATTCAGGCTGGTGTGTGTGGTTGCGTATTTTTATTTGGCTTCTCTTCTCTGTGCGAATTTCTGTGTTCATGCAGTTGTCCCAGTTATTCTTCCTTTGCTCTGTCAAGTGAAATTAGCCTCAGTTCAGTATACAGCATGTAGGGCTTAATGAACGCTTCAGCCAAGCAAATATAAAATACTGTAACAGTTGGACAATAATCCTAAACACGATATGCGCCTTACATGGTTACTTCTTGAAGTTATTAAATTTGGTGTGGGTGTTGTGAAAAGATTGCATTCATTAATAATGTTAGCGCTAAATAAGCTGCAAATTTATTTAAGTTTGTTCGGATCAATTAGATTATAACAGTTAGTAACCTTTATAATGTCAGTTACTGTTCACACTTTACATTGCCCAGTGCAATACTAAATGCTAACAGTTAGCTTATTTTTTTCAGCCTTTGACTTCGTTTTACAAAGTTGTTCTTGCAAATATCTTCTAGTTATTTAAATTTTACGTGGGATTTAGTTAAATCAACTCTGATGTCTTGTTATCCACACACATGACATTTGGTTAATGTAGAAACGTTTTAATTCAGATGAATTTTTATTCCCCTTTTTACATAGGATTCTTGTAAATTTGGTTAAATTCTCTGGTTTGGATAAGCGTTTCTTGAATGAGTTTCAAACCCACCCATACCTGGCATTAATGTATTCCATAATTCTGTAACATTTACTATGCCCTAAACAGCAGCTTCGGCAAATAGCTTAATATAAAGCCCGCATAATTTGCCTAATGCAATACAGTCTGGCGCTAATTTGCCATTTATATTGCTTTTATGGGGAAGTAATGGCAAATGGGAACGATATAATCTCAGCATCTAAGGGCAGTGTCTTTTGTATTTAGGGTAATAAAACTGAGAACGAGCCAAAACCAGCCTTTTTGAGCATTTAGAATTAAAAAACTAAAAATTTCTTTTAAAAATTCATAGGCTTTCCTCTCTGAAAGTGCTGCAGTGATTGACTTTGTGACTATGGATTTGTCTTTTCTTTTTGCTAACGAAGATTAAAGATATTTTTTAACATTAGTGTCCTTAAATATGACTTGTTTTAAGTAGAATGAGCCACCTAAACAACTGTAATTTTCCCGATTATATAGGCCTACATGTATAAATATGTATAACTGTATGTACATTATGTAAATAACATGCCTTTTTTATTTTTTGTGCAATATCTACCGGACATTTCTACCACTTTGTCATGAGGTTCACATATTATGTTTACTCATAAGCATTATTCATAAATTACACCAATAAATAGCAACGCGGATGCAATTTATTGAAAATAAACGTTTATTCGTTTCGGGAAATTAATGCTGACTTCGGTTTATATTGTACGTCATTTGTCGACGCCCACAAACGTGGCTAGTTTGTGAACTCATAATAACATTTTGGGAATCCTATCTAATGTGGAAATGCGCATCCTGAAAAAGTAGCCGAAAAGTGAGACGACAACTCTTACCATCCAGTGAACACTTGCAAGACTTGCATAAGCAGTGCATAGTATTTGTACCTCTCTATCATGCGCAGTATAGCGCTTCGCTATACACTCCGTGATTTAGCAATAATTTTGTCCGTGGCTTCGCTGCACTGATGCTCCTTCTCATTGTGCGTTATTAACAAAAAGTTCTGTTCCGTGAGTGACCAGAAAACATTCTGAAATGATTACTTTGCGTGCAGAAGTTGCAAATTTATTGCCGTTGTTGCTATTACCGATATCATAGAGGACATATAGTGAGCAATTTTGTACGAAAGGGGTGAGTTTATGTAGTTTCATATGATAGGGAAAAATCAACGAATTTCAAAACACATTTAAAAGTTCACGAAATAGTCAACAAGCAATACCTTCATATTTGTTCAAAATGTAAGGTATGATTTTTTAATATAAAAAATTTTTGACCTCAGAGACATATCATGATCTCAGCATCTATTTAGAAAAAATACCTATTGCATGTGTTAAGCTTAATCACTACGCGACGTAATTTCTATTCAGTAAATTAGTGATATGTAGATTGCTAGTTTTATGCCTAATTTTTATAACATTTAAATGTAATTTCTGGTTTATCTGCCTGTCTGGTGTTAGCGAGCAAAACTGGCGTTTTTGACATTGCTACAATTACCGTTCGTAATACGGGGATAGTTTTAGGCTTTTTTTAGTAATAGCTACTCAAGTAACTGTTCTGCTGGGATTAATCTGGTAATTTTGTGAGTAAATAGGAAATAAGGCCGAAAAGGGCATTTTCTGTTTCATATGCTAGCTAGTACGTCAGTGCATAGTTCTAAATGCATGTTTACTAACTTGCTAAAGGCTACCTACAAGCTTGCGCATAGTTACCGAGTAGTCATTAGTAGTAATATAGATATTAGGTAACCAAGTGACAGGTCGGGCGTTAATCAGATCAATAAATCTGGGGCCGGGTCACACGAAACTGACCTGCTTCCGTCTTCGCTCAGGTCAAAGTTTGCTAAACTAGCAGAGCACCGTAAACACAATTCATTTATAAACAGTTTTCAAAATTGCACATTGCAAATTTTTCTGTTGACATAGTACGTCATAATAATGATTATCCGACCCATAGACGTGTCTATCTGTCTTTGTTTTTTGCACTAGAAGTGTTAATTTCGGCTATAATTGACTGTCCTATCATCGTTCTGCTGTCAGCAGTTATTTTAAGCCAAGACAATAGATTGCAATGGCTTCTCCGGGGGTAATTTGAGCAGTGTTTGAAGATTGTAATTTTGTCCGTCGATAAAGCATTCCAACAATATCTCATGCAGCTAAAAGTAGCATGTTTGTTTTCCTGTTTAAACAAAACTAACGTAAAGGCAAATGAACGCGTCTCTAGCCACCCCTGCCTAGCCGGGCTTCATTTTTGTGCAGAGAAGCTAAGGCTGTGACACCATATAATCACCAGCTTGATGTTACGGCAATAATTAAAGGAAATGGCTTCTGATGCTACAGCATTTCCGACACAAGCCCATATTTCTTTATTAATATGATCAGCTGTTACAGCGTGACATTGGCCAGGCATTCTTATTTTGACACTGATTGCGTAGATGTAGAGAAGTGCAGCTGTACTTGATGTTGTTGTAGTGTACCGTCAAAAAAACTTGTTTTCATCTTTTTTCAACCAGTTGATTTTTACGGTGTAAAAGTGTGTTATAAGGGTTTGCATTTTTGTGGGTGCATTTTATGCTGACCTGCTATAGTGAAATTTTCACGTACGCTTGCAAATATTTGTCTTTAATTAATCGATGATGAAGGTTTACAACACATATAATAGCAAAATCAATCATGTTGAAGGTTATAATACCGTTGAGATTTGAGATTGATTTCCGTGTGATTAGGCTAGCGGTCACGTATCAACCGTTGAAGTATTCACTGATTATTTTGTGGCGTTGTCTTTCTGACCAGTCTCCGTTAAAATAAATCAGACAAATGAAATAAATACAGTCAATTCAAGTGCCATATTTCAAGTCCTCCCAAAAGTGTATCTTCATTTTCACCTTCTTGTTCTTATAACTTTTTTATTATTTTTTATAATTCTTTTTTGCTCTGTTTCTCCTTTGTGCTTTTGCTGTTTCTTTACCCTTTGCTTTTTTCCTTTCTTTTAGATTTTTTTAGTTAAGCTCTTTATTCATTCGCTTTGCAAGAAGTAGATAGCTCATATATATATATATATTTGTCATGCATAGAGAAATAAAAAAAGCGTTTTATTTTTTAGCTTTTTTGGTCTAATTGATAGGTATAAAGCAATTACCAAATTCCTTTAAAAGTCTGAACTAAAAATAAGCAGTACATATAAACTAGTATTGTTACTAAAATGTAATAATTTGTGTAACATTTTAAATAGTTCTCGTATCAGTTAATTAGAGGCTATGTTTTGTTTTTTCTTAAGTACATAAAATTATATTGAACTGTTAATGTAGTTGTGGAAAAAGATTTAAGAAAAACTTCTTCCGCATTGTTAACTGTATAAATTATTAACTGTAATAGTGTTCATGAATCCTAGTTTATGTATTACTAAGTTGATATTTTAAATATCCGTATAAACTAAGTGAAAGCTGAGAGCATATATATCTAAAAAATCATTTATTTACTGCATTGCCAGTTAATGAATTGAAATTAAATTCTAGACATGGTAAATTAGTATGCAAGTTGTCACCAAGCGTTTCCTAATCCATGCAGGCAGGCTGCGGCAGTCTTCCTTGGTACATGGTTTGCTTGCATGGTAGTCTTCGACTGTACAATTTTGGGGTAAAAATGGCGAAGCTAGCGAGTTCGGCGTCTCGGCGGGTTTTTCTTGATGATTAACCTAGTTTTCTGCATTAAGAAGTCTTTACTGTAATGTGGTGCTATATCCCGTATACAGAATTGTATGTAATAGAAATGTATGCTGGTTGGATAATAGTTGGTGCAAGCCCCTTCACATGATATAACAGGGTGTGTATGTATATAGGCCTTACAATGTTCTAGTTTCTGCAGACTAGAGTGACTGTTGAAAATGTGGAACTCAAGTAACCTCTATTAAGTTAATACTGACTACAGCTGTTTTACTATTTGGAGCGAACCCAAGAAACGGTATCTAGACTTTCAAAACTTTCAATAAAAACGCCCACTGACTGTAGGAAAAAACCAAAGAAGCCGGAAAGAATTCGTGCAAGCAAAACATTACTTATACGGGGGAAGAGTGCTATTGATGTTAACTGCATTTTCGTTTGTTTTATGCTGTTGCTCATTTAATTTGACAACGGCTTCCCACGTGTATTTTACTAAAATATATAGTTCTTTACACCCGATTACTTAGTCTATAGAAAACTTCTCACATTCCCCTTTGTTGACACGCAACCTGAACTGGATCACATAGTGGTTTTTAAAAAAAATTGGCATGCTCAGTTGAAACGACAATCTTGTGCAGTTTAAATATTGCCCACGACTTAATCCGTTTGCAGCCGTTCCGGGTTTTATGCAACAAGCATACAAAAGGGGCAGCATGCAGGACTATATATAAAAGACGACCTAATTCTTTCTAATGGGTGACAAGCTGCACATCACCAGTTCAATATTGCAGAGTCCAATTCTGTGCAAAACATTTACTGACTTCCACGCACGCAAATCAATAATCATGTGAAAAGCGCTAGTTTTCCATAAAGAATAAAGTTGCACGAATAAACATGATTTATTTGCATTGTTATTTATGGCTCCACGGTGGTTGTTGATATTCACTTAATTTGGCAATGGCTTTAATTAAAATTAGTTGATTGACAGTACAGTGAGTAGTACCTGCGTGTTACTGCATTGAAGTGCGAAGAATTTAACTTTAATTTTCAGGTTTCACGCGACTTAATTTTTGTGTGGCATGTAAACGTGGATGGTGTCCAGTGAGAACCACTTCTCAGTTTTAAGGCTTCGTTTATAACTCTGTCAATTATTAATCCACTCATTAGGCCTACATCCAAGCCTCTAATGCAGGCGCATATTTTGGAAGGCCGTAGTTTTCGTGCTTTTGTCCACACGTCCACTTGAGAGCGGTCCATTGGTTGTACGTATAGTATCTTGTCATGCTTAAAACAAGGGTGAAATAAAAGCTATGTCAGTAAACGAGTGTTTTTCCACTAAGAAACATCTTCTGGCTGGTTTCATCTACAAATGACCATTTGCTTCTTTAATAAGCAATATACGAGCTATGTGAGTGTAAGAGTTCAGCAAGTGCCTGTGGTGTATTAAAAAGAGTGATCATTTTTAAATAACTGTCTGTAGTGTGTTGTAAGAATTTATAAGGATTCGGTGAACTGTACAAATAAAAAAACAGTATATTCTTAAACAGGGTCAAAGTGGACAGCCTAACAACAGCGTGTTCTTCTTCTTTCCGGGAAATGTGGGATATTAGCTTGAAATCTTAGAAACAAATGAATTTTGCTCTTTACTGCATGCGTTTTACTGCTTACATAAAGTAGCAGCAATGAAGCAAATTTCTATTGCGGTACATTCAATGATCGAAGTTGAAACTATATTTTGTTCTTTCTCTCTTATACGTGTCATTATCAAACTCTGTCTTTGTGCACTGTGCAGTGCTCCGTGATTACAGCCGCGACTAAACAACCCACCATTTCCAGTCTAATATCGCCTCTTTTCATTACTCCTATCAGTAATGCCGTCTAATCCCTACAATAATCCACATAATAACAGTATCCCTGCCTGCTTACAGCTAATATATCTCTACCTCTACTTTGCGAAGAGGGCTTCAGTTAACAATGGCGCAGAGCATCGATCAGTTTCTTCAGGTCATTCTACTTGATCAAAAGTCTATTGCTGGAGGGCGATTCTCAACTACTCAATTGCCGTCTTTCCTTTCGAGTTGCTTCCTCAATGATTAATATGGCCAACCGGAAGTTGTCAAGTTGGCAGAAAGAACATAAACTCGTAGAAATAATGAAGTTGCAACTTACTGGGTTACGTGACACAACTCACTAAAGCACATGGTGATGAACGGTTTCATGAATATACCCTGCCGGCTTCACAAGGACAGACAAGCAAAAATCAACATGAGAGCACATTTGAATGAACTCGATTGATGTGCCAACCCCATTCATTGCTGCAGTCTACCATTACTCTCCAATAGCTACTTTTCATTGAATTCGATTCTCCCGTTGTTTGTTAATCAGACAGTGGCGACAATCTCCAGACTTTGTAGATGATGCTGACCATGCAGCAGTGAAAATACTAGTACTTGACGTGGTGCCGATGGTGGAAAAAACTTAAAACAACAAACTTTTAAACACTTTATTTTAAACAGTTTACTTTACTAGACTTAAAGCTACAATGCGATTTTTGAATAACTTTATGCCTAAATTTTGTGGAAAGCAGATATAGCAGTTAATTCTTATTATAACAAAAAACTTTTAATTAGTGTTGCCAACGAAACGTCTGCTCACTATTACTTTCTTGCTTTTATACGTGTCAGTGCGGTTACTGTTATTGCTGTTCACTGCTCAGAATTGAAGCTCATGTGAACTGCCTAAAGCTTGCAGGAATTACTTGGTAATCCTTCGGTGTTCTTTGACTTTGACGCTGTTTGTTGTGCAGACACTACGCTAGCAGCCTTGGAATGCCGCTGATGCATGTACAGGAAGTATTGAAGTTACTGGTGATAGTTTCGTCAGCTTGTCTCATTAAAACTAGCCCGTCACTATTTATACACTCATCTTACACAAGCTATTTATGTCCCGTGAAGCATTCATGAGATTAAGAAAAACTTGCCCTTGTCTCAACTTTATACACAAAATGCGATGTTGTCTTTTAAATTAAACTTGATAAAGGACATAATGACCCGAAGGCTATTATTATAGGCTCAACATTAACCATTTATCCTTATTAATTTATTTAATTTAGTGTTAGTAATTAATTTAGAAGTTGATTAGGAACAGAATTTGGTTTTGGATATTAAAAGAGTGTGCGATTTGGTAGTTAAGACATTGGAATTGTAAGGCAAGATTTTGACCCAGTTCAAATTGGTGCAGTGTCATTTCTAATATTTTTGTAGTTGTTCGGAAAAGTTTCACTTTAAGAATTTAATAAGCGTGAGCCGTCAGTAATTAATAACAGCAATAAAATGTTTTTATTTTGAATGATATATATATATATATATATATATATATATATATATATATATATATATATATATATATATATATATATATATATATACAGGACCTAATTAAATAATTGTGACAAATGAAGCTATTATACAGAGCTCTCGTATTCTAGAATGCTTTATTCCTCCAGACAAAATGATTATGCATGCAGTCAATTACAAAATTCACACGGAATGCAATTCAGCTTCTTCAAGGCGCTGCAAGACAAAATTTCATGTTTGTGTTTCTACCAAACTATCGAGTTAATTAACTGTCGTATGTATCGATTGTCTCCCTGAATTAACTCATTAGCTTGGTTGAATAATTACTAAATACTGTTTAGAGAAGATTCTTGCCATGCAGCATATAGTTTTTTCCAAGTAGAAAGGCTTTTTTCTTTCATTTTCTAGGAGAGATTCGGAACTCATATCATCACAGTGTTAAACATCTCTAGTTTTTGATAGATGAAAAACGTTCTTGTCTAGCATATGATAAAAACGCTGTAAAAATAAGTTCAAATTATATTATTGTCCTGCATAAGGAAAAAGCTTCAAGTTTGTATCCGCAAGTCGCTGTTTTTAAAATGTATTATCTCGTGGAAACGAAAGAAAGTCGCTTTTGCGAGGCATTGGCTACCTTGGTGGCAAATTAACTAATACTCGCGGAGAAACGATTTAAAAATATTTTCATAGTTTTCATTTTAGGGATAGAGGCTTATGAGTATACGGTTCAAAATCTAAGCTTTTGATAAAGTGTTTGTCAGAGTGTAAAACATCAGCCAAAAAGTTTGCGATCAGGCGAGTTAAACCCTGATCAATGGATGTGTAATCGAGGTATTTCACGGCTTCTGATCAGAACACCTCTCTAGGAAAAGGGCTTTAGTTATAGATTATGGCTTTTCATTTTCATCTTGGTGACGTTTTGAGCAATATTCAAATAGATAAATGTCGCCGCTGCCGTAGTCATCGTCATCATCATTATTAATGATTTTCTCGCAGAGACTTAAAGTGGAGCTGTGTATGCAGAGCTTTGTGGCATTCTGGAACTGAAGGCGCAGTTGATTTTAAAATGTAACTTTTGGTGATGGTAGCGATGATGGTAATGGTGATGTTAATAGCGATGATGATGGCGATGATGATGATAACTTTGACGAGGATAAACTTCTATCAAAACGTCCAGTTATTGGACTGAACTGGATATAGGCCTAATCGATAGTTGCGATTTTTATTGCTAATTTTCTCCTCCTCATGTTGCGCTTAATCATGGGAAAATTACAAT